>JAOWBP010004330.1:2266892-2360948 GCA_028571105.1 Tragopan temminckii
AAGGAAAGGGAGAGAGAAGGAAAGGGAGAGAGAAGGAAAGGGAGAGAGAAGGAAAGGGAGAGAGAAGGAAAGGGAGAGAGAAGGAAAGGGAGAAGAGGAAGGAGGTAAAGGAGAGGAAGGAAGAATAGTTCTGATCAGCCTGCTGGGTAAGCATCACTTAGTAATCCTTTGAGTTGGAAAGAGTTCTTAGTGCAGGTTTGGCACTAGTCACAAACTCTGCAGCCTCCTCGGATGGAAGAACTAGCAGCTTTGCAATGTTTCTCTCCAAACTGGAATGTAAGCACTATAATAGTTGGAGATTTAAAAAAAAATTAGCTTTGATAGAAGACATAATAGAATGTTACATTTCTTGTTCATCTTCATGAGGTGAAAAAGACACATTTTCCTTTGCATGTTCATTTTTCAAGTCTGAAAACTCATTTAAAAATCATTATATTTTTAATTCCCTCAAGCCAGATGTCATTTGAACAATAAGCAAACATCTAGAAAGGGAAAACAATTAATTTAAAGCTAGATTCGTTTCCAGATCTACACATTTCCTTAATATCCCTAGTAACATGGAGGATGAATTGTAAATATTATTATTATACACGCTTTAAAATCGTGACTATTACTTTTAGAACAATGGGAATTGGTATAGTTTCAAAAGAACTTTTTTTTTTTTTTTTTTTCTGATTAACTGCTATTGTCATAAGACTGAGCAAGAACTGTAAATTTAGACCTGTAAGAACCATGTTGTAGTGGAAGCCGCCCACTGCACTGGGACTTTTTTCACTTCTCTGATCCACGTGGTGCAGCAGGGCTGCATTTTGACTCCATGCTACGTCCCATTCTTGCTGCAGAATATATAATAGTGCCTTACAAAACCAAGAGCGCATGGAGTCAAGCCTGGAAAGGAATTAAGTGGCTGAAACTCAAGGCCCTCTTTTAAGAAGGAAGGAACAAGCCCAAAGAGTGCTGAAGTTTTATTAAGGTAGGTGTATATTTAACCTAACTCACCACTGAAATGATGAACAAGTGTTTTACAATGGTGGAAGAAAACATGCTGCTATTAGTATTACAATGATCTTCTACAGAAATCTGGACAACTAAGAGGAAAATATGGATAAATAAATATTTTAAGCTATTTCCAAAGATAGATGATAGTTTCAACTCAGTATTTTTTGTTCTATTGTGTAAACAATGCTTTTTCCTTTAAACAAAAGAGAGGTGAAATAATCCTAATGTAAAAATGGTGACCTATCTTTTTTTTTTTTTTTTTTTTTTTAAACAGTATATTGGAATTCTACTTGAATAAATGTTTGCAATGTAAACATGAAGCAAAATGTAAAGAAGCGCTCCTCCAAATTGTCTCTAAAAGAAAATAAAGTATACAAAACTAAATTGAAAAATTCTCATTCCTCCAACCTCCTCCATACACTTGATGCACATAAGCACATCCCTGGAAGAATATATTTCCAAAGGGGAGAGAATCCGTGCTCAGATATTATCTGGGAAAAATGCATTGAAATTCCTCTGTGATGAATAGACTTTTTTCTCCTCAGGGTGACCTCTACCTTCAGAATATGATGGTTTTATTATGATTAATAAATTTCATTTCCACAGAGGAAAGGAACAGTGTCAGCTTAAACTTAAAGCAAGTAGGTTTCTTTTTAAATGCTAATTTTTAAACACGCCTATGCATGACACCAAATTTAGAAGCTCAGAAGGTTAGCAGAATAGATTCTGATTTCCATGCTGAAAATAGCAAGGATTTAAACTATATTGTCACACTGAAAATCAGTAAGCTAGTACATAGCTTTTGGTTCATTTATTCACATGCCAGAATGCTTATTTCTTATTAAAATTAGTGGTATTTAAATGCTTTCTGACAGTTTACCCTGAAAATAATCACTCCAGGTAAACAATTTAGTACAATTTCGCACATGCAAATAGCAAAGTATTTTCAAAGAATTAATAGTCAGTGTGACTGTATGTTCTACAAAATCTTAAATCAATATACATATGCCAAGTTGTGCACTTATAAACACTTGACTCAGGAACACAACTGATGAACAATTCTCATGCACTAGAAATGAGAACAAAGTAAGCTCCACTGTTTTCCAGTATGTCTAGAATAAGTACTCAGAACACAGCAGGAAAATATCCCCTAATGTTTGCTAGCATTTTGTTTTACTGGCACTGTTTTTTAACTACACCAACACCTTTCTATGTAATACTAAGAAAAAATTCAACTTTGCAATGCCAACATGCGTAACATTGTGGCTGCAAACTATTTACCAGCAGCTCAATGTTGAAATCCTCCACTCAGGCTATGCCTCAATTTCTTCAGCTATTTTCATTACAAGCTTTAAAATTGCTTAAATATTGCATAAAAGAGCAGTTTGTTGTCCAATACAAATAGAAAAAGAGAACTGGAGAAATTTCTTTTAGCAGGATCTCTGAAATTAAATCTCTCTTTTTAAATCACCAGGACTAGGTATTGCTGGAACCTCTTAAACAGAAAAATATGCCTTTCTCTAATTTTAATGACCATTTTAGGTTCTTTGGTACTGTGGCTATGTTTCATTATACATCTAGGACAGAGTGTGGAACTCTGACACTCAGTGGAAACATCTGGAAGCTCCTTAACTGCATATCTACTGTAGGGTTTAATGACAACATTAATAAAGGAAAATTCAGAGTATAGAATATGCAACGAGTTAAAACATTTTCCTCAAGTGTTGCAAAACATAAAATGAGATCTGTAAACACAATTTGATGTGCATGTCTTTTTGAACTCAACCATTTTTCCCTATTTCTTAAAAAACTGGAAGATATTACCAGAACTACAGAAAACGATGGTTCTGTTCTTAAATAAAAACAGAAGTTAAAACCTCAACCAGTAGTCAAGTAAAAATTAAAACTGAAGATAGTAGAACAACCTAACTCTGTGATCTAATTCCCTGTTACTTGCCATATTACCAGCAGAACAGATGGATCTGCTGGGAAGCTCATATTTCTAGCTCTCCACAATATCACTCATTTACTAGCTTTGATTTATAATTGAAAGATCAAGTCATAAAATTGCTGCTTCTTCAGACCTACATGTATTGAGTCTTCAGAAAGAATAAGCTTGAATTACTAAAACGCTTGCACTGACACTTATTACTAAATTTTACAAAAAGACAGCTGAACAAGTCAGCATTCACTAGGTATATGTATATATAGGAATAATATTGTGCAGAGCAGTTTTATATTCCTATCTTAACTTATCACCTAGGAAATGAGCTCTACTGTAGGATGTGCTTCTTGCTCTTCAGAGGTGGCACAGAAAGGGCAATCCTAATCTTTCCTCCAGAACTGCAGAATTGCAATAAAATTGTAGGGGAAAAAAAAAAAAAGATATGAAGGTTTTAGTGAAGTACTGGAAGGAATGCAAGGAAAGCACTGGATACCTGTGTTATTCAGATAAATGATTCCAGTAACTCACTAAAACAGGCTGCTTTCCTCTTGCTCACATGATTATGATATTGGCACTGTCATACCAAAACCAGATGACAGATGACAGCAGCAGCAGGAGCTCCTTTGTATGCACGCAGAGACACAGCGTATCCCTGGGCAGTATTTTAACCTCAGTCACTCACCACTGTGCAGCAGTGGTTGTCCTTTTACCTGAAATTCTTTACTATGGTAGAGTGGAATCTGCTCATGTTGTCCAAGACACGTGCAGATAAATATATTAAGTTTGGGTATAAATATCAAACAAGTGTAGGCATTCTGTCAACTAAGCAAGCAAATCTCAGAAGGAAATGAGTTTTTACAAAACACTGAGGAAAATATTTTGAAGTAGAAACAGTTTGCAGTCATTTTCCTGATTTTAAAGATTAAAATTTTTGAAATCCTTAGTGCAAAATTATAAATGCACAGTATCGAAACTTAAGATCATTCTGTAATAAAGGACCACAAAACATTCCTTTCTTCTACTGCTGATAACACTTCACAGATTTACACTGTGCAGCAGAGGACATGGGAAGACATAGCACTGACAGACAGAGCACAGTGAAACAGCAAAATTTCAAGGTATGCTGCAGTGCTGAACTCCTGTATATCTTCAAGGCAGTGCAGGATTTCCTCTTAGTATAGCATTACCATTCCTAGGCTTTCACAGAAACGAAGAGTTTTTACCACAGTCTACCACATGAATAGGGCAATAAAAGTTTTCCATGAAGAGATCTTCATAAATACGCTAGTGATAATATTAGAAGCAGTTCTTACTTATTCCTTCTGGTGAAATCAGAAGAAAGCTGAGAAGCCTACTCAGAAGTATCTACATGCAGGAAACAATTTCCACCTCGACTTTTATTTATGTCACATCCAAAATTATCCAGTTAATTATGATGGTCATTATTACTTGGCTCATCAATTATTGCTCATTGATGGGAATTTGCAGAAATTTCAGTCATTGACGTTCAGACATGAATTTATTTTTTCCTGAATGCTACCTGACAGCTTTGTTTGAAATTTGTTAGATGCATCCAAAGTTCAGCCGCGGGTTGTAATGTTGGTAAACATTTAAATGAATGGTAGTGTTGAATTTGGAGAAATACAAAGGTGTAACACTGCAGCACAGGTGACATTCCTCCTGTGTGGGTGCTGAATCAGTGCTGTAGAACTACCCCAGGGACAGACCTCAGGCAAAAGCTTTGTCTCAGATTTCAGTCTCTCTGTTTGGATTTACAGAAGGCCAAAGGCAACTTCCACAAACGTGTGGGGACTTCACTTGACATCTGCTTAAAAACAGAACGTGCTATCAACACCCCCTTTTTGTATAATCTCCTTCTCAGGAAGACAGACTATCTATATGTTCACAATAAAAAGCCACTGGGGAAACTGAGGCTTTGCCATCAGGTGACATTTATTAATCTGTCAAACTTCAGAGAAAAACAAGTATTTGTCTGATCTGTACAGCATTTGTCTATGTTAGGGCAGTAAATCCTAAGTAACTTCTCATCTAGATCAGTAATAAATAAATACAGACACTTTATATTAACTTTTAAAGCAGTTTTTTGTGATAGTGAAATTCAGTATGTACGCATTAATTTTTTGGTTGTTAAATGTTTAAAATGTAATATGATAAGCTCAGGATATTCATACTGAATCGCTGCTTACTTAATGCACTGCTCTACGATCATACATACATGCACACACACAAACCAGCTTTCCTGTGTACTGTTTTCAGTCTATCAGAGAAAAAAATTCTGGTTGCTTCATTCAAAAAACAGTACAGGGGATGCACACGTGCTTATAGGCACTTGTTGAGGGCAAACACAGATCATTCACTATTTCTGTTATCAAAGACGCTTCACATTGCAAATCCTCCATTTACAAATCACAGAACCTCATCTTTACCTAATCTTGTCATGCTGTCACAATTGACTAGCCATGCGAACTGTCCTAGAACTGTAAGCATGGAGAAGGTAAGCTGTCAAAGAGATAATGACAAAGATGCCAAAAGGTCTGCTACTGTTTTCACTGGGTGAGGAAAAGAAATTAATCAAATTTTATGAAAGAAGAACAGAGGATAACCAAAGTGTTTACTGATTTTTATCAACCGATCCAGCAGCTGAGCCTTTTTACCATCACTACCATGAGCAGTAAAAGCAGTAACAAATAGAATTTCGTGTACAGTCTATTTACAGCAGCAGTAAAAAAATTTAAACTGCCAACATGAAAGACACTGGAATTTATAGAAGTTTAATAATGTGCATTAATACAACATTCCCTAGTTTTTGAAGAGCAAAAAACTCACTATGTGTTATTTTTCACAGGGAAAAACAGCAAAGGCTTAACTACATACTACCACAAAGACCTCAAAAATGCTCCTTCATCTTCATTTTTGATTTATTGGTAATGAAAGAGCATAACAAAATAATAAAACAATCAGGTAGGAGATGGTTATTTTCCCAGTCAACTTGCTTCGTGAAATGAAATGAAGCACGCATAAGTGATACCAAAACAAAAACGCCTCTCACAACTGAACCTATGTCTTCACACAGTAATTACAAAGGTAATGCAAACCACTCTAAAAGAGGTTTTCCAAAGCAGTTTATATAATATGTACTGTTTGGAAATTCCTTTGAATGATCATAATCTGATCAATATCCCCTACCAAAAACTGAAATATGTCAATGAGATGTATGCAAGCATATATGGCAAACATTTGACCAGATGTAGTTATGTGCCATAGCAGAGGTAGAGCACTTTAAACATTCTAAGCACTTTTACTAATATTAATTTTCTTTAAAATAAATGGGACCATATTTGCTATTGTTTCTCAAATTGAATTTGTGGAAGTACTCGTTTTTACATTTTAATGCTAGCATACACTAAAATTGCAAGGATTTGAGAATCACGTTCATTAAAAATTGCCAGTATTCTTTTCAAACTCCTGATAATACAAAGGTTTGTTCCTTTATGCTGCTGGCTTTTATGATGGATTTCTCCTAGAGATGAAAATTAAACCTTTCCTCATTTAATCTGTTTTCAAGACTGTATCCTTCTCCAAAGAGAGGTCAGTAACTTAACTCAGGACTGTAAACTTCTAAAGCTTTATAATGCACTTCTTTTACACATATACACATTCCTGCCTCATGGGGATGACTCTGCCCAGATATGTAAATAAATACAGCTACAATTGGATAGATGTTATATTCACCTCCACCATACTTCATTCTGAATTCAAGTGTATATATACCCTTGCCTTTCTCTCTGTTACTTCAAAATCATAAAATGCATATACTCTTGGGGGAAAAATACTACCGCCTGTACAATCACACTGGATTTTTTTGTTTGGAGCTGGAAGTTAGATGGCAGTTAATAACTGGAGGAAGAAAGCAAAACTGGTATAAATACAGAATAATGATCCTGTCCCACTTTAACATAAAAACCATAAAATGCAGGTACATCCTAGAATAAACTTGGAAAAGGCACTATAAATATTTTTTCTTTAAGAGCTATAAATTTCAGCTTTACAAAACCTAAAAGAAAAAGAAATATTGATTACTGATTTGGAAAATTGATTTAAAATATTAAAGATATAAAATTAACTATGTTCTCTAGCCAACACGTAAATAAACCATGTTTTTCTTCTGGGTCTCTTTCTGACTTATAAGGAGACTGATAGGGTAAGATCCCCTTTGCCCCCATCACAATTAATAATCCTCTAATATAACCATTGTCAGAGTTCTGCTAGAGGAAATTCTTCAGAGATCCTTGTTAAAATTGCATCAACAAGCTGAAAGGAGGTCTCAGATAGTTTCCCTACCTCTGATCTAGCTCAGGTCTGTTTGCATACTCTTTAATCATGCCTGCCAGAGAAGATCTATCCCAGAAGCATAGAACTTCTCTTCTGAAGAGTAATTATTTTTAGCTTCAAAATGCTCTGGATAATAGTGTAAAATATTTTAAAATTTCCCATGGAAGGATCCCTCTGTCACACACTTGCATATTCTTGCATATATTTTCCTTATATAATGTTCACTGAAGAATAGATATACATACATGAATAGAAATGTATATATCGACACATCACCCTATCATGTTTGATTTCAAGATTACTTCATTTCTAAATTAGAAAAAATAAAAATAAATTTGAAAAAAAAATAAAAATAAAAGAAAGAAAGTCATGTGGCTTAAGGTTAAGTATTGCCTGGAAGGAATGATAACGCATTAGGAAGAAAAGAATGAATATTATCAGTAGTATCACCCAAGACTTCCATTTCCATTTAACAACAGAGTTCCAAACAAAAGTTTACTTGTTATATGATTATTTAAAGTCTACAAACACGTATATTCTTCACAAGGAAACAATACAAAGACACATGTACTCACATTTAAAACATTTAGCATATTATCAGTATCTTATCTTACACCAGTTTGGCAAACACTTGAATTACTCTAATTGAGTTTAGGAACATTACTAGCATATAATATTGTATCATAGACGTTTTGTGTACATCTGAAAAATCAAATGACAGCTACTGTTCTGAAAGAGTATATGTCTATGTATACTTCATGTAGTGAAACACAAACCATCAGACAATAAGTTGTATGTCAGTTTACAAATTTGAAAGGCCAAATGCAATTTTGGTAACTTGTTCCATAACGGAAAAGGGGTCAGTGTATGCTGTAGTTTTTTTCTTCTTTTTTTTTTCTTTCTTAAATATAGCCAGAGATCCTTTAAATTCTATCACTAAAATTTAAATACACAGAGAACAGAAAATAGAGGCTTTCATTAGCTTGCTCCTTCAGATCACATAGCAAAAAAGACCCCTAAAGTTACCTAATGCTGATATGCTTATCATAGTGTCAAAAACGTTAGCTAACAGAAACACCTTATTTACACATTTTAAAAGCAGCAATTTACTGGTAAACTGAAAAGTTTTAATAAATATACACAAAAGTCCATTTTCTTCTGTGTAAATTTCAGTGCATTTTCTGATGAACGAGTGTGCTATATTTTTGGAATTTCAGTGAAATGACATGCACAATAAGTATGGTATAGTCTGGACACTTTTGTTCTGCATGACCTGAGGGAAATTCATGTCTACAGGTGTAAGTATTGCTTAAAAGGGTTCATTCTGCAAAGCAGGGAAAGTTTTCAAAGCAAGAAAATTATTAAAACTATATGTGTGTTTTAACAAATCCGAGTTAAAAAATTGCTAAAATGAGTTTATCTATATTCACTCTTCAAGGCACAGATTTATAAATTAGTCATCTCCCTACTGCAGTTCACTATCATCCAGAACAGAGTAGGAAGCACAGGTGAAATAACGAATATCAGAATCCTAATCAGAGTCAAATGTTGCTTTCTCAAAATGCATTCTGCTAATGATTTAGGATTCTGAGAAATCTATATTAAATCAGTTGCTTTGTTTTCTTTTTAAGAAGAACTTTTCAGATTACCACCAAAAATGCTGTGGCTACCGTGCAGTATATTACTATCTTAGAATATAGTGACTTTAGCTCTAGCCTTCTTCTCCATAAACATATGTACTTCTGCGTAGGTCACCATGACATAAGGAGAAATATCTTCACCTTTCATTTACTTCCACTAATGTAAAGCCCTCTACAAATAAATACTTCTTGATACCAACTTTTTGTGCCACACTATATATCCTTTCTTCCTTCAATACACACATCTCCATGACTTTTTCACATATCATTATTGACAGCGTGGCCAACACTGTTACTAAACATATTGGCTTTTGATTTCTTATGTAGCAACATAACATCATCCTTACCTGTATTAAAACTAACATTGTCCAACCTCTATTGCTTAAAAGACAGAAAATCCCTTGATATGCTTGATATACTTATAAATTACCATTAATAAATATATTTTAAAACATCGTTTGTTATTCTATACACATGGCTTACAACATGATAGTATACTAGCAAAACAGCTAAGTCTTTTTACTTACTAGAAAGTGATCCTCTGAAGACGCAGACCCTCTCTCCCACTATCTTATCCATAGGATAGACTTTGTGAGTGCTTTAGGGTCTGCAGTACCCTTGTGGGCAATATTTGCCCCCAAAGAGTTGAAAAGAAAACTCTTAAATCTATAGCACTTACAATGTCCTACATAGATCTAAACCTTTACTGTTTTCAGCAGTTGTTTTTTTTTTTTTTTATCTTTTTTTTTTTTTTTTTTCCCCAAGTCACCATCACCTTGATTGCACCGCACAGTAAGCTTTTGTGAGAAGGTTTAACATATCCTTACTTTTCTAGGCCACATAATATTTAAACTGGAAATAAAACACCAAAGTCAGCAAAAATAACCTAATGTCTTTCATATGGCAGAATCTAGACTCAAGCTATAAATTAATCTATTCCGAAAATTTGAATCATGGACTTTCCTATGCTTTCTCTTACGATTAAATGCAGCATGTGAAAAAGGATATTGAGACCTGGATGGATGCATCAAGAAGTATCAATGATTGTTACCTGCAGAGGTGTTACAAGAAATTTCATCTGCTGCAACGAAGACGAATTGATTTCTGCAAGAGAAGATAAAATTCACAATACTGCTTGCTGACTGGGAAATGTGCTAGCTGCCAATTGACTTGATGTTTACAGATGGGGTAGGGTAAGGGTGCTTAATTTCAATGAATGTAGCAAGAAAAAGTGTTGACATATTTCAGTACTAGAGAGTTTATAAGGATCATGAGGTAAACATGCTGGGATCTTTTAAATGAAATAATGGTGATATCTGGATATGAACTATGTACAGACTCTTGCATTGGAAGCTTATGTTCAGTGTTACAGATATGTCATGTCAATATATTTATGAAGTCTAATAAAAATCGAACTATGTATTGATATAGGTACTAAAGGGCACTAATGGAAAATATGCAAAAAGTGTTTTTTGAAAAAAAAATTGCAATTTACTTCAAACAACTTAAAGGAGAATGTTAAAAGTAAAATATTTTTCCTAATATATGTCTAACATGATTGCAATCAGAAAAAAAATATCTGCAACTTATTTTAAAAAAATGACATAGTATATTTTCATATACTGTCATCCAAATACATACAGAAGTTTTTTTGTAGAATCCTAGCAGAATAAACTAGAAATATAAGTAATTTAATATGAACCTTCTCTTGCAAAATTCTTTATTAAAATCAGGTAACAAAAAAAAAAAAGAAATGCTAAATACACTAATATTTCAAAATGCAGAAATCCTGATTTGCCCTTTCTAAAGTCAAAGCAAACAGGACATGGGTTAGTGGAAATTATATTTAAAGATGAACAACAAGTGATTCCTTTATATAAATATATATATAGCTTCCTTGGATGATGTTTGCGTTGTGCAGGCCTAGTAAAGAAATTGGGTGTAATTATTTGGGTGCTATTTTGCCCCCAAATTGCAGCTAGTTCCTCCAGTCTGCACTGCTAGATATGGTGAAAAGCTAAGTTTTGCACACTTTAATGCAAGAGTACCAAATAAGAACTAGAAGGAACTACATCTAGCTTGTACAGAAGACTACCTGGAAAACTCAGTTCTGCAAGATAATGAAAACTCTGTCAAGCATTACCTACTCTGAAGCTTCTACTGAAAACTATTCAGTTCAGGAGAGACTGTATCTGAGGTGTAACAGCCTTAAGCCCTAAGAGAACAGACTTATCTCTGTTAGCTCACCTCCAGCATACTAAAGATATTCAAAATTCTTGTTTAAAAAACGTGAAGCTTGCTACCTAAAAATTTACACTTTGAAAAACAAAGTAAAAAACGAAGTAAAAACAAAACAAAACTAAGGGATATGTAATCCAAACTACAGGGACGGGATTTAAGATCAGCAGTAGCTAAGTATTGCCTTTACCTTATCTTAGATATAGCAGTACCTGCAGCCTAGCATGGATGAGTTTAGTGACCAAACTGTATTTTTCATTTAACTCATTCATTTTCATTTGGATGTAGTAGGCAATTTTGTTGTTTTGCCATCTATAGTAATTTAACAAGCTAATAAGATCTATCTTGCACATATGCTAAAGAGATAAATTAAAAAAAAAATGAAGGGGAATAAATTTATCATAATAAATACAAAACTACTCCAAAACTACTCCATAATTCATAGATAGCATATTTTGTCACTGTATTTACGCATACCACTTCTTTTATTATCGTATCCTGTGAAAATCACATGCAAAGAAACATAGATTTTTGCCTAACAGAAGCAATTTAGACTTATCAGCTACTGGCTTACAGAAAACCCTTTTCATTCAAGTCTATGATATTATAAAATTGTCTTTTCATCTGAATGAAGACATCAATTCTACTTAAAATCAGCCACAAAGTGGCCAGTTGAGAAACTTTTTTATCTCCATCCAGAACACCAGTATTTTTATGGAGCATTGTCTCAGTTACTATATCTTCAGATGCCAAAATACAGAATTATCTATAAGAATAATGTGCTGGCATCATTACTTATGGAAGATTTGAGAATGCCAACTTTTTTTTTTTTTTTTTTTTGAGCAACAGGTGTTACTAAAAGTGCTCTAATATCTCACTTTCTATTATCAACTGTCTACTAATTATTAATTAGTAATAGAAATTTAATTTAAAAAAATTTAACCCAAAGACATGCCTATCAGAAAAAAGTATCTACCAGAAACATTCCTTGTCATACTGCTCCAATTTATAAAGGAATCTTTGCTATATTTTCATTTTATAAAATTCATTTCACAACTCCATAAATTGAACATGGAAGTAAGGAGAAAGTTACATGTTATTCCACACAGAAACTGTGTGAATGATAACATATTAACTTATGGATAGTAAAACTAGATGCCGGTATTCATTTTTTTTTTTTTAATGACTTTTTGTTAATTCTAACAACTCCAAACACTTGCTTATTAGTTTGATAGCTTTAACATTTTTGTAGCAGCAGATATATTATTTAGTTAAATTCTGTACTATTATTTACAAAAACCTAGAGGGATAACTAAGAATGAGAGGTTCATATATCTCACCTGATGTCCAAAACAAGCATTATTCCTTAGTGCAAACAACCCATAATTTACAGGACTCCTGAGTTCATCTGATCCAGTGATGCATCACATTCTATTTTACTTAAAGCACATGAAAAGTAGGCCTGGAAAAGGGCAGTTCACCTAACTCAGTGCTTTGAAGCTGCAGAACTGTATCCTTCAAAGGCCAATTTTAAGCATTAACTGCAGTGAGTGTATAAGGCATAAAACCTCAGGAGTAAGGTACGGTGGAAATTCATGATGCATTTTAGGTTGCTTAAGTGTTGCTCAACATTTCTACACTTTTTATTGACTGAAAAATGTACAAGAAATTTAAGTGAAATTCCATAAAAGAAGTTCTACTCAATTAGTAAGATACAGAATTGTTTCTATCAATGTGACTTGTGTATTAACAATGAAAGCATAGGACATAATTTTTACTGCTCTTTTCTATATATATTTTAGGTGTAAAAGAACGCATTTAAAATCCAGAGAACTTTTCTTTTCCTTCAATATTTTTTTAAAGAAGTTACTATATGTGAGATAAACAGAAAAATAATTCAAAGAGCAATATTACAAACACGCTGATTTGCATGTAGAGTTGTATATCTTCAACATGCCAGATAATCACACTCTGGGCTAAACACAATCTTTTAAAGCACTGGAGCAGTACCCTTAAGGGAGCCTGAGCTCTCTGATGTAAAACTAGACAGTGTGGGTCAGGAAAATGGGAAAATGTCCTTCTGGGACTCAAAGTGGCCGTGTTCCACCTGAGCAGCTATTTCCAATGGGCTAATGCTTATGCATAGTATTGCTTCTCCTAATCCTATATGTCACTTTCCTATTCATGCTGACAAACTGAAAACTACCACAGATTTTTACCAGTATGGTAATGAAGTCATTTTAAAGTTGGAAATTAATGTTTAACTATTCAATATATTTCCTGAATTTGGACAGAAACAGAGGGGAGTAACATTAAGTGATTTTGATGCTCACTCTTTCTTTGGGATAGTTACTGAGGCTGCACTACCCTATTTTTTCAAAACAATTCATCAAGGTTCTAATTTCCTCTGCTCTGTCCCTCATAAACTCCTCAACAACCCTTGCAGATATCTTCCTCCAAAGGATAACGAAACATTTTCAGGTTCAAATTTTTCTGCTGTTTAAAAGGACTCTGTTCTAAACAAAAGCAGTTCACTGCATTAAAAGACTTAGTTAACAGAACAGTAAACCAAAATATTTAAGCAAGCAAAGAGCAAACATTTAAGTGAAGCCTGATTATACATATATATATTTTATTTATATATACATATATTTTCATTATACATATTATATAGTGAAAAATATTACTGATTTTGAATTACTTCAATGTGTGTTATGCACTCACAGAAATTAGGCCTGATGCACTATTCAATTTTTTATTTTTATTTTTAAATTTCATACCATATCCTATTTTTTTCAGCCTGCTTGTAATGTCGCAAGTTAAAGAAAAGGCCAAACATTTCATAAATATTTTGTTAGTACTTGCTCTTGCCAAAATGGTGCATCTACCCACTTTCAGGAAGGCCTGTCTCACTTCTGACAAATCACCTTTATGCTGAAATTATACACTCTTACTAACCTAATATGGAAGCTATATGCATATCAAAACTCAATTTAAGTTTATGTAAGGCCTTATATGTGAAACTTCGTAGAATTGTGTCAACAACTATAATTACTGTGCAGTATTTCTACAGAAGTATTTTCTGTTAGTATGTTTCCATAGTCTTGACCATTTTTTGAATCACTTTTAAACTACATTTTGGTAGAGTTAGTTTCAAGTATGTGACATCTGTTATTTCAATCAGGTTTTAGTGTACGTGGTCCTTCAGGAAAAAAAAAAAACAAAAAAACAACAGAATGTCTGTTTAATGAACAACTACGACTTTTCTTCAAACTTTTTTGAAATTTCCTTAATGCTTTTCATTCAAAATAAACACTATAAACAGTATTAACAGCTCAGCTACTAGAATGACAAACAGACACCAGAAAACATAGAGGAATTCTGGTTTAAAACAAAATTGTATCTTTGATACCACAATGGAAATATGTGTTCCTTCACATGTGGAAAATTGGGAGTTCATCCTCACTGTGAAAACAGCGTGAAACTTCGTAATTATTGAAATACTTAAATACTGAAACTCTGATAATTAATTGATACATAAACATAAATAATTATTACCATATTTTCAGTATTTAACTAGACTTGTTTTAAAAGTTTGTAGTATCTTAAAGTAAAATAAAACTCAGAAAGAGCAGAAAGTTACAGTGGAGATTGTGTGGTATAGTACAGAACTAACTCTTGCCTGAACTGTAGATGATTTGACTATTTTAGCTGATAGGAAAATTCAGGACCTGGAAGTGGAAGATACGAAGTGATTCAGAGAATGGGTCTCAGACACCCTTTTTTTTTTTTAAGATCTGATGGATATAAATAGCATGAAGCACAAATTCAATGTAATCTCAGCACAGAAATCTCTTAATTCTTCCCTGTGGATGTAAGAATTTATATTTGTAGGGCACACGGTACAAACTACCAAGTGTTGCCCGTGTCCTATCTTCTTCCTAATAGACTGAGTGACAGTTGAATTTTCAACACTGTTTATATTCTATACAGAATATAATTAAGAACAAAATTTTGACATGCATACATAATTTAACCCAGCCCTAGAAGTTTGTAATCCTTGTTCTTCGAGCTTCCATAAAATCGAAGCCATAATATGGATGAAGTGGGATTTTAAGAAAGGAGGAATTCAACTGGAATAATTACACTAACTGTAAGATTTTTAAAATTTATAAGAAAACAAGATCTCCTAACATACATTAATTATGTTTCATATATCAGAAATCTTGGATTTCGCTTACTAACTTCACAAACTAAACAGGAATCATTTTGCTTAACACAAAAGTGCAGCCCCTCCCAACAAAAAGAATACAGCAACTGCTGTAAACTGTGTGGAGTTACACAGCACAAGACTTTAAGATGAAAGCAAACACAATACTGCCAAAGTTACAGTGAGGAGATTTAAACTGTATGTAACCACTGACCATCATGGGATTGCACAGTTAGTATACAGATTTCATGGATCAGAACCTCAGCTGGTTAATGGAAAGTACTGACTTCATTGCAGATATTCCAACTTGTATTCTCCATGGATCTAACTATGTACTATAGCAATTATTTTTACCAGAAGCATTATGTAAGGTAAATCTCTATATTTCTCCATTATATTATTAGAGATACCTATTTTTTACTTAAAGCTCTAAGACTTCAGTGTTCTAGTTAGGACTGTCATGTTGACAGTTCTTCTACCATGAACTATGACAGCTCACTGGTTGAAAAGTTTCTCTAATATTCAAATATGTACAAAGTTTCAGAATTTCCCTCTAAAACAATTTTGGGAAGTCTTCCCCAACTCCCTCATTATGATGTCCTTAATTTAAGTATCAAGGCCATTAAATAATTTATTGGTATTAATATAATAATACAATAAGAAGGTTGATTTTGATATTATTGTGCTTTATATTCCTATTGCAGTGAGATCTAAGTATGTTATCATACTCATGGCATTTATATCACAACACAAAGACAACTAAGCAACTTTACAGCCATATCCATAAGTTATATTAAATGAAGTATAAATAAAATCATAAAAAGAAAATGTTTCACGATTTATTCATTCAGCATTACCAAGCTTCAACAGCAGTAATAGTAACTTGGTTAACTTACTGTGCACTAGGAAACTGTATTTTACTTTCAGGCTAATTTCTTCAGTGCCAAGTGCTTTCTATCCAAGTAATGTCTTTTCATCCTAAGTACTAGCAATGGTACCAAGACAAAGAGGAAAATCAGATATTCTGCTTTCACTTTGGTATTGCAATGAGAAAGATAATGCATCTCCCACCATCATCATTCCTGGCCACTTCATTAAATGCTTATTTCTGAATTTTTGAGTCAGGCCTTGAAAGTATATGGATTAAAACCCTGTATTAATGTAGTCACTTGTCAATACTACCTCTCAGAAAAACAAAAAGCTCGTCTTGGTTGCTCAAGCAAAGACAGCTCACCCATCTGCCTGGATTTAACAGCCAATCCAGAACATTAAGTATCACGTCTGCCTGCATGGGTATCCCATGTGCCCTAGAGTGTCTCTGTCAGCACTAGAGGCCTCCTTTCAGGTGGCTTAATCAAGCCCTTAATTTAATTGCCAGGTCAGAGTTAATGCTGCAAGGTGAATTAGGAAAACGACTGCATACACTGTAAATAAAACTCTTCCATGGTAGTGGTTGGCATACAAACTTTCCCTCTCTCTTTCCATTAACACTTAAAGACTGTGTAATGATTCTTCATTACACAATTCTAGAAAACTGGCTCTATACTTTGGGACTTACTATTGTTGCCCAAAATTTTTTTAATTTATTGCAAAAAAATTACACAACATTTTACATCAACCACTGGAATTTCTCTCTATATATTTCCATCTGTATTTTAAATCTGCAATACTTTATTTCCTTATTTATCTAGTCTTTAAATCAGAGCTATATAAATATGCCTAGCTCTAATCCATGTTATCCTCTTTATCCATGCAATTTCTCTACGTATAAAGAAGTTTATAATATAATACACATAGTACAAATATACTTATTAAAACTAATACAATATAAAGAGTTTAAATAAGCATATTTATCTGTAAGAAAGACACAGATTTTTAAATGGACCTTAACATTTTTATGTGAAACCTAAAGCTAATAGGAAAATTCTGAACATTGTATATAACAGTAGAATTCATACTGATTTCAGTGGCATAACTGCTCTAAGATTATTAATTTTACTACAATTAACGTACTCTACACACCCAAACTAAATCCTTACTTCAAGAATTAATCTTGTGCTCAGTGTCAGCAATGGAAGCTAATATTAGTTTGATCAAGGACTGCTAAATTAAAGGTATTTCTGAAGTTTTATCATTTATACACGAAAATTCTGTCTATCGCTACATTTTGGAAATATTTTTCACTCTCAGCATTTTAAACTCAGACTAGTACAAATAATCAGTATTTATATCGAAAAGAACATAACAGTAAGAGAATTGTAGGTGTTGTAAGGGATCTCTGGAGATCACCTAGTCCAACCCCCCGCCAAAACAGGTTCCTAACAGTAGGTTACATAGGCAAGTGCCCAGGTAGGCTTTGAATATCTCCAGAGAACAAGACTTCACCACCTTTCTGGGCAGTCCAATCCAGTGCTCTGTCACCCTCAAAGAACAGATTTTTTTCATGTTTATATAGAACTTTCTGTTCCAGCTTGTGCCCACTGTCCCTTGTTCGGTCACTGGGCACTGTTAACAAAGAGCCCGGTCCCATCCACTTGACTTCCGCCCCCCTTAGTTATTTATAAGTCTCCTCCACTGTGAAGAATCCCAGGTCTCTCGGGCTTTCCTCATACAGGAGATGCTCTAGGCCCTTATCACCTTTGTGGCCCTCCGCTGGACTCTTTCTAGACTTTTCCTGCTGTTCTTCAACTGAGGAACCCAGAACTGGACACAGTAATCCAGGCCTCACCAGGACGCAGTAAAGGGGCAGGATCACCTCCCTCGCCCTGCTGGCCACATTCTTTTTAATAAACCCCAAAACACCATTGGCTTTCATGGCCACAAGGGCACACTGCTACTTATGGTCAACCTATTGTCTACCAGGACACACAGGAACTTCTTCTGTAAAGCCCTTTTCCAGCAGGCAAGCCTGTAACCTGTATTGATGCACGTGGTTATTCCTCCCCAGGTGTAGGACTATCCACTTGCCCTTGCTGAACCTCAGTGGGTTCCTCTCTGTCCAATTCTCTGGCCTGTCCAGGTTTCACTGAATGGCAGCACTGCCTTCTGGTATGTCAGTCACTCCTGGCTTTATCAGAAAACTTGCTGAGAGTGCATTCTACCACATCACTGCTGAAGATGTTGAAACAGAACAATATATAATCAGGACTTATTTACTCTTTGTGTATACCATACCACCTTTAAAACAATGTATAATTGAAACACAGTTTATATTCATTTTTGATTTCATAACTATTATTACAGTTCACTAGTAAACACAGTTTTATCTACAATACTATTTGACCAGTCTCCTAACATGCAGAGGTATAATTATAAAACAATAGTTAATGAGAGGAATTGTTGCCTTTGAAGTTGATGTCTGAGTGACTTTCACAAATGACTTTACAATATGAGTTTTTCGTGTAGTAATGAAAAATAGTATTAAAGCCTCGACAGAATTATTTAGGAATTCATTCAAGGAAAAGGAAAATTGAGTTTTAGTACACTTTTGGGTTAAACTCTGCAATGCAGACCTCATTTTTTGCTCCAAAAGTAATGTCTCCTATTTTGTTATGTCGGTCCACAATATCAAAGGTGGATGTTGGTGGGATGACAGTAGAGGTTGAACCTATCTGCCAATACTACGTGGCATTTTGTTGCTGTGGAACAGAGGGGAAGTATGACAGAATGACATCCATCATGGAAGTGCACACTAATGTGTCACTGAATTCCTCCATGTGAAAAAAATGGCACCCACTGACATTCATTGATGCCTGTGAATGTTTATGGAGACTGAACAGTGGATGTGAGCACAGTGAGGCAGTGGTGGTGCGTTTCAGCTGTGGCAACAGTGACATGAAATACAAGGCATGCTCTGGACAGCCATGCAGATTTTTATGAATGTGACACGAGGCTCTTGTTCATCGCTGGTGAAAATGAATAGCTAATGTTGGTGAATACGTTGAGAAACAGTGTTTTTCACTGAGAACATGCTCTGGCAAACAGTGTTATTTTACTCTTTGTATCTGTAGTAGTTTCTATGGAAATAAATAGAAGACATTACTTTCAGAGCAAACGATGCATATGAAACATACTATGGTATTTGCCATAACAAGTTGTCTTTTGGATACATTTGTTAACTTTCTTCTCCCACTCTTGCCATGCAGTATTCTTAAAAATTGCTTACGTGCCTAGAGTTCCTAGGTTTGTTTCTAGAGTTCCACAGGTGTGCTCCTTAGAAAGTTGACAATCTCAAGTTTTAAGAATAAAATTTCTGTTCTAGACCTAAATAAATGCTTTGAAATTCTCCGAGGTGGGAAAAGCTACAATAAAAACATGCAAGATTGTAAAGGTCCTGTTTTTAAATTTTGCCAACACAGTTATTTTAAATGTCTTCCTCTAGGACTTCCTTGCCTTACATAAAAGACATTGTAAATCATATAACAAATAGATAAGGATAAAATCCAATTAACTCGCTATTTTATTAAAAACACTTCATTCTTTGCCTTCCACAACACTCTTAATTTCTTCCTGCTTTTAAAGTAGTCACAGTGAAAGTACTTAGGCTGACAATACTTATAGCATGTTCTAATCTGCCTCTTTGTGGTCTATCGAGTCAATGATCTGAAAACTAAAATCTGTATAATTAGACACTGACATGTCCAAAGGAACTGTTATGGTCTATCGTGTCAGATGCACTAGCACTGGCCCAACAGACTGTAACAGTTTTGGTCTGTTGGGTTAGGAATCAATGTTTTAATAACTCCCTAACTCCATATTTATCCAGTCCGCTGAATACAACACTCTTAAAATTTTTTAAGTCACACTTTCTTTCAATATCCTCTAAGAGTGAAGAAGCCAGTATGAAGTATCCAATAGATAATTCCTACATGAAAAATGTTGACCAAACATCTTTTTTCTTCTTTTTAAAATGGTGATGCATGGAAGTGCATCAAAGGAATGCATTTATAATCTTACTCATTTACTAGAAAATTTTATTTTAAAATTAGAAACTGCCAAGTTAAAAATAAACTGCTAAAAAAAACTGACGTGGGCTATATGTACGAAACAAAAAGAAAGCAAGTACACTGAACTGGACACATAAGTGTCAGTATAGCTGCTATTTTCATTTATTTGCAGAAAATAATAAGCATGCAGCAGCTTCTACAATGGTCAAGAGGGAAATCTCAGCAAAACTACTCAGCATCTTTAAAAATTGGAGCACTTCAGGAAGCCAAGATCTGGAAATCAAGGCTCTAATGTATCTCTAGCTTCTTCCTTATTTTTTTAATTCATGATTCCCAGCATAGATGTCACATTTCTAACAGCAATATTCAAGTCTTTCCTTGTCTGTGGGGATTCTTATCATATCCCTTGATGTTACAGTGATGTCAATGGGAATTACAGGAGAAAGAATTAGAAGCAGGGTATGAAAAATACAAGTTCTAACATGATAAATGTTTAATAGTAGGTTCTGGCCAAAGAACCCTAACTTTCTTTACTGTGCTATTACCCCAGTTTTGAACCACTGGTGTTCTTTTAACAGTTACAAGGATATTACGTGAACACTGACATCCCACACAAGTGAACCGAGACTTCAAAGTGTAAGAAAACATGCTAATTTTACCAAACGTTAAAAATATGTTAGAAAAATCTAAGTATGTAAAACATCTATAATATTTTAGAGTGAAACATATTTCGACAGTTAGAAAGTACTACATGCAATACATTTTTATTTCAGGAAATTCCTATCAATTCCTATCCGATCTTTTGATACTTTTTTTCTTCTCTTATATATTCTCTTTGTAATTATCCAATTTTCCTTTCTAGCTCCTTCACTAGAATCTGCAGTTCATGGCTATAACATGAATTATAAACTCCAGCCATTCCCTAAACTGTGATCTTAGTAACGAATATGATTATGAAATACCAACATGGTGCCATCAATACTCAGTTTGCCACAGATCAGATAAAGGGATGAAGATATACAAGTCTAAAAGATGCCTGAATTGAACTACACCTCAGTAAGAGCAAAGTGAGTGATTTGTTTCCTTGCAAAATAAGGGAATAGACAAGCTTATCTACTACACAGGATAATCAGAAAATCTAGACCGATCAAACATCACCACACCAAACCGAAGCATTTCAAGTGTTATATGTGTATCCGTTGTATTATATCGCTTTAAAACACGACCTTTGTACCTATCAGGATGCTAACTGGTCCTTCTGAATTTCAGCATTTGAGTAGCTCACAATAATTCTTGCACAGTTACCATCTCTAGTCCGCAAAGTTCTTCACGTTTCTCAACATTCATCTTATATTGCAAAATTCAAAATGGTTTGAAGGTTCCAACTGGTTGTAAATATATTGCTGTATTTTATTCTTTTTCCTCTCTCAATTTGATTAATTTAGAAATTAAAAATGTGCTTAAATGCTATTTGTCTTAAATCTTTAGATGTATGATAATGAAATGAATGAAGTACTACTGTTTAAAATATTAATCTTCCTATAAAATTATGTAATGGCAAATTAAACTCTCTGAAGATGCTATTATATTTTACATGCTGACAAAACTTTAATTTTTAGTATATATTACTAGTAAAATCCTCAAGAGGATAAAATAAACTGTATAATTCTACTGCATTTTTCACTGTTTATTTGTATAGTGAATCTTCAAATCTAGAATATACAAAAGAGCACATTTATGCCTCCCCCTACAGAAGCTCATATTTATATTTTGTGTATTTTATTCTTATTTTTGATCCTTTAATGAGCATGTTTCCAGTTGGATAAAATCTGTACCTACTCTATCCTACTTTAGAATAATCTGAATAGAAATACCAACCATTACTCTCAACTACTTGCACAAAGAGAACTGGAAAATACATTAAATTCTATTATTGTAGGCAATGGGACGTTGACAAAAAAATAAATACTCCACAAAGGTATTTAAAAAACTTTCCAAAAACTTTTGGAAAATCAGGGTTTTAACAGGACTAAGAGAGGTTTCAAATTTGGAAAATACAGAGCTTTCAAATGATCAAATCTCCTGCCTCAGATTTTGCACAAAATCCTATGTATGACCACAGAACATGTAACACAAAACTGATAAAGAAAAAATTATACATTTTTATGCTACAAGATGTGTGCAAAATATTTTGGAATAAATCCTATTTGTTTTTCTTTACCAAAAAAAAAAGAAAAAAAAAAAGCTTCCAGTGATGAGAGACCTAAGGATTTAAGGCATACAACAAAATAGTCAGTGGGAATCTACTCATTGTTTATAGTGAGATTTAAATTGGATACTAAATTAAGGGGAAAAAGAAAAGGAATTAATGTCTACATCTGTACAAATTTATGTGTGTGTGTGCGTGCACATGTGTCTGTGTGTATGTGAGTTTGTGGGTGGGTGATGGATGGGGAATGTGTGTATATATATGAATCCATAACCATACATATATAAACACACAATTATTGAGTATTAGAGGGTTAGCAAGCAGTACAAGTGAAAAGATTCTGCCTTACAGGCAGGTATAGTTCATTATTATTGGGGTTTTGCTTTATTATACTATTACATACACTATCAGAAATATTGCTGACAAACTTAATAAGCAAGAAAGGAACATTTTTCTTACTCTGATCAAAGATGCAATAATCAAATCAAAAAACACAAAACCAATAGCCAATCAATGTGAATAAATCTGCCCATAGGCTTAATTCAAGCAAGCCATTCACTGAGCTATGTGATGAATCTGTCAAATTCAATACAGCATTACAGACATACTAGCAACATCAAGTGAACATGCAATGACAAAATGACGATACACCCCACTGCCATGCTTTGACTTGTTCTACCTCATAAATACAAAAGCTGATGACTTTGCTAGTTCCTCTTACTTCAGACACTGACAGAAATCTAACAACTCTACTTTTATTTATAGTTTTGAAAATCTTACACGAAAGCTGAATAAAAGTTGCACTACCATTTTGTTGACATCCAATTTAGTATTTGTACACCATTATAATTACTTTCACAAGCATTCTCACTTTAAAGTGTTGGGAAGCAAAGCACCTGAATGATGAAGGACATCTGCAGATGAAGAGGTCCTTTTTTATCAGCTGAAAAAATTTCAGAAACTATTTAAATATAAGAAAGTTAGTAATTATTTTTTGATCCACTTCATCAACGATCTTCATCTCTTTAAGTGCAATGTAGTACGATGAGAGATCAAAGCACAAAAATCCAATTTAAAATTTTTAAAGCTGTATTTTGTGATTATATTGCTTCACCGATAAAACAAGCTGCACTTCTTTATTACATGTTTGGTTATAATTTTCTTTTACAGTCCTAAGAAGTGACTGAGGAAATCTGTATGTCCTACCTTAAGGGTGAATTTGTTTTTAGAATACGTATACTTTGGTGCCTTTCTTACTAAACTTATTTGGCTTGGCTTTGATTTATTTCATGAAATTTCCTTTGCCAACAGACTCACCCTTATTAATCTGTTCTTCCCCTATTTCCAGCAATACTTCCAACCATGACAAACAAGGATACCATTTCTTAAAAATCGAGCTCTGTTACAGTGATCACTGTACACTGATTCACTGTACTCACTGTCTCCATTTTTGAATCCCAAATATTTCTGTTAACCTTTATTTTTAATTTATCAAAATGTCTCCAATTCAAAGACTTCCCCTTTCCAACTCCTGATTTAAGAAGCATGTTAAATACGGGACACTGCCATTCACCATGTATATGACGTGTAGTCAAAAAGTAAAGGTTTTTGTTTTTGTTTTTGTTGTTTTGTTTTGTTTTGTTTTTTTTAATATAAAGTAGGATTTCCATGATACATCACTGCTTTAATACGCATTGGTTGTCACTTTATTTTCCTGGGCATTCTTTAAATGTAAACATTAAGTATATTCTATTTGGAATTAAATAATTAGGAGCTTAAAGTAGCACTAAAAAGAATCAGTGTATAGATACGGAGTCTTCAGTATTGTTAGATGACAGTGAGTTACTATTACACTGAGAAGAAAATAAATAAGCAGTAGTACTGAAATATATTTCTTAATTTTAGCAACTGTGGTATTAATGACTAGACTGAATTCATTAAATATGAATAAAAAGTTAGTAAAATTAACCAAACTGATTGCGAGTAATCAGGAGTATCCACGTTTGTATATAGTTTCACATATGCAGGTTGTTATGTTTTATTCTCTTTGGTTGTTTTAGGATTCTCCTATAAAGAAGTTCAATTACAGTATTTGTAATTAACACAAGAAACCATATTCGTTTGGGGAAAGCAGGTCAAAGATGACGGGTAACCACGTTTAAAAAGAAAAGTTAGATTAAAAAAAAAAAAGATCTTTAATTCATTTAAGATATTTAAAATTATGCAGCAGTCAGGTTATTACAATTCTAATTATACACAAAATATATCTGAAAATTAGGCGTATTTTGAAAAAAAAGGAATTAAGCATTGTAAAACTGCATTACTACTGACACCATCCCAAGCTTTCTTTACAACGTTTAGGGACGCTATCTTTTCCTTAAACAATTTTATTTTCAACAGAACTCTTAGTGAGGTTGACTTTCTACCCATAGCAGAACATGCGACAATCTGATTTTTTACCTTACAGCATTTGGTTTATGAGAAGGTACCTGATTCGTAATTAAAGCATTTAAAAGACATTTTGGTATTGCTCCGTTTCACTACATAGCATACAGATTTTTCAGAAATTCATTTATCTGTAGGAATAATCAACCTATAAGATGATCTGGGGAAATCTGAATGATATCTAGCAAAAGATGACTAACCATGGGGGGTTATTTTTAATGTTGTCCTTTCAACTTAGGAAGTTTTTATAATTAGGAGTTCCTTTGTATTATAAGCTCAGAGAAAAATTCTAGAGCTGCAATATGCTAACATACCTTTGTGGAAATGAAATGAAACTACTGAATAGCATTTCACCTTGTAGGTTACCCTAAGTAGAAACAGTAGACTGCAAACATAGTGCAAATAGCAGTACCTACTCAATATTACTGATTCAAAAATAATAGAAAGTAACTTGCTTACCTGTCTGACACAGCATGCCTCAGCCACACATGCAAATTATTTTATTCACATAACTTTAAAAAATATGTCTTCATTATCCAGAATAAGCGTTTTAAAGGCAAATATGCATGCATAGCATTGTAACATTCATACCATGGTACTTTATTCTAAAAATACAGAATCCATGAACAGCACTTCAATCTAAGAAACAATTCACTGAAATTTCTTAATCTGTTGATTTCTTTAAGAAACAGAAACACTTAAAAGCAATGTTTAATTTAGCATCAAAAGTAATTTTTCAATTCAAGACTTAAGAAATCATCTGCATGATTACAAGGGAAAATTTTCATGAACGAGGAACTGAGAACAGTGACCTTACATTCCACTGCTGTTATGAAGCAAAATATATGCATGTATTTGTCTTTCACAACATGCATCTTGCCTTTATGATTGTACACTCTTCAAAGACACGAAAACAGTTGTAAGGATTCTCTTAAGGGTACAATTTCTGAACAACAAGTAGGATATTCCTTCTTTTCAGTACTAAGTAATGTCCAGACACACTGCAAAGACTGATGCACGTTTAATTTTATGCAATCTGACAAAATCCTGTTCCTACTGGAAATTCGCAATTTAGATATCAACATGAAATGGGCCTTGATTTTCATCTTGTGAGAAGATGAGTTAATTTATATGACATCACTTTTGCTTTATGGATGTTACGTTTTTATATGTTTTTCTTACGCATGTTTTAACAATCTGTTAGTTTGGGTATTCCTTTCATCAATGTGGTTTACATTTTGAAGACAAAAGTATACTGCAGAAAAAGCATAACTATTTTTTTTCCCACTATTTCAAAAAATCACATGCTTGGAAAGAAAGCAAATGGAAAAATTTTTTTTTTTTGCCTGGGATAGTTCAAGCTTAGATGCAGTTCATTCCCAATTTCCACTGACTGAAATAACGTCAATAAGAATTGAGGGCACAGCTTCTAAATCAACTGAAATAATACTCCTAAGACAAATTATGATCTTTAGTAGCAGATCGTCATGAAGCTATACATATATTTATCTAAGTTGTACGAGGGTCACAGATATTAACTGGATGACGGTCAGCTTGGGAACGTACACATCTCATGCCTAATTCTCAATTAAGGCCTAAAACCTCTCAGTTTATGGCTATTCATGGATTATAATAAAACAGCCTGTTTCGGATATCACAATTATCTGCAGAGCAACAAGACAGTTATGAGACTTCAACAAGGCAAATTTATAGAATCGTCTTTGACTTCCACTGGTCAGATATTTATTAACAATAAATGAGATCTTACCTGTCACTGTAGGCAGCTGCAGTGGCAGTGGCAGGCTGGGCATACCGGTAGGCAGCATAACCACCCTGAAACACAAACTCACATTCTAACTGGATTGCTACTGTAGCTTAAACGATATTTTGCAAAATCTAGCAACGACCGACTGGAATATTACTGTCATGCTGTAAGTTCAGTTAAAGGGTTAAAATACATTTGGCCTATTTGAGTGAATTGTTAAGCAAAATTTATCACCACAAACTCGTTAAGATTTGTTCCAGAGATGTGGAGAAAGCAATGAACTGTATTCATCAGCATAGTTTTTTAAAACACAATAGTGTATTCTTCCACAAGTTTTCAAATAGCAATTGTTCTTATGAATGCAGTATGTGCACATTAATAAAGCCGTGTTGAACCTAAAAGAAAAACTATACCAATAATTCTTTTTTTTTTTTTTTTTTTTTTTTTTTTTTGTATAAAATATGATTTATCATACCTGGTTGATTAAATCTATGAATTAGTGCACTCAATTAACACTCAATGTTATACAGGTTTCCAATTTATACTTTTAATTATAATGAAGAAGGAAAATTCTCTTCTTCCCTGAATTAACATTCAGTTGTATGTAACAGTAATTGCAGCTGTTCAATTAAGCAAACAGGACAAACAAACACACATTTGAAAGGAATTGTGTGCAGTGATGCATTGATTATCAAACTGTGAAAACAGCAGAGCTTCCTGTTCAATGGACCACAGTGTTATATCAACCATTTCAAAATGATCTCAGCATGCCAATTAACAAACAGAGGCCAGTCTCCACAGATAACACAAACATGATTTACGTTCCAATTAGAATTCACCACCCCATAATCCTCTGGGACATGGGACTCTGCATTTCCTCTCCCACCTTTCCCCCCACCTTAACAAAGAGTTGAGAAAGAAAGCATTAGGTCACTCAGCTTTGAAGAAAATTTGTTCCTTTCCTAAAGGTGAACCCTTTCAATGGATGGATTTTATTTTTGAAGACTGCATTCATACAAAATGATGTGCTGATCTGTAAAGAACGTAAGACTAGTAGAACAGGCTACTCTGTCAATCCTTACCATAACAGTAGTAGATTTTCACTGGGGATGCTTCTATGAGTTTTCTATTTTCATTTTGCAAATGAAGCTCATTAGAAATTTCAGCCTTTGAATCATCAACACAACAGAGGAACATGCTTTCTGTCTTTTTCAAGTGCTCACATAAGAAATAGCACGTTTACCTCCCACTACTGGTCAGCTCCTTGTCAGAAGCAATCGTGTCACACAACCACTAGAAAAAGACAGGTGCTTTCATAATACTATATATGCTGTCCCTTTTGTAGCAAACTGCTTCACTGTGCAAGCACGGAAGCACTGAGAAGAAATACTTTCTCATTTTAGATCATTTGATTTTTATAAACCAATAAAAGGCTATTGCTGTCAAAAAATGTATAATAGGCACATATTGCTTGCAGGTATGTGCATGCAGGCAATCAGATGTCAAGCAATGTCACTGACTGCAAACTGAACCAGCAAACAGCGAGGATGAGCACTTGGCCTGGGCTGTGCTACAAGGAGAAATGTGAAAGATTACACAAATTCATCTCTTCTCTCCTCCTGTTCTTTTCAGGACTAAAATGAGTGGTGTTTTTTTTTTCGAGGTGGGGGCTTTGCCATGGCTTTTTCTGTTTGTTTGTTTGTTCGGAGTGAGGGCTTGTATAATAAAGGAGTTCAAATGCGAAAAAAATACGAAGATGATATTAAACTAGATAAGCTTGTTTTCAGTGTCTTTTGAAAATGTGTGGTAGGCTACAAGTGTGATACGATTCTGTTAGACACATGCATGACTCCTTTGATTGTCCTAGTAAGTGCATTCCTAAAAACCTCCATTTATATGCAAGAGGTCACTTCACTTCAATCCAACTGAGCACATATTGATTTCCCACCCTGGTACAGTATTGAAAATGGGTCACCACCAGAAGTATCAATGTTTCAGTGTTCTTAATCAGACTAAAATGAGGCAGGCTGTTCACACATCAGCTGGTCTTAAACCTACAGATGGCATGCTCTGTAAGAATTTTCTTTCTTTCCTTTGAGTACCACTCAAAATTGGTCAGTTTGTGAAGACTGATCCTTTCTTGCTCAATATCTGCTTTCCCTTCATATGAGTTACATTCCTTCGGTGCCTGCATTTTGATTTGCTTTCATCAAAGAAATGCTGCTGAACAATGAAGGTCAACCCTGAATTTTATTAAGCTGCCATGGATTGAACAATCACAATTAAATTTGTGAATGTTCTGGAAAAAAAGGAGTCTAAAGCAATAAAAAGATACCTACGTTATAAAATTTGTCTGATTTTTTTTTTTTTTTGAGATATAAATTGCAGGATAGATTTGAATATCAGTGAGATCGTAATTCTCTACAAGTCTATGTCACGATTTCATATTTGTAACATAAGCTACTTTCATTAATGATCTACCATTAATGGGGTGTAATGTTCCATTTGCAAGTCTGCGGATGACAAATACCGGGAGGAATGGCTGATAGTCCAGAGGGTCATGCTGCTTCCCAGAGGGATCTGAGCAAGTTAGAATAAATGAGTTAGCAGGAACCTCATGAAGGTCAGCAAGTGGAAATGCGGAGTTCCACCCAGAGAAAAACAACCCCACCAGGACATGGCTGGGGGCACCCAGCAAGAAAGCTGCTTTGCAGCAAAAGTCTGTCCTGGAGGCCCAGGCAGACACCAAATTCACCATGAACAACGTGACCTTGCTGCTTAAGGTTAATGATAACCTGGGCTGGATTAGAAGGAGCACTCCTAACAGATCGAGGGAGATAATCCTTCCTAGAACTGGTGATGCCTCACCTGTAGTCCTCACCAGTATAAAAGTGACATGTAAATACTGGACAGAGTCCAAATAAGGGGCACAAAGATGATAAAGGGGCTGAGGAACCTCTCCTATGAGAAAGAAGCTTAGAGACCTGAGGCTGTTTAGCCTGGAGAAGAGAAGCCTCAGAGGGATCTTACCAACATGGATAAATACCTGAAGGAGAGTGCACAGAGGACAGAACCAGTGATGCCTCATACCAACACAGGAGACAATGAGCACAAAACGTAACAAAGGAGGTTCAATCTCAACATCAGGAAGCACTTTTCCAGTGAGAGTGACTGAGCAGTGGAATAATATCGACCTACAGCTGTCTCTTCCAACCTCAAACTTTTATCCTCAGATACAATTAAATGTAAAAACATTGTTAGGGAAATAATTTTACAGCTATTCTGAAGCTTTGGTTTGGTACTAATTCTTTCAATTTTACTTCAATTACATCAGATCATAGAATTATAGAAGCATAAAATCAGAGAATAGCTTGAGTTGGAAGGGACTTTGAAGGCCATCCCCTGCTGTATGCTGGTTTCCTGTTACCAGATCAGGCTGCCCATGGGCCCATCCAGCCTGGCCTTAAACACCTCCAGGGAAGAGGTATGCACAACTTCTCAGGGCAGACTGTGCCAGCATCTCATCACTCCCTGAGTAAAAGATTTCCTCCTAATATCTAATATAATTCTGCTCGCTTTCATTTTAAAACCATTCCCCTTTATCAGATCCTACATTTTAGAATTATTTTGGTTTTACTTTCCCTCAGCAAGTAAATAAAGTATCTGACTTATGAGTTCTTATTTAGAAAATTGAATTTATATTCAGCTAAAACTATTAAAAATGTCTACTGCCTTATCTGCACTCCTGTATTTTCTACTTCCAAAGGAATGATACTACAGTACTAATGCAGCTTAAGTTGCCTGAAAAAATTAAATATATATTGAAGTCAAAATACTTGCAGTCCAAATATACGCATGTATGTCACTGGCATAATATAATGAATGGAACACTCACAACAAATGTTGTACTAAATAGGACGTGAATATATACTATACAATCTGGAAATTAAAGGCAGCTTTAGATTATCCCTACCATTTCTACACACAGAATCCATATTCTCACTGAATAATTTGAGGATTAGTATGACTTCACAACAGTCTACATTCAGCCTACTGAGTATTTTCCATCAGTCAGCATGTCATACCTGTCGTAACTTATTGCCATACACAGGCTCTTGCAATAATGCTCTATAAAGAAACAGAAATGCAATGATTTCAATGAGTAAAGGAAGGATGGATGTAGAGATGGAAAGAAAGATGCGAGCGTGGAATTTGGACAAGTTCCCCAAAACTACTTATTAAATAGTTTCCTTTCAATGTTCCATACATCTCCATGGCTCAAACTGAAAGAACTATGGGATCAGTGCAAGATCAGTAGTCAGTTGTTACAGAGAAATCCTCATCAGTTTTAGCTGCGTTTGAAGAAATTTTGGATAAGATAAAATGAAAATGAATGTAAAATCAAATACATCCAAATTTTTAAATAAAATCTGTATGTGTACTGAGTATAATTTCCACAAAAATAAGTTGCACATTCATAATTTACAATACCATGTATATGTCTGCACTTTCTCCTGAAATAATGAAATTTTTATCTTGACCTCAGATGCACTGACAGTGCTATTTGTAAACACATATAAATTATATGACTCAAAGTGATGCCTATTTTCCATTATTTTTTTCTATCAGTAACAGTTAATATTCTATATGAATGTCGAGAATATTTTTCCTCAGTGTTTACTTCCTATACCTCCTTTCACTCCAAGTTCTTAAGATAATTTGCATACATTTCTATTTTTAGGCACTTGTGGTAATCCCAGAGGTATCTGTTGCTTCAGATAAATTATTGGTAACGTATACAAATTAACAGCACATAAATGAATTCTAATCCAGTACAGTCATCAGGAATGAGCCTGCATTTTTTCAAAGTAGTATTTAAATCACAAATAAAGATCAGGGAGATGAAGACATTGCATCATTAGCTCTCAGAACTTTTGAAAAGGTAATTTTGGAGTATTCCTGTGCATAGAGCATTAGGAGGAACCACACACTACACCATGGGACTTCTTTGCCCATGAAAAAGACATTTCACCATTCATTTTATTTCTGCATCATATCTCTTCATTTAAAAAACACAAAAAAAACTTCAGTACTTAAAAGATAAGACCTTGGTGCTAACTACATATCTATGCTTTTCACATCAGAACAGTGCCTTTCAGGATATCAGAGGACACCCATCCAGCAGGAAGGGAATATTGCTTAGATAATTGATACAGTTTAATGAAAGTGCCTGCTTTTTGCTTGGAAAGTAGACAGGTGCTCCATCCTCAATACCATCCTTTGCATTTGAGCTGAAGGAGATGGTGTTAGCTGTTGATAATATCTTTCCAATCCCTTGCTCACAAAGTATGCCTTATTCTCAATCATTAACTCAGAAAAAAATCCTTATCTACCTATGTACATATGAACTATCTTGGACCCTTACCAGCTTTAGTATCAGAGGTCCAGAATCCTTATAAAAAGTTAAAAAATCATACAGTGAGCAATGAGACTGACTAATATACACAATTGAACCACATTACCACATCTGAAACTGGTGATGAGAACTTGAAGTTTGCGCTATTTCTTAGCCTTTCCACATTTTAATTGTTTATCAAAGACCGACATGTTCTGAAAACATTCTTCATGCCAACAGTAAGAAAGAAGAATTGCAACAAAGCAAAGCAATAACGGAGCACTATCATTTTAACTGCGTATTTCTTCATCTGTTACTATTTTTGTTTCATTTTGTGGAGTGTATTTTCTTATTTTTGCAGGTGTCAATCTTCATCTAGGAACTTCTGTATTTGCTGGCAGGCAACCTTAATTCTTTTTTAATGACTTTTTCTCTTAGTGAATCAATACTTAATTTTAAAAGGTCTTCCTTTCTTCCTAATCATCTCCTTTATTTTTCCTACGTAAAGGCACATTTAGAAAGGAATTCAATAGCTCAGCTATTTCAGAGACATTATTACATTTCATATCGTACCGTACGAAATACAGAATATATTGTATTACATATAGTCATGGGCTTGGATTTTTCATTTTTAGACTGTATTTTCCACCTATTTTTATATTGTTATTCTCTTCTATGCCTCTGGTTAGTATTAAGCAACTTTGGTTATTTTCTGTTCTTGTTTCACCCTGTAGTTTTGACAGTCAGTATAATTCCCAGCTTCCCTTGCACAAAGGCTAGCCATCAAAGGCTACCTTGGCATAGTCCATACAGCTTTTGCTAATCAGTGTAATCACATCAGAATGAAATCTACTTTGATATACTTGTTGGTGAATACTGTTGGTATAGCTTTTAGCAGTGTTCCTTTGATTTTGTTTTCTGTATCATTTTAATGATTCCTTTCTCTCCAATTTACTATTACAACTTATATACTTAAAATGTTATTTATTTCTCTTTTTTTTCCCCACACTTGTTCTTTCCCAAAGCTTCATCTCAGTAATTAAAATTAAAAGCTGAGTAGAACTACATCATAGTCAACTGGGATTTAATAAATAACTTCGTCTGCTGCAAACTGATACACTGAGAACTAATACACTTCATAATAAATTTTCTTTAAACTTACACCAGTTCTCTCTTCCTTTCACCATCGAAATGTTTTGGATGGAAGAAAGAAAAATGTAAAGAAAAATAAATTATAAACTAAGAAGCTGTGAACGTTATAAAATAGTAGATTTCCACAAGAATGTTTTAATTATATAAACTTCTGTAATCATTCCGCTGCAGTAAGAGAACTAAGAAATGCACTGAGAAGTACAAAGCTGCAACTGAGTCAAAACCAGTGCAGCAGCATAGCTATCACATTTTTAATGCACTTGAGTAGTCAAAACAACAAGACTGAAACTACACTAGAAATCAGTAATTTTTTCAGCATCTTCCTCATTGAAATTTCCTTCTGTTCGGAAGAAAAATCTTCAAGACTTTGAGAGAATGAAGGACCCCTTAAAATGAAATCATTTTGTCAAGCACCAGAAGAGATACCTTGCTTTGCAGCAACAGTGATTTCCAAAACCATGAACTGTTACATAAACATTTAACTACAAACTATACTATCAACATTAACCAATACTAAGGTAAATTTCTTGATGCCTTTCAGATTTTCAGGTTGGGAAACTGGGCAAAATGGATGTCACAGTTTGCAGAAATATGAAAATTGAAAATCACACTTGAAGAAATTTAACACTGTGTATTCTATATAGCTCAAAAATTCAATAGCAGTGCGTTTAAGTGAGACTTAAGCAGCTTACTATACTTGAGTAAGCTTTTGGCAAATAAGTGATTCTCATGTGTCACTAACAATATGTTACAGATAGCACCTCTAAGTGCACACAGAATTTTAAACTGTGTTAATTTATTTTAAAAATATTTTTCAACTATGCAAATTAATCATCAGATGGGTATCAGCCTTTTATCAAACCAAAAAACCAAAACCTACTTCTTCCATAAGTTCAAATTGTTTTCATTTCATATAAAATTTATTCAAAAGTACTCTGTTTCCTTTGGAAATAGCTCTAAAAGATTGCTGGTAATAAACACAAGGAATGTTTCCTAGCATTACCTAGTCAATTTTTAATGTTCATACCAATTTCACCTCACCATCTCTTTGTAAGTCAATAGGGACAGTAAAACATAAGCACAATTAGGATATAGCAAGTTGTCTGTTGAAATAAAGATACCTGGACCAGTCTGCTATAGTAAAAATAATAACAGATGTGAAAGATTACCTTATTACTGGTAACATATTTCATATCCATGCATTTTTACAAAACTGTAAACACAGGGTGCAAAAATTATTTTACAAGCCTGAAATTCAACCTCAGTCTTAAACCTCTTGTATATTCAGATGTAAGTAGCCTCTCTGTATTTATTCAAGGTAAAAACTTGAATATTAGTAAGAAAAGAAGTTTAAAAATATCTTTTAAAATGAAATTGGTTACCAATAAGCTATATACATCTTAATGAGAAGCTGGTAATTACTATCCAGGGCTGTCAGTACTTACTAACAAAAATAAGCGCTTCATACAACTTGAGCAATCTTTACCTATTTCATTTAAATTGAAATATGTGGATTTTAAAAGAGCAGTCTACAGAAGTCTATTCAAATGACAGACAATACAGAGACACATCTTAAACTTACAGTGTAATTAAGCTCTACCACGGCGCATCCCAAATGTTGCTGAGATTTGAGAAAATTTACTTGAGTGTATACCTCTTCATATTGCATTTTCATACCTCAAGTATCACTAATGCTTAACTAGCCTTGATTTAAAAAACAAAACAAAAACAACAACAACAACAAAAAAAACCAACACAAAAAAACAACAGCTTTTGGGGACTGGCAGAAGAATGTTTCTGCTTTATTTATAACTTCTCCTAATACTTTAATTTTGAAGGGAGACACTCCTCCACACACAATCATACATGCACGCACATATTTTTCACATCTTTTTGCATTTATTCAACATTTGATTGAAGAGTTAATTCAGCTCCACTGAACAATGATAGATGTAATGAACAGAAAGGTCTTCCAATGTGAGAGATATTCTTCTCAATTCCTTCTGACAGGCAAGGGATGGTAAACAGACAAAACAGAGTCAAGCTAGGCAGCAAACTTGTAAAAAGAATGACTCTGGTAATGTACAAGGACAGCATGCACATCAATGAATACTTACATAAATGTCTGCACCATAAAATCCATCCTGGTATACAACACTGCAAGGATGCACACACAAAGAAAAACATCCATATTAGTGCATTTCCACATGCAAATGCCACCAACCCCTGCACAGCTGAGGTTAGTCTTGTCACAAGAACAAAGGGAGGGGGGAAGGAAGGCACTCTTCACATTGGTTAAGGAGGTTGGTAGCAATTATCAGAAGTGGAACTGTACTGAACATAGCATTTTTTTTTATAAAAGTATGCCAAATACTTAATCAAAAAGAGGTGAAACATGAAGCATGGCAGAATTGGAACATACTTCCGGTAAGCTGTTTCTCCTTTTTTGAAGGAAAAAATTGAAAAATTGGCAGCATTTTTTCTACAGAAATTTTCACTGGTCCAATTCTGTTTTAATTCATTTAGAAAATGTTATCTCCTGAAATAATAATTTCTTGTCCTGTAATTGTCAGCCCTCTAAAACAAAGTGGTATTCGTCACGACTTAGATGGAAAACAACACTAAAAATAGGTTATAGGGTGAGGGAAATGTGTGAAATAATTATATTGATGGAATTCTATACCCATTGCTTCAAATCTCAATAACTAATGCACAGACAGATGAGAGTATTCATAGGTACTGCTTTGATACACATTTATGATAATGACAACAGGTCTCGTTAAAATGGATTAACTCTATTCTTATGAGAAAAGTATTAGCCTTTCTCACTGTCATTTTACCACTTTGGCAAACATGCCCACAGCTGTGAGCTACCGTGATGTTGTAGTTGGATACATTACTATTTCTTGTCTGAAAAAATGTAGAATTGTGTTGCAATTAAAGACTGTTTCATTTCAGCTTAGACACATCCTTATTTTAATTGGCTCAAATTTTAGATTCTAAACCCTCCAGGAGAAATGATAGAATATGACAAGGATGGTTTAAATAATTACACGAAATAAAATTGGAAATACGTAACATTGACACTGGTAGATCTAATCACACACATTATAGAAGCCCAGCAATTTTGTTTTATTTTGCAGATCTACAACTTAAAATAGGTATTTCCAATACAGAATCAGTCCAAGCTGTCTCAATAACAAAATATGAGAGCACTCAATAGGTTATTTGCAACGAAATTCTCAGTTTGAAATATTAGTTTCTGGAATAATAGCTATCAAGCTGCTAGGCTAAGTTGTTCCGCAATTCCTAAAAGAATTTTCATGTCAGAAATATGATTGATCTGTTGAGGTCAGTGACCAAAAGCCACCGGCACGAACTGGTGACTACATCAGATTCACTTGAGAAAATAAAAAATATGCATACATGCACATAAACTGAATTACACTTCATCAATGATAAGTTTACGGTGGCATAATGTGTGAAAGCCTGGCTCTACTCATGTCAGAGTGGGTAGCATTCACTTTGGTTAAGTCCAGATATTTACTTATGTATTTTTCCATTTATTTGGTTTGCAGATTAGAATATGTCATTGCTGGCCTACACTGTTTGTTAACAGAAAAAATATTATTTATCTTGTAGTGTACCTCCATTTTGGTTTTTATATTCTCGTTCTTTTAAAATATTACATGTTTCTGTAACACCTATTTGCATGTAAGAAGTAAAACATTCCACATGACTGCAAGATAGAATTACACAATCATGAATAACACATACAAATCATATACAAACAATGCAAAGGTTACTGCAGGCAGAGGCCATTATCAGGAATTTCATATAGCAAGTCTGTTTTTCAAATGATACGCATTTGAAAAAAAAAAGCATATTCATTCCACAGACAAGGACTCCATTTTCTAAATAATCTCTGGACAAGATTACACATTCCTTCATATAAGAGGCCAAACACAGTCTCCACATCAAAAAGATGCCACAGAGATCAGTGCTGTTGTACAGTGTGTGAAATTATTTAAGGCTTAATAAAACAAGTCTAAAATTATATATTTCTGTGTTCATTAAACAGCTCAAAGCAAGATGTTATTTACAGTAACACAGCATGAGTGCTAAACAAAATTAAGATAAAGCTCTGTGTTTTTTTTTTTTTTTTAATAACGTGATTTAAAAATAAACAACAATTAGACCAGAGTGGTTATACAGCTCAGAACATTTTGCAAGAGGTTACTGAAAAAACAAATCCAAAAATGTATCATTGTAAAAGAGCATCCAGGGCTACTCTCATGCAGCGTTCCAGAGAAAAATCATTTTTTCTTATTGAAGTTCTGATGCTTCCCAAGATGACCACTGAAACATTTATAATAAATCAGAGCACAACAGGAAGATGGAAGTCCTATTTTATTTCTAACAACAACAACAACAAAAAAATAAAATAAAATCAAACTGTTTTCCCACTTACTAGTTCTGGAGATCAGCCTCTAGAATTATCAGAGGCAGTCCAAAATAACTGCTTCAGAACCAAATGCCAGAAATAATCATCTCCATTATCATTAAGTTCTTTAAGTACAACTACAGAAATGCTGAACAAATGCAAGGTTCCCCTGCAACTTTTGAGAGACCCCAGAGGAGCAGCACATGACCGATCAGGTCAGTAAGTCCTAAGGGAAGCTGCAGCTCATGGAGAGCCCACAGTGGAGCAGTAGGAAATTGTGATGAAGAAGGAGCAGTGGAGAGGAAATCTTACAAACTGGTTGCAATCCCCCATTTCCCAGCCCCCTATACCACTCGAGTAGGAGACAGAGTAGCATGGAATGAAGGAATTTAGTTGAGACTACAAAAAGAGAGATACAGACAATTAAGTGTTATAATTTTTGTTTTTGTTTCTCACCATCCAACTCTATTTTACTTAGTAATCAATTGAATTAATTTCCTGAAGTCCAGTCTGCATTGACCATGAAGGTAATTAGCAAGTGATCTCCCTGTCCTTATCTCAATCCACGAGCTCCATCTCATTTTCTCCCTGCATTATGCTGAGGAGTGGAAGTGAGAGAGCAGCTGGGTCTGGCAGTCAGCCAAGATCAACCCACCACAGAACGTTAAGACGTACTATTTTCCATTATTAATGAACATTATTATTCAGAAAATAACAAATTTGAGAGAATGTGTGTTAAAAACAGGACGTATTTTCTTCCACCTCTTGGTGACTTGTGAATTTGTAGTGGAAATCTCAAAAGAAGAATATAGACTGAAACACTCTGAATTCCCAAATGCAGCTGGATGTAATCCTGAGTAGGTTAGTTCATTTGTCTAGGTCTTACTTTTACATATAACGCTCAATCATGTACAGACAGAAACTTATTTTGAATTCTGACTCTGTAGCTGCTTAACAAATGTTATACCGGAGGAAGTACTCAGCACTAAATGAGACACAAATGCATGACTACCATTAAATATGGCTAGTATTAACACGAAGAGACAGAAACAGGCAAACGAGTGTAACATTTGTAAGCAGGACATGAACTAGGAAAAGAAATCAGCTGATTTTATCTGATTTCCTCCTTACACTTTTGTAGTACACGTTGAATACGAGACCTGCTACTTCTTATGAAGTTTTTTCTCTTAACTTCCTTCACATTGTTGTAGATTTTCAGACTCTCTCTTCCATTCACTGTCACTTGTTGACTCCTCTGTCTGAATCTTATCATGGGAGTCAAATATGTTTTCTAACAGAAGGACTAAGTATAAAGCATCAAGAACTACACTGCACTTTTCTTTCCTTCAGTGTATGATTTTCCAAAGGGTAATTTGCTTGACTCATCATCCCCTTTTCTCTCTCTGAAGCTGGGCACAGAGAACAATAAGTCTCAAGCCTGGGAAGAGAATGAATGCACCACAGAAGGACCCATCTCACCACAGCTCATTTTAAAAGTTATATTCAAAAAGTTGTCCTGGAAGCCACATAAATCTTGAGTTCCTTGTCAACTAACACAGGGTCTGGAAATAGCCATGTTATTGAAATCTGAATTACTTCACTCGGGACCGTGTGATATATTAATGCATTACCTGGAAGCATTAAAATAACAAATTTGGGGAACTTATTCAGTTGTATTTTATAGGGCTAAGGAAAACAGAAAATTGAAATTTTGATTTAATAAGAAAACACACATCTAAATAACATCATACGTCGCAATCATTTCCTAGAAATATTTTTTCATAGATCTGAAACTGTTTTCTAACCAATAATTAAACAACTTTGCATGGGTTTAACTGCTTTGGATGCCTACCTGTGTGACCTACTGTAGAGAACCTGCTTTAGGAGTGGGGCTAGACTTGATGACCTCCAGAGGTCCCTTTCTAACCCCTACAATCCTGTGATTCTGCTTTATTCATTTCCTGTGTCTTAAAATATTTCTTGTTGTAAATTGATTAAGACAAACTGCTTAGTAGTTTAGATTCAGCCTTTATGATATTCTGTGAGGACTACGTCTGTCTTCACTGCCATTTTTCTGTCCTCAGCTTGGGTTAAATAACCTGTCAGTGGCATAAGCTAGTTCTCAAGTGTGCAAACCTTAGTTCAGTAACTTCATACCAGTTGAGTGTATATGGCCCTCAGTCATTCAAACAACTGCACAAGTTAACAAAAATAACATAAAGTAGATTAAGTGCATGGAGTAATTGAGTCAGCGGAATAAACAGGCATTACAATTGCGATTTGAGCCACTACAACAGGAATTGTGGTTATAGTGCATTATTTCTCCTCCCTCACAATTACAGAAAAGCATCTGAACTAAAATTCTCTACTTCGATTGCTTGTAGTCACCTTCACTGTCTAAAACATATTTTCCAGTTTTTGATCTCTGCTGAAATTCCTTCATATACCCTTCATATGAAGCCTTCTTCATGAGACAAATAACAGAAGAGATGCAATTATAATCTTATTTAAAGTAAACCAAAGAATGAAGATTTTCAGCACTCTAATTACATAACACAATAAAAATATATAATATTTGTTCTACGTTTTGGTTTTCTCTTCCTCAGCATTCATCTCAATGTTGCTTCTACTGCCATTATGCCCACTTTATATCTGGTATTATTTCTCTCCTTACTCCCATATATATTGTCTTATCCGATTATATTTTTTACTTTCTTCTGTTTACACATGAAAATATATCTTATATAATCTCTTTCTTTAACAAGTTCTCTTGTTCTTACAATCCACTAGAAGATTTTTTCTAATACAAGCCTTTGACTTTTTTTCCCTCCCCTTTTTTTGCCTTCATTTTACTCATCAATCTGCAAGCTCTCTGCACGCAGCAGATGGGATCAGACTAGACTTCCATGCTTCCAGCCATTAAATGCAGTACAGTTACATACTTCACATGGCCATTCTCCACAGTTCTCATTCCCTGAGTTCATGAGTTCATTAACTTAACATGCAACAAAACAAGAAGTAGGACAAACAGGAAATAATCCTGCAACAGATATATGTTTGCTGCCTTCTCGAAAACAGTCAAGTTCATATTTCTGTGTGTGTTGGTTATTTTTTCTTCTTTTTTTTTTTTTCCCCTTGGCTGACTATACAAAAAGTTGAGAGCTCCTTCTTGCATTTCTTCAGAAACTAAAAAAACTTCAGATAACAAGGGACTGTTACTATGCCTCTAACCCAGAAACATGAAAGAGATAAAAACATATCGTTATTCCCGCTTCTCCCACAAAAAGAAACAGAAGTGAAGATATCAGCTACTTCTCTATTAGGTTCATCAGAATTAGATGGAGTGCATTGGAAGGATGCACAGTCATCACATACTAAACTTCTGAAGACCTTGAGGCAAGTGATGCTGAAAGAGAAGGGCTTTTCATTAGTTTTAACTGCAGTTAATACTAGCAGACACACAGTGCTGGACATTAGCTTTTCTTGGCAATTGTTTAAAGATAGAACACCATACTCATCATGCTTTAGTATTTGGCAAATGATTTTTAAGAATACTGACCTACTAGTTTCAGCAGAATTCCAAAGCAATTACAGGTTACAAAATCACATTGTTTACTTCTAGTCGTCTGCTAAAGAAAACAAAACCTGCTTCCTTCTCCTTTCTTTTGGCAGTGTACATACCGCCATCTGCATCCAAAATCTGTCATATAACTACTTTTTCTAGCAGCTTCTGATCAATTAGAACATTTCTTAGACTGTTACTGGACACTGTGTAAATAAAACAAATAATCTTAGAAAGAAAAAGATCAAAGCAAGACTTTTTTTTTCACTGATGTATTTGCTTTCTTAATTTATCTTTTTATCTTTTAAAAAAATAATTTCATCAACAGAGTACAGAGTGAAGGGGCTGTGTACCAGTCATTCTGCCACTAGCCTGTGTTTCAAGCTTGTCTGATTGATTCTGCTATAAGCTGTACCCATGCCCTGCTCTGCCTTGCTGTGTGCAACCTCACCTCGAGCATTGGGTGCAATTTGGGCACTGCAATACAAGAAGGACATAAAACTATTAGAGAGATCGCTGTGGATTCCTTCCAACTCAGGCTATTCCATAATTCTATGACAGAACACTAAAACACTGCTTAACAGCCAGAGAGAAGCCTGAAAGAAAGCACAAAGAAAGAGTGAGCTCCAAACCTCCTACCTGAAAGCTGATCCAAAAAGACCACATAAAAGGATTTTAATCAAGTTAGTAACTGCTCTTCTCCTCAAACAAGTTACCAGTTTTGCTGTGAACTACACAGTCAGGCAGGCCCCTGAGATAAGCAAAAAATAGCTCATAGTCACAACCTCCATGCACTTCTCAGACCACATACATGACCACTTCTTTCTCTTCCTCCTGCAACATAGCCTTGAATTAAAGATTTCCACCTCACGTAGATTTTCAGATATTTAAGTGTTCTATTTTCTCACACAAACTAAGCTTCATATTATCTGTTTGAGTAGGATGTTATGGTACAGAAGTTGGTTACACATAAAAGGTTAAGAGCAAGTTACACACTGTAACATTTTAAGGCATTAGAAATGATGCCACGTGGATAAAAATGAAGTATTTTAAATGAGTTACACGAGACTATCTCAAGGAATTACTGAAATGCCTCACTCTCAACTAAAGAATTCATTAATTATGTACTACATATTTATTTAAAGTGAAACATGTCCATCTTGCGGCCTACGGGCTGCATGTGGCCCAGCACACCTGTGCTATGGCCTGCCCCCTGCCTTGTGCCATCATGGCGGCACCTCCTGCCTGCTGAGTGGCCTGGCCCAGCCCTGGACACACTTGGCAACAACCAAAACATCAACAGGCCAAGACAGTTCCTCCTCACTTAATGCATCCCAGGCAAGCCAAAAGGCTGGACAACCGTGTTTTAAAGCATGTAAGATGTCTTTTGATTTATAAGAAAACAATGGCTCTAAACACAGCTGTATTTGCCACTTTCCCTTAGATTTAGCAAAGTGTGTTGTATTTGCTGTTTCTCAGTAACTGTGAGAAGAGAGCTTTCCATAGGAATACATAGTAATTTGTGCTGCCTAATGACAAGATCTGTACTTCCTTACAGACCAGGACACATTGCCATTTCCATAACCTTGCTGATATAGAGTCTAAGAAAAAATCGGACAGTATCAAACAGGACATGTAAACAAGAATAAATACAGCTTAAGGGAAACTGAAAAGAAAGTAGGTTTTTGTTACAGAGTAGGGAATCTTGAGACCGTGCAGCTGAGATAACCACTAGTATCAAGCTTGTAAGACTGGTAAGAAAATACACGTTCCTAGCTTTGCCATTGATTTCCTATTTGAAAGTGATTCTGTTACAGTTCTAAAACTTTTGAATATAAACAAATCAGTGAGCAAAAGATTATTTCAAATCACTTATTATATTTCATTTCAAGTAAGCTGTCAAAGATTAAAAAAATAAAAGAAAATGAAAAAAACATCCTTTCAAATCAGCTTAACATTTTACACTTACACACAAGTACTTTTTAAAAAGGAAATTATATTTTCTAACTGTATGTTGTGGAGTTTTACTGTAAATTTAAATATCATTATTCAAAAATAAATGGATGGGGCAACAATTTTTTTTAATCATTGAAAATATTTTTGCATCAAACTGATTGCTTGGATGTAAGCAGTGCAACTTCCTTGAGTGAAAAAATGAAAGCTTGCTGCTAAATTAATTGCAAAACAACAGACAAGGAGTTTTCCATTTTTCTTATCAACAAATGATGTTCTGTGTTGTTTGCTTCTTTTCGTAACTTGGTTCATTCTCTATGATCTCTTTATTTTCTCTGTAATTGTCCCTGATTCTTACTGCCATTGAAACTGAAAACAACATACTTACAGTTTGTTTTCACTGATCAAGGGTTCCTTCTGCCTTTTGGCCTCTTTGATAAGTCAGAATACACAATGAGTGAGCACAGAACGAAGCATTCAAAAGAAATTCCGAATAGGACTGCTTTATCAAGGAAGTTACTAGCAGATGATACACCAGGCCAAAGAAATTATTTCAGAATAAAGCATTATCTATCCAACTGCAGACCAGTGCAACGAAACTACTAGGGTCTGTGCTGATCCACAAATCACAGAAGATGTAAATTTATGTATCAGAAATCAGTATGCTATTTTGAACCACAGGTGGAAGGAAAAATAAACCTGACTCATCTCTGAACTCAATCCTATCAAAATGAAGACAAGATGGCTGCAGCCACCATTTTCCCTGTGCAGCTGGGCCGGCGGCAAGCATGCCTACAGTGGGCCTGGCAGAGTGGGGAGCAACATGAAGAGGTTTTGGAAGGGCCACGAGGCTGCTGTGCTGTGGCTGCTGGTGCCTGAGCACCCTCCAGGCTGGGCTACCCCTCTTACAAAGAAAAGCTAAAAGGGCTGGAATTGCTCAGCCTGGAGAATGCTCCAGGGAAGCCTCACTGTGGCCTTGTACTGCTTAAAGAGAGCTTATAAACAGGTGGGAGACATTTTAATACACGCAGATAGCAAGAAAGGGGATGGTTTTAAAATAAAATGTGAGATTTAGATTAGATGTCAGGATGTCAGAGGGGGTTGAGGACCTGGCACAGGCTGCCCCAAAAAAGTGGATGTACCGTCCCATTAGGTGCTCGCAGCTAGGCTGGATGGGACTTTGGGCAGCCTGATCTGATGAGTGATATTCCATCCCATGGCAAGGGGTTGGAACTAGACGATCTTTAAGGTGCCTTCCAACCTAAACACTTTTTGTGATTCTATTTAGCTTATCAATTGAAAAATTTTGCAGTCAGACTGTTTCTAACACATACTGGATTTATTGAACAATGTACTGGATGGCAGAGTACAATCCTAAATGACTGATGACTTAGCTCAGAAAGCTGGAGGCCGTTGTGCCAACATAATGATCTAGCTTCTCCTGATTCAGTGTGTGGCTCCTTAAGTCAACTTTAAGGACAGATCATGAAGGCAGACGAGATCTGACCGACCTAATTGTCAAACCATCCTGTAGATTCATGTTGAAGCACCTATTAACTTTCAATAGGATTTCATGATGTTTACATCTAATTTAATCTCTAAAATGCTGGAATTAAGCAGTACTGTTTATGAGGATTTATTACACTTGGAAATTTAATTCTTCTTGCTGAGTCACTGTGCTAACGAAACTATGAACACGTAGGTGTATCAAACACAACACACACAGGCCACCCTTATGTGGCTTCTTAAATTAACGGCCTATAAATTAAATTGGTAAACAGGTAAAGCCTTGAAGGCACAAAGGAAAATTATAAAACATGTATCTGTGCTTGCAGTACGCAGTACGTGTAACTATGTTTATTTCACATCTGCAGTACCCATTTCATAACTTAGGCATCCAGGTATTAAATCAGTCCTGTAAGGCATTCTAAACTTGTTCCCTTCTTCGCCACATACAAATACCTGGACTACCTCTAAAATAGACAGTCTAGGCAACAGTAGGGTGCTTAGGTGGGATGCTATACTTTCCCAAAAGTAACTCTTTTTCAAAAAGAGACAATCATTTTCAAAAACCACGGAGTCTTCCTCCCTTAAGTTGAATAGTATTACTTAGTTTATTATACTATCTATAAAGAAAAAAAGACGTAGTTCACTTTAAAAAAATAACCTGTCATTGTGTCATCACTTTCATATTTATTTTTCAAACAGCTTATTTCTCTGAGGGGTACTGCCCAATGTGAATGAATGGTCAGAGAGCGTGTCCCAGATATCCTGGAAAATTTAGCTCAGTGGCTGACTGACTACTTTTGTAAACCTGCCTAGAAGGAAAGACATGCCTTCTGGTTTAATCCAATAAAGGCTTCATAAGAAACTGCTTCCAACCAGAGACAGATTTAGTCAGCTTACTTGTAAAAGGCTGGCAGGAGATCTAAACAAACTAATGCAACTGGAAACACACCAGTATATCCTTTGTATGGAAGGAATAAACATTATTGACATTACCAGGTTCCAATACTACAACAGCATTGCGATTTGGATCCTGTGCCTCATTTTGTATTACTATGGTCTATTACTGTAGTTCTAGACCTTATGTCTTAGTCAACAATATTTCAGGCATCTCCTTAAATTTGGAGCACTGTGAGCCACATAATTATTTTATTGTGCTTTGACAATGTGGAAAAGATTAAGCCCAAATTAGCCTCGAATACCTTAAACCAGCTTTTCTCAGCAGAATTCAAGGGAAGTCTGGGGCAGGGAGACTAGTGAAGGGCATCTGTCTTCTGCTATAATTAAGTAGGAGGAGAGGGTCTCAGCATCATATTGTGCTGCAAGGTTCCTTACAGGAGGATATCCAAAGCCAGAGCAGATGAGCTTTGTGGCATTATTTTGGTGAGGGCAGAGAGAAATCATCTTCACTCTATGAGTTTCCAAACCTTCCTTTCCCTTTCCCATAAAGATCCGGTTGCTCTATAGAGAAGTACCGACATACCTACTACAAACTGTTACCACAAAATGCTGTTTTACCCAGGGATGTTCCATGTTTACTGATTTACCAATCTTACTGATTTCTTAATATCTGAAAATGTTTCGACACTGCTAGGGCTTTTAAAGACCACAGGCATCATACAAAACCATTCTGTCAGCATTTACATTGCTACCACAGTTTGTTCATCCCTTCTTTCCTTCAGAAATACGCCATACTTTTACACTTCTGAATAACAGAAGACAAAATTGAGTTTCTAAAAATGATTGCTATGGATTTCTCTCCTTTGTTCTTTAATTGTTACTTTTAGTAAAGGTAGGTCACTAACAGTGAAATGTTAAGGTGTAATTTAAACAAATATGTACCAGAAAGCATGTGACCCTTATGAAGCAGTCCACATTTCTATCTTGGCTAAAATATCAACTAGAAAAAATAAAATTTTAATTAAAAAAAAAACCATTTAAAAAAAAAAAAAAAAAAAAAAAAGAAAAAGACACTAAGGCTTTAGGTACAAAGACAACTTTCACTGGATGATTTGAAGAAAAATAAGTTACTTGATCCAACCTCCTTAATAACCAGATGTTTGCAATCATCAAAAACACATCTTTAGCTGAAACAATTTCTCTGTTCAGAGCATTCAGTCTCTAAGAGCATTTACATAACAATATGTGACACCTCAAATGCTTAAGGCCACCAACCATGGCAGTGCAAATTACAGTCATTTTTCAATACTGTGTGCAAGGTGCACCACTTCCAATTCTTGGATTGGTTGCATGCTGTGTTGGTTTCTGCAGTGAGACACGACCAGCATGCACCACAGTTACAAACAGTTTGCAGCCTTTGGAAATTCACGGTGTTAGGAAGAAGAGGCTGATCTCCTTACCCGCCGTAGGCTGGAATCGGAGGGGGGGGTGCTGCTGCACGAAACGTGTTGTACACTGTGCGACCTCGGCCTCTTAGATGGGCACCTCTGTACGCAGCAGCTGCAGTTGCAGCAGGGTAGGGAAATCCTGGCACTGCACAGAAAAGAGAAATATAAAATATTCAGATCAATCTGGTGTTTTAAAACTAGGTAAAAGACTTGCAGTGTAGCAGTATGTTTGTGGCTCTAGTAAAGCACGGTCTTTAACTGGATGAGGGGGATATTGTCAAGTAACTAAATTATTAGTTATTCAACCAGAGGCCTCATTGTCTTACATAAAATCTTTGTATTCCCAGCAAGCTGGAAATTCAGATGGCATTAACACAGGTAGCTCTGATTTCCCTGGAAGAGACTCATTAATAAAAACAGTGCTGTTTGTTGTAGACAACACCTCTAAAAAGAGATGTTTGAAGCCAAAAACACTCAGCCCAGGCTCAAATATACAGCACTAGAGAAATTTCTGGATCTGTCTTCCAAGTTCACCCTGCTTTAAGCAAGTATTAAACACTGGACCGGGTGATCTCCAACAATCCCCTTTTGATCTGAATAATTCTATGATTTTACAAATGTAACAGAGCTTCAATTTTATTCAAAAATTTGATTACTAATAGGTCTAAGTTGTATATCAAGAGGATAAAAAAGAGCAAGAGCTTCCTCAGAATTTGGGAGGTATATCGTGTTAATGATGGTACACACTATTTCTTCAAAGGCAAAAGCTGAATAGTTCATAAATATGTGAATTCAGAAAATAATCAGACCTAATAGAAACAGATTAGATATATAAAGAAGAAACAGACTCAGACAATTTTATATTGTCATTGCAAGTAGCTGTAAACATTAATTACCATTTCACACAAAGCAACATTTTCATCAGAAATAGAATAGTAATACAGTAGTAAGTTTTATACGCTTTCTGTAAAATATCTTTAAAACTTCTCTCTTCACAAAAATTTTAATTAAAAAAAAGAAAAAATGAAACTTCCTATTTTCTTTTTTTTTTTTTTAATTAATACTTCATTATTCTTCTCTTCTTTAGATACATGCTGCTGGCTACTGTTAAAACATGTATTTTTGGAACCAATTCATCAGTGAGACACAGAAAATTAAATCCAGCTGTGATGGCACTCAGGTTACTTTAGTTGTGCTTCAGTGTACTGAATTATTTACAGCATGTAAATAAAGAGATACATTAATATTGCTTTGTAGCACCCGGATAAAAGCAAATGAAGGAAATGATGACTAAAACAGTTTTTCAAGTCTGAAATATGTTTTCATTTCACATTTGTCTTTCATCTGTTAAATTTTAAAAATAGCCTTGAATTTGAAATAAAGACAAAAAAAATTCTCAACTTGTAAATGTTATTAGATGAAATGTAAAGGAAAATACTGTAATAATGGTGACTTCATTATTGCCGTAATGCTACGCCTTATATGGACTGTCCAGTCCCTCTCACTGAAGAGTCTGGCCGTGAAATCATGTCTGAAATTGTACATATCTTAAATAATAAGCCTGAAGCTTAATATTCTGTAGCTACCTTTAATAAATGTAGTTTTAGGGACATTTTTGAACTCCAAGAATAAGAGAAATTGATCTGACTTAAATGCCACTAACAGGAATGAATGAAGTCTGATAAGCTTTGAGCAGTTTGGATAACTTCTTCACTTACATGTGCTTCCACAGTTCCTTCCATACTGAAAACACACTTCTACAGAGTAACGGAAGCAGCAGTAAAGAAAAATAAACCAACTCGAGAAATTCTAAACTAAAGCAATCAAATGGGGATTTAACAACCCCGTGGATTTACACATAATCTGAGAACCTCTACTCTTAAGATCTGTTTCAGCAGTCAATTCTTAGCAGTTAACATGTTTCGCTATGTTTCAAGCACTAAGTAGTTAATCTTTCAGAAAAACAAAACAAAAAACAGTCAGGGTCCCAGACAGTTTTGGTTCTGTAAAATGTACTGTTTGAAATTAACTCGTCCGTTTCTCTATGTAGAGTGGGAGGCGTATAAATAACAGACCTGTCTCTTCATTTCAGATGAAAAAAGTAACAGTGGCTAATGTTTTTGTATTTCTTCTTTACTTTTAATTATACCATTAATATAGCTTTCACACACACACACGCGCACAAAAACTGCAGTAATTTTGCAAACATTTATGAGAGATGCTATGACCGGAAGGGGATTTCTACCATTTTCAAGGAATCTGATTTTTTTCTATGTTGTATTAGAATGGAAAGCCTGAATTAGTTCCACAGTTATGCTATACTCATCTCATATGTATTGACTCCTTAAGAAAATCACAAAATATAACACATCTAGAGTAAAGCAAAACTTTAGAAAATCTTACAGAAGCAAAAAGTAAAATTTAGAACAACGATCTGCAGTTCTGTCACAAAGAAGATAAGTCATAATGGAAACTAAATCTGAGAAATATGGAACTATGAATGGTGTTGCAAAGTCTTACAGAAAGCGATCTCATATGAAGTAGAATTACATCCATCCCCCAGAAATGACTTGGGTCATCCCAACAGAGCATGTGAAAACGTGCCTTCTAATTACAGATACATTATTAAAGACTGCAATTATTGCCAGAGGTATAGTAATTGGTAAGATCATGTCAGCCTAGATTTGAATTCAGTAAAAAAAAAGATGCTGCTTTATCCCAGCTGAGAAATCAGGTGGTTAGGAGCATGCAGTAACCACAGAATTTATTTTGCTACCAACTTTTTAATATCCTCCACCCCAAAATAACCAGAAGTAACACCACTGGAACACAACTGAATAATGGACTTAATAAAAACAATTTTATGAGAAGGTCTTTCCCATGAGGAAGCATTAAGCGGCATCAACCAGCCCCCAAAGTAATGAATATACTGGCCAGGAGGGGTAAGGATTTAATGACTTCCAGTTTGTAGGTCAACCTTCCTTAGTGCCTCCGTGCCAAACTACTGAAACTCAGTCACTGAAAATGCTAATATAATGACATAGAAAATGTGTTTGACTATCAGCTAGGAAGCATCAGAGTCCCTTTCTAAATAAAAGTAGCTTAAATTTATCAAAGTAATTTGATGACTGGAATTCTGATCTGAGATAGGAAAAAGGGAAATTTTTTCAACTGCTTGTTATTGGTAACAATATGAGGTTAAACAAACAAAGAAACAAACAGAAAAAGAAAAACAAAACAACAGCAAAACAAAACAAAACCCACATCTCTAAGGACTTCATATAATCAAATATAAGCCAAAGAGGCAATTTACTTTCTCATCTAATAGTTCCTATCAGTTCTATAGTTGGTTATTATGCTATTCAAATGCGAATGGCATTGCAACTGTAACAACATAAAAGCAGTTTATACAATGGAAATACAGTTTTTCTTTTTCTAATGAAAAAGAGTAAAAGGACTCGTTTGTTGCCTAGTATAATTACCAAAAAGCATACAAATAATCTTTTATTACAGTCTAAATGAAAAAAAAAAATAATAGAAATGCTAATTTGGTAAAATCTCTTATTTAAATGTATTTGTTCTACACTTAAGATTAAAAAAAAAAAAAAAAAGCACTTATATTATTACACTGAAAATTGTCCAAAGAAGTCTCCTGCATACTTTGTAAACATGGAAACACTGTCATGGTACTTCCTTCATCAAACTTCAGTTTAGATCTTAAGCATTAAATTTGGTCAGCACAATGCAACGTTTCTGAAAAACAAAAACCTTTTGGAATTAACAGGACTTGTTAAAACGTGGGTAAAATTTAGGTAAATAACAATCTCATATAGAAAAGAAACACAGGTATGAGGTATAGAACCCTTTCATGCCAATCACCTTAGTGTTCACAAATTAAATTTATTAAAATCTTATTTTCTCCCAAAACACATAAGCTTTGGTTTTGTTCATCTTCTACTATATAAAAATGACAGACAGTTGGCTTTCTAGACACCGCATCTCCACATAAGCACTGGAAAACAAAGACTGAGCATTGATAAAGCTTGAGTTCTGAAAAGGAGGAACATAACCTAGTAAAATAATACTTAAGGGTTACACACTGTGTATTAAAGTTTTAAAGCTTTGGGATGGATGAAAGAGTAGCAGATGTAAAAAACAACAGGGGGCAGATTTTGTATCAAAGTCATAAAAATATATGGCCATTTTAATGGGCAATTATTCTTTGCATTTGTGCTGTGGTTTGAATTTGTATGAATGTGCCATATGCCTCAAGAAAGGTGTGCCATCAAAATGGATGAATGAATCTACCCCTCATCACTCCTAATCTCTCCTGCTCTGCACAAATCATAAGGTCATCTGCTATCAAGAATTTTCCAGTGTTTTATGTTGAAGAGTTTTAATGCTACATCGTGTTGGAATTGGTTCATAGCTAATTTACTGCAAGGTAGTTTAACTGTTAGAAATGAAGGAACACACATTTATATTATTACCATAGTTTAGAAAGATCCTTGTTGAGGAAACACTTCAGAAGTGCGGGACAATAAATTAAGAACAAAGAGGAGAATGATCTATATCGTATTATCTGAGACTGCTGAGACAGAATCAGGAATTTTTCCCCATGTATGTTTTCTGTCAAGTGACTTTTCCACTGGTAGTAGTAGTACTGAGTAGTTTTAATTGGCATTCTCTTTAAAAATTATAAAAACTGTTAGAGAGAATACTTGCAGAATTCTGCATTTAAATACACAGTCAAAACTGCCTTGCAAGTAAAAGCTCCATTATCATAGCTTTTAAAATAAGATAGTTTTAAAAATTATATATATATATATGCATGCATATATTTCAAAGTTCAAAAAACTCTTTAGAAAGTTCACAATGCTTAGTAACAAACTAAACACCCTAAAACTGCATTTTTTTTCACCTGTCATTTCTGTGAGATTATTATCCCCGGGATCCAATTGTGAATTAACTGAATTCAAAAGAAATTTGCCATATACATCAAATACAGGCTTTCATTCAAAATATAAAACATATGTTTGTTTTTGAAACCTACTCAGAACTAGTGGAACAATGATTTCCATACCCCCGTACAAAAATACATGTCAGTATTAAACACTGTTGTTTAGGAATGAATAAATCTGCATTTTGGACAAACAATTTCTTATAGGACATTCTCATTTGAAATGCATTGAAAAGGAAAACAAAAATCTCTAATTAATGTACAAGTCTAATCACCATTCTCCACATGGAAGAGTAATTTTTCACTGTTCATTTGCTCAGTGTAATCTCAAAACTGACATAACAGAAAAGCAATGTCCTATAAATCTGCTCTCATTTGTTTCTTTAATATTCATATTCCATTGAACTACAGCTGCTTGTTACTGCAGTCTATTACAACATGCAAAACTGTTGATAAAAATATTATGAAAGGCAAGATGTGTTTCTTCATGGCTCTGTGTACTATTTATTTTGAAAAAAACCCACAACAATAAATGACTCATGGATCGTCCCTTAGTTTGCTGCATGCTGGGCGATTAGTGATTAATTACCTTGCTACAAATTGACATGGCACAAGGAAATTGACACAGCTCTGATTAATTAACTTTTTATGTAAGACAGTTTCTTACAAAACACTGCACACTGTAATTGAATCCCTTTATTCAACACTACTGCATTAAGTTTCCAGACAAATCTGAATTAGCCCAAAATTTCACATATATTTTGTGACTTCTTTTTATAATGAAATGTGCCCTGAAAGATAACAAATATTTCTAGAGATACTTGGTATTGCAGCTCCTCTAAGAAACTTTTTTTTCAATTATTTCATCCTCAGATATATGAAAAATAAGATTTGTAAGTTTTTTCCCACACCAAATAATCAACACAAACAAATGCACTCAAAATATATGCATAGTATACTTCAGCAAAAAGAGCAACTCCCTATATAATGTGCTTAATCCTAGGCTAAATGGTATGAGGACAACTAACTGTTCCAACAAGACGTAATATTTGATTACTTTAACTTAAATTTGCTTCCAGATTCAATTGGTCTATTACACCAACAATGACTCACACATACTGAATACACACCTAGATTTCCTTATAATTCTTTTAAGTACATATAGTACTCTTCTCTCTCTTTTTCTTCCCCCCTCCTGTTCCTCATCTCTAACCTAGAAATAAACAGCCATTGGTTTCTATGTATATTGACACGGTCGTACGTCAGGAATTTATAACCCCTGGAACAAAATCTTAATGGCAAAACCTGTACACTGCCATCTTTATGTATAAACTTTTATATGTTCAGGATGACTGAGCACTGGAACAGATTATCCAGAGAGGTTCTGGAATCTTGATCCTTGGAGATCTTCAAAAGCTGTCTGGGCATGGTTAAAGAACAATCTTCAAATGTAGATGATCAAAGAGATCAGCAATTTGTCTTACTTTCCTGATTACTGACATCTGCAAGATCCCCTATGTTTTCATAAATAACATTTCTGGAACAAAGTAAAAAGTTGTGGGAAATTAGTTGAACAACAGCGCTACTACGGAGATGAAAAAAATTACTCGTTTGTGAAAGTCAGTTCAGGTTGGATATAAGGAAAAATTTCATCTCAGAAGAGGGATGAGGCACTGGGACAAGCTGCCCTTGGAGGTGATGGAGTCACTGTCCCTGGAGGTGCTCAAGAAAAGGGGAGATGTAGCACAGAGGGACGTGGCAAGTGGGCATGCTGGGGATGGGTTGATGGTTGGAGTAGGTGATTTTAGAGGTCTTTTCCAACCTTAACGATTCTGCAACTATAAGCAAAAGAAAAAAAAGAAAAAAAAGAAAAAAAAAAAGAATCTCAAATGCAAACAATCATATATATATTAAAAATAGTAATATATCAAAAATATTTACTATATATGAAATTCAGGTTGAGGAAGAATTTGTTATATAAAACATGGTTTTAAGATATATGATTTAATAACAAGTATTAAACAATATAAGAAACAGAGTGACACTAATGTAATACTTTTTTGAAACCAGATCCGACAGGATAAAATGAAAGCTGTAAGCGAACAACTTTCCAGCTGACTGATAGAATGACTTGAGATGTACCGTCAGTCATGTTTCCCTAGCTACTGAAAATGAATAGGACAGAATCTAGAACACAAAGCTAAGGAAATACTGGAAGCCTGCAAACAAGACTCAACACCAAATATATCATGTAAAATAATGTCATAGATCATGTTGCAAAGAAAAAAAAGCACAAAATGTATTTCTCACTGTCCTAAACATCCTATTGTCCTGATAGATAAAGCACGAGTACTGCCAGTGGCCAAGTGCCATATCTCCATTAACAGGAAAGAGATTCCCAACCGTCTTTGGTCAAACAACATCTGTAATATTTGAAGAAGAGGACAAAGAGAAAATCTGCAGTTTACTATGAAAAAATGTTATATTTTCCATGACCCAAGTGTGGAATGTGGTATAAATTAAAAAAAACCTAAACATCAGTGGCATACAATTCAGTATGTCCTTATTGCTACAGTACTCTTAAGCGTACCTGTTTAGACACACTGCATCATCACTAAACAGATTAACACAAGAATGAACACGAAGAACAGGGCACCAAAAATAAATTTGAAAGAATAAAATGAACTCTATATTTACAAATGCTGGATAAACACAATACATCTCACTGATGACTTATGAGACACCATTTAAAATGCTGATGGAGGATAAATGGACAGCTATCCTAAAAACAGCTACAGAATAGCGACACAGAATGATGCAGAACCCAGAAAATGTCATAACAAGAATTTCAGGCACTGCTACCAATAAAAACGAACAACAACAACAACAACAAAAACCCAAGATGTTAGAATTACAACGGAAGTCGATCTGAAACACAGCTGTAAGATAACACCAAGAAAAGCAGTTTAAGGAACCCATTCAATGCCACTTACATTATTTTGCTGACTGGAAGAAACAGACACCTGTAAAAGCACTAAGAAAAACAGGCACAGGAAGCAAACTAGATACTAATGCCCACTGAAATGGTTTTCTCAGCTAGTAAAGTAAGCCGTTTTTTAAAAAAAAAGCAGCAACCACATAACCACACAGACAAGGAAGGTCAAGATGGGTAAACAGAGGCAGATTTTTATCAGGAAGCAGAAGGGTACTCAGAGCTTTCAAGGAGGTTCAGAAAATGTATTTTTCACTCCAGCCTAAACATTTGCCTAAGTTTCATCCTAGCTGTTGTCAGAAGTTAGTAAATGGTATTTAGTAAGCGATATAGCATATATGCATCTCACAAGAAAGGGGAATGAAACACTAACAGCAGTCACTGAAGACAGAGCTCACTGAAAATTCGGAGAAGAATAATCTTGTTTTATAAACAGAAATATCTGATTTATCAGTTATTAGTCATTAACCTGATTAATTGACAACGTATCGGTGATAATTCATTGCACAAAACATAACTACTGTCCTCCTGTACTATCTTTGAACATTTTTTTTTTTTTTAAGATTCTCAGAAGATGCGACAACTATCACCATAGTACACTGAAAGTTTATATAACTAGTTGTTCCTTCTAGAGGGACCTGCATATCTGCAAAAGAATTTACCATTCTGACTTCTGAACAGAATGACTTATTATCATTTCTCTGGACCTACTACACTGCTTGCTGTAACTCTTTATAGTAAAATATTTTCACTGTAATTAGCGGTATTTATATTGAACACTGATCTCTTACGTGCAGCTACATTTATCAGTAAGCTCAGTACGGATGCTAACTCCTCTTATTAGAAATACAGAGTAACTACCTCTCTACGTGCAGTACCTATTTGGCATGTGAATGATACACTTTGTTTGGAGCGTTACTGAATTCCTCAGCTAAAGAATTGACAGGCAGTAAGACTTGGATTCCGTATTTTTATTGCTTTCTTGCATATTTTAGCAATGTGCTTCACAGACTTTTCTGTGAATATTTTACAGTAAATATTAATCCATATTTCAACTGCTGGCTTAGGTTCAAATTAAATACTGTTTTTTCCTTTGGAGCAGATTACTTTCAAATAAACAGCAGCTTGTATAAATGAAAATCCTTTCAGAAGAAACAAATTGTTTTCCTATAGGAAAGCTGAAAGTGCCTGGATAAATAAGCTTAACTGCTCCTAAAACGTTTAATTTTGAAACATAAAAGGCTTTATAGAATAAACGACCCAAATTATGTTATATTTGTGATGTTAAAAGTAAATACAATCATTATGGCTTTACAAGCTGATTAGAAAACTTTACATATGACATAAGTGGAACTGCTGTCGCCTGTCTCCACTACAGCACAAATGCTGAGTTTCACAATCATGAGGGATTCTGAGAGTCCTTTTTGCTGAAGAGAAAAAGCTTGAATAAGGATTGCAAAATCCAAGTGTTGTAGAACACTAGGAGTATGACATAATTCATTTGATTTTGGAATCAAGTGAATCTATTTAGAGCAATTCCACTCCAAATCAATTATAAAAACGATAAAGCTAATTTGGAAAGAGAAACAGGCCTTTCAAATACAAAATAAAACAAAACAAACAAAAAAAAACCCAAAAACAAAAACAAAACAAAACCCCTGTTCTCGTTACACAGAATGAACATCACGTATGACAACTAAGGTCAATTGAACCTTGAATAGTTCCCTGCATATAGTTACACTGCATTCAGATTTATGCAACTTTATTCAATACGTGACCCCTGGTTTAATGCAATGGGCTGAAACAGAGTTTAAAAACCTTCTGAAGATATTTCAATAAGAGCTGACATCCACATTTTTCTCTGGAAGTGATGTATGACTTTTCATCCTTTTATGCTCCTATACTTGAGCAGGGGACTGAGAAACATGGAAAGCCCTTAGGAAACTTCTCTGTCTACTTGCTATTGACACCTTCTTTGTTTAACCTTTCATGTAAATGCACTAAACAGTATTTTAACGTAGAGACCAGGAAGGGCACTTTCAATGCTACTTCTGGTGATTCTTTTCACTTTATAAGGTTAATTAATTAATTTAGGATACATATTAAAAGATCACGACAAATCACAAAAAATAAATTAGTATAAACCACGATGAAATCAAAACAGCTACCATTACAATAAAGTTTATGTTCATTTGGATGGAATATGGTCAACCACATCTTACAAACAAAACCCTGAAATGGATATATCAACTGTCAGAGCACCTAAACTTTGGCAGCTTGGAGTCTCAGGAGAATAATGTCATAACAGGATCATCATTACATAACTATTTTCACGTAATTACATATCAACAGGAGATAAAATCTGAAAAAATAAACAAATTGAATGTTTCTACTAGTGATTCTGCTCAGAAGGACATTTCAGACGACCTTCTGAAAATTTGTTTTCCCCGTGTAATCTCCTTGTTACTGTAAATATCGCAGAATATAATATAAATGTCGAAGCCTATTTGCAATGCCACAGTAAAATAAAATCTTGGTCTTTACTCAAGCAAAAAAGCACAAAAATAGTACCACTGAGCTTTTTTTAGCTAGTTCACTAATATTCAAATGCCAAATAGACTACTTTAAGTGAGGACAATCAAAAGAAATATTGAATAAAACAGGCTTTTCTTAATTCCAACTCTATAGCATAACGAATACTCAAATGGACTAAATCCTACTAGTAGATGCAGTATTTACACTTAGTATTTATGATTTTCTCATCTATTACACACATATAAAAAAGTCCTCAACTATACACCTATGAAATAGAGCATCCAGAGAAAAAATATGTGTTTTAAAAGTAAACATGTTGTTCATATATCATAAGTCATTTTAATACTGAGTAGATACGCAGAAGCAAGATTCCAAACATTGAATGTAATTGATCATCTAAGATTTTCCTTCTACACTAGTACCTAATGAATAACTGTGAATCAGAAGCATTACTGGGACAAGTTAGGAACATTTCTAATGCATGCATTAAAGTAACAGAATGACTCGCTGTAAATAACTTAAGTGTTCAAAATATATATATATATATTTTTTTTGTAAAAAAAAAACCAACACAACAAAAGAACAAAACTACAAGACCAAAGGTTTCCAGGGACTTTTCTAAAACAACTGCCTTCCCACTTTTCAAAAACTTCTCATCTTTGTCTTGCTGTTTTCTGGTTGCTCAGAAGCCAAAATCCCAGGGCAACACAGTTTATTGTTTTAATATCTGTCTGACGCAAAGCAAAAGTATTCTCTGCTGAGTGCTTATCTGTCATATGTATTTCTGTGAAAGGAGTATCTAGTCAAATAAGATGTTCTAGGGCATATCATGGGATTATGAATTTAGCACTGACTGGATTCTGTTTAAAAAATAGTTGAAAAATATTAAAGATATCTACACTGATATTTTGAGGATGAGAACCCAAAGAACGATGGGTTTAAAATATTTCAATCATAAGTGTTAGAAAATAGGATAATTAGAGAAGAAAAACCAAATCCATATGCGGGACAAACAAAACAAGAAAAAAAATGTTCATAATTAAAACAGTTAAAAGAGTAAAATTGTATTCTAATGATACAATGGATTGGGAGCTTGCTTTGTATTAATTAAACTCAATGTAATGGCATTTTCTATATTGAAATGAATAACCAGTGATCTGGAAATTCATTTAGACCATTAGGTTAATTACAGAAACTGATGGAACTTTTATCAGACAATTACAATTAGAGAAAGAGAACAACGTGGGACAGATTTACAAGCATTTGCACCACCGCAATCATATTTTCTGGGTTACACCAGCACTTCCTGCAAAATTTTAATCAATTAAAATTTAATCAATTAAATCAATTAAAAAGTAGGCTAGCAACTTTATTTGCCCTTCAGCATAGTAAAACTGAATAAATGAATATCTTCTTCCTGCATTTTTGTAATTTTTCTTGTTTTTATAATATGAAGTATTTGTTTACTTTTATTCAGAAAAAACAACAACCCCAAAAAATAACACTCGTGGAACAAAGAGCATGTCTACATTGGTGTCCATAGATATGCTAACTGCATATGAAGGAAATCTAATATTTAGAAAATGTAACCCCAAACTAACATCAGTTTAACTCATACTCTTATTGAAGTCGAGACACAATTCTTTTTTCTGGGCATGCAAAACATTTGGGAAATACAGACACTCATCTGTGAATCATAAAGGCATACAGCAATTTACTGTTTTACCATATGTTAGCTATTCATCAGTGCAGTGAACTGTCCTCTCATTCATGCTTGGAAAAATATCATAGTAGTTACACACCTGATGGCTCAAGTATCTTTATTTTTAGATGGCACTACAATAAAGTCTAAAAGTTACAAAGATCAAAAAGTTTTGACGTAGAGACATTGAGCTGTCACTGAAATTGTATTAGTTTTTGTAATCGCTCATTGCTTTCCATGAAACCTGAGTATGCACAACTGCAAGTGTTTGATTAATATAATGCACAGCTGTGGGCTGGCTTCTTTAACCAACTCATGGTGCCTAGTGATCCTGACGATGCTGATGAGCTACTGCAGAACACAAAGAGGTTTTCTACCAGCAGATGTCCTTTTCATTAAAGTGTAGAGAACATTATCAAGAAAACAGCCAGACGATTCAGAGAGGCATCCAGACAGAAGTCAAGTTGCAATGAATATAACTTGAAAGATTTCTACTGGAAACTGGTTAAAAGTTTTTTCCTGTTAAAACTTTCAAGCATTGAAACAGATAACCCAGAAAAGTTGCACAGTCACCATCCTTAGAGGTGCTCTGAGCAAACTGGCCCTTCCACTCTGAATAACTCTGTCATTTCGTGGCTTTCTTCTGTACCATTATTTGGCTCTAATTAATATTTCATTCATGTTTTCCACATTATAAAAATAAGATAAAAAAATGATATACATATATTTTTTTGCTTATTTTTCTTTTCACCTTACATACCCAACTATACTATTGCTCTTGAACAGCAATACAGATACTCGGTAACAGAACTTTTTTTTTTTTTTTTTAATCTTTCTTTAGCCCAGCAGGGTGTTGGTGTTAGTATTCTCGTGGATCTTATGCTCAAGCACTTCATTTTGGATATTTCCAACATTTTCTTCATTATCACTGAATATGTGATACAATTTTTTTACAGGATTTTAAAATTTTTCATGGACGCAATTAGTCTGGAGAAGGAAAATGGGACTGTTCGTTGCATGCAGTCAAGCTCCTTGATCTGCTAAGTTTCAGTTTAGCAACAGTGAGATACCAAGAGCCTACAGGAAGCTTCCTGACAATGCGTTCCTCATCAGGACCTGATGTACTCTAATTCTCAAATTCCAGATGCATCTCCTACATAGGAACTTGTCTACATCCTTCTCTGGACTTTCTTCATTCTTCATTAGGATGATGGAGAAGAAATTGACTGAAGTAACTAACAGTTTTCCTCTCAGAACTCCACTGCTATGGAAATCAAGAGCAGCCAAGAAGAGAATCTGTTTCCTTAGTTTGACTATCTCAGTACAGCAAATAGTATGTCCCACCAAGAGACATGAATGCATCTGCATGCTGAAACTATGCTTTCTACATAAAAAATTATTTATTCTCAGAATAGATGTGCAAGGGAAAAAATGATGCAGGTCCTGTCTTCTGCTCCAGTGTAAGAGAACAGATGAGGCATGAGAGACTATAGCTACTGATTTGTTCCACTGCTTGAAGAGAAACAGCTCATTTCTTTCTGTATTATGCAAAAGACCAGAAGTGATGGGAGGAAGCAGAGCCACGTTACCATCTCCCGACATGTTCAGAGGTGTAACTAATCACTGGACTGGGAAACGTATGAGGTGATACATAAAATATTTCCTAGGCAAGTAAAACACCAGAAGAGAAAGGGCTGTTTGAAGAAATATACTCTTCTTTCTGGCCAGCCAAGAAACAGGGTGGAAGTGCTCAGAGCCATCACAAACTGCTATTGACCAATACAATTAAGAATCAAGAAACTGAGAAATAAAGCTGGTCAAGTTAAGAAAGAAACATTTTACCATCATGCTTCAGTCACTCATTGTTTAGGAAATTTTTTAAACAAAACACATACAGTCAAGTTAAATATGGCAATGTTGCTAAAAGTGGGGCTGTACCCTTTTCCAAATATTTGAAAATTCCCAAGTTCCATTAGCATTTAATGAAATCCAAACCTCTCAGCTTAAAAAAATCTGAGCTGACTCTTTCCCTTCCATTCAAATGATTATAAATGTTAAACTTCTTAATTCTTCAACTGTAAGTTGTTCTGAAAAATGCAGTAACAATACAGAAAATAACAGCATAAATGATTAATAAATTATTCAAATATGAAGGCTGCCATTCTATTGTCTACATGGAATTGTAATAGTAAAAATATTAATCTCCTAGATGTTAATATTGATTTATTAGGTTTCAATTCACTGTCAAAAATATGCATAAAAAATGTAGCACAGAGGATCATTAAAATATTAAAAGAATGAAAATGAGAGAAAACTGAAGATTCATTCAATTCAATTCTATTGAATTTGAACTATTTTACATCTTTATTGAAACTTGTCTAATTAGAAGAAATAAAAATATAATAACAAAGATTAGTAATTGTAAAAATTTCATTATTAGCAGGAGTTGTGAACCTGTGGGGGAAAAAAAAACACATTTTGGCAATGTGAAATACTATTATATAAATAAAACAGAAAGTATGAGTTGCAGACACACAAATTCAACAAAGTGTAATAATTTCTACTGCGAGGACTACTGGCAATCTCTATTATGAAACTGTGTATTACATATTGCCCGGTGGGAGACAGATAGGCAAAGTCTGTTTACTTATATATTTGGCATAATGGAAAATAAACAGGTGTTTGTTAGTATATCATTATTCAAGGAGCACCACTGCAAAATAGATTTTTCAAAGGAATTGACTCATGAGAAATAATGTAAACAGTGAAGTCTAGATCTCAGCTAGCTCTACAATGGCTATGCAGGGATTTAATAATAGTGGAAATACTGTAAGATGTAAACAGCAGCCCCAGAAATAAATTTGCTAGGATATAACACAGTGAGTTAATAGGAACAACAAGGAAAACTTTAGATCCTAAACTTTATTTAGAGAATATTACAGAAAATAAAAAACACTGCCCCTCTCCTCCCATAGAAGCTCCCTAACAGTGAAAGGAATAAAATGATTGGATCGTTTTCTGTAAAATGACTCTCAGATGCCTGGGGTATTTCAATCAAAAAGGAATAACACTAAAAATTAAATATACTAAAGATATACTGTAGGGATGAATCCCCTATTGATCTATGCAGTACGTATTTCATCCCTATGTTACTACTGTGATAAAAATAATTTCGGCTTGGCAAAGGTGACAATACAAAATATTCTTGGAGCATCCGGAAACATATGGAGATTCAACTGATAACTTCAGCTCTGATTTAAACCATTTAATGTATTTTGCTATTTACTATGATTTAAAAGTAGATCCCATATTTGTCCTGTAAATGCAGCAGCTCCAGAGGTGATACTGTTCATAGCCTTTGACATAAGACAGTTATATCACTGTAGAGATGGCCGCTTTGGAACTCCTTTGTTCTTATTCCTGGTTCTAATTAATAAAATAAATTAATTGTTTTGTAAGTCTTTAGTGCCTTAAGAGCAGGATTGTATTTTGAATACAATCTTCATAAAGATTACATACCATAATGCTGCTAAATCAGACAATTACTTACAGAGAACTGCTAAGAACACATAGCAAACACTGCTCTTCGCCCTAATTCAGCAAGCAGCAGGGAAGAAGAAACTTCTGTAGTGCAATAAGCAAAAGATGTTCTTTTTGATTGTTAATCAGCAATTCCTGCTTCCACGGATAATTTAAAAGGTCACTACATGAAAAATAGTGATTTCCTCATCTTTGGCTACTTGCGCTGTTTCATCTATTAACAAGCACAATTGTTCCTATGTCACGTGGCTAGACACCTGTTCATCTGACAAGATTTTGGAATGGGCATCAGTGGTACAACTGACACAACAAAAACATTCTCAGGATTTGGATCTACATCTGCATCAAAATTTTAGAGAAGACATTGATACTCCAAAGTTCTGTACATAAATATTGGCTGATGGCAGCCAGTATTGCCTCACCTTCCCTTCATTATTTTTCTTAAGGCACATTCTTATTATCCAAAATAACCATTGCACGGTCTTTTTCCTCCCCCTTCCCCCCCAAAAGAAAATATCATATTTATTTTTATTTCTTGACACAGACAAGCACTGGCATATTGTGAGACTTCTTGTTTATTAAAGTTGTGGCCAAGTAAGAAAAAGCAACACAACTTCATCTTCTGCAGAAAATACAGAATGCACAACAGTCCTGGATTAAAAAAAAAAAAGAAGTAACAATTAAAAAAATAATCACTGTTAACGTAGACCTTTTGAACATTTTTTGTTGAACAGTCCAATACAGGGGTTTTCTTTTTTTTTTTTTCTCCCATAAAATATTCTTTTAGGACAAAGATGCAAATAAAAACATTGAACGATCCTTTAACATTACTTACTTACAAACGTTCACAAATACCACATTTACCTTAACAAGAGCTAGTTGGAAAATTTACAGTATAATGGGGCTTAATTCATAATAATGTCCTTTGTCACAAAACAGGAAAAAAATAACAGCCATTAACACTAGCTTACTTGTGGATGTGTATACTAGTGAACTGGGGGCACTGTACACGGGAGATCCCTCCTGGTTTGCCTGGCACAGCAGCACCCTGCCTACAAGAGAGAGAGAGAAAGTGGTATCTGGTTTTGGAACACTCAAACTAAACCTCAGTTTTATCTCAAAACAGAAATAAAGCCGTAACTGAAGCAGTGCAGTGAAGCAGAGGCCCTTAATGTCCTTTAATTTCACCAAACAGAAAGAGCCCCAGTAAGCATGTAAAATTTTACATTGGAAAAAGCAAAACACAGACATCCCCCCAAATCCAAATGCCCTCTTTACACATAGGGAAACTGGCGCAGGCTGTGTTCGTTAGCACATCCAGGTCCCTCACCCTGCTGTAGCTGCTCTCTCCCTCTCTGCCCTGCATCTCCAAAGCAGAGGCTGCCTCAGGAGCCCTGCTGTGAGCTTCTGCAAAGCTCCCCCACCAACCACTGCTTCTCATCCCCAAACTCTGGCTGAGATAAGAGGCTACCGAGCAAACACAACAGATAAATCAGACTGCAAAGCTCATATGTACAGACCAAGCACGATCTCAGTTATATTACTTAAATTAGCACTGGTGTGAGAGAAACCAAAATATGACTCTACATGTGAAGATTTCAGTGTTCTTTGAGTGAATGAGAAATACTTAAACATATTCTATGTTCTGCTATACAAGATGGATTGAAGATTAAGAACAAAACAGAAGAAAACCATCAAAAAAGGAAAAAAAAAAAAGTAAAAATAATAAACAAATCAATTTAAAACAGCTCTTCTTTGACGCATTTTCACTTTGAAGAAATCAACAAAGTTTAGAATTGTTTTGCGGTTTGTTTTAATATATTTAAATTGAATTCCTTGCTATTTCAGCATCTTTCTCTCTGGTTATACCCTTGCATTCTTAGATGAATAAAGATTGTTTAAGGTAATTCTTTATGATAGGAAGAAACCTCTCCACCTGCACACCTCCAGAAGGAGCAGGCTGTGATACATCTGTTTTTGCAGATACATTTATATGTATATATACAATACACAAATGTATGAACATACACTGATATACTTTAAGCTGCCAGAATGTGTGAAACACAGCTCCAAATATATTAAATTTACCTAAAAATTTCTGAGACAATTAAGAGAATTCGTGCATTGATTTGCAGGCAAAGTAGCAGATTGGAAGTGGCTGACCTAACAAAAGCAACCCTCAAACTAGATGCAGTTACCACACCTGATTTATTTGAAAAACAAGTTTGCAAATACTTTTCTATCATTAACCCTTTTTTTAATCTGTCACTTGCAGCTGTCAAATGAGGTGGAAATACGCAGAATACTGAAAAAAAAAATTCTGGTAATTGTAACAACTTAGCTAAGTGTGTGAGCACAGGAAATCTCATGAAACTTTGTGCTTTCAAATTCTCAGACCATAGTATAAACTTCATTAACGGGCTTTGGAGATACTTGCCTTTTTTTTTTTTTTTTTTTTTTTTTCAGCCATTCAATACTAGTCTTAAATGCAAAACAAGGCCTTCTGTTTGTTTTGTCTTGTGTGTGTGGCTTTTTAGTTATTAAGGAAGAACTATCTGTATTACTGGAAGCCGTGAAATAAGGAACATACACCTGTTGAGATTCCAATGGCAATCCCAATTTTCAGACTGGCAGATGAACAACAGTAGGAATGTATACATTGGAATATGGATGTATTTAACATCATATAGATGCTTCAAAATGTGTGCTTCTACAGAGGCCTGAAAATATGAACTGAAGGTATAAATGAGTTCATCCAGTGGAGTGAAATGAAAAAAAGGGAAGGAACCATCAAAACCAGTAATTTTCATTATGTTTTAAAAATAATTTAAGTATCATGACTTCAAGTATACTTAGCAAGTACAGAACGCTAATGGTTTCAAAAATTGAGGATTATATTTCATGTGTATTATCCAACAAATTAATTGTTGCAACAAATGTTGCTTTTTCCATGGTATGCAGCTAGAGGTGTTATTATTCTTCGCAGTTAACATTCTTATTAAATTTTCTCTGATGCGATCACATGAGAGTCCAAATTTCCTTTCTCTAGGTTTATTTATAATGAAATGCTTTAAAATGGGTGCTTTTTTCATCCATGCTACCAGACTTTGTAATTATATTTGGACATTCTCCCTTTGAATTTGTACATAAAATTATCAGTTAAGTCACCATTATTAGATTTCTTGGAAAAAAATATGGAGCTTTTAATCTAATTTTGTGAGAAAAATTAACTTCTGCTTCTCATTTTTTGTATTAAAAACATTTAAATTTTTATTAGAACAGGGTAAAGATCGAACTATTTTCAATAAATACTTTGTGAAAACCTCAGAACATGAAAACAATCAGTGAATTCCCTAATGAAAAAAAAAGTTTTTTTTTTTTTTCCCCTGGAGTACTGAATTCTGCCATGATAGAATGAGGATTATTTTTAAGAAATAGGATTTTAACACAAAGTTATTAATATTTCTTTTCAAACTATAATTTAATAATATTGTGGAGCTGATGAACTTCAAAAAAATTGCAGTCATGCAAGAGTTCATTCTTAATTCTGCAGTCCCTTCTGTAACAGCATCCTTTGAGCTGATACTTTCTCATTAAGAAGAATCTGCAATGCTTTTTCACTTTTTTCTATTACAAGCGTTTACATATTTGGTCACATGTGACTAGTGGTGTGGGATTTTGGAGATCGTCAGCTGACTGTCTCCGTCAAAAGGCTCAGAAAAAAAAAACCAGCATACATATTTGAAGAGTGTATTCACTAGAGGCACACTGTGGCTCAGAAGAGCTCTGGACAGACCCATGGCAGAAGGGAAGCTAGGGCAGCCCGGCTGCTAGATGTTATGGTAGGAGAGCAGCCTGCAGTGGCTGAGCCATGGGCTGTCCTGCACACAGCAACAGGCAGCAGTGCTGGAGCAGGGCACGTTGGCAGCACATGGTAAAACTGCATATAAACCCCCAGGACAGGTGCATCAATCATCTTGGCTTAATGGCAGGCAGCAAGCACAAAAATGTACTTCCCAAGCACACACTTCAGTGTTTTCTCCTACAGCCCAAGCTTAAGAATATACAGTTTGATTAGGGCCTTTGTTTAAGAATTATAGTTATTTTGAGGAAATAATTACTCTAAAAATATTCAGGGCAGTGAGGAAAACTATTTGAAATCATTAATATTTTCAAGATGCTAAAAATGCAGTTCCAAATCATTCGAAGATATGGAACTAAAAGTATTTTTCTCATTTTTTCATACTTTCAAAAATAAGTTTTTTTGTATAGTTCCTATTCTCATGACTTATGCAAATGATTCTGTAGAGCATAAGCAGAAATGCAAATGTAATAACCCACAGACTACTTCCTCATATGAGAACTATTGCAAAGTTCATGGTATTTTGTGAACACGCAGGTAGCTCAGGAGTAATCAGACTGACCAGGAATCCATCAACAATGGAAGGACTTCCCAGAGATTTATAAGGGAGCAGTTCTGCCAAAAAATAGTTTCTTGGTCAGACTGGAGCCACTTTGTAACCAGCAGTACAGACAATTTAAAAGTAAAGATCTGGAATAAGCTTAAAAGAGTTTGCACAACTGGCTGGAATCTGGCATCCTTTGAGGAAATGTAAACTGAAACAACATTTTTAGAAGAAAAAATTCAAGTCATTTTTTTAAAAATATGGTGCTGAAGCAAACAAAATCGATAACGTAGCAAGACCTTGACCGTGGGAATAGCTGTCTTTTGTCACATAAACAAGACAGAACTTTTAGAAACCTTCACTAACAATTGTATGAAGTTCATAAACTGTTACCAAGAACCCGAGGTCACAGTGCATCAGCTCCCACTACCTTTATTTAGTACATCTGCTCCCAAGCAAAAAGTTTCCTGTTTACAGTGCTGTTATTTACTCTACAAGAATCTTTAGAGAGTTACAAAAAAGAAGAGGACAGAGTAGTACTCCCTGACCAGCCAGGGCAAAAACTTAAGTGCAAGAACACAAGCATTTTCAGTGGCAGAAATTAAGTCAATGTTCAGGGCTGGTCTCCATTGATTATGTGTGCACGTGTAAGTAAAATGAGAACTTACAATACAAAAACTAAGGTACTGCATACAGGGAGATTCTGTGAGGATTACACCACTCTTATCTGTTGCACACTCAGCTCCCTTGGTAAAGAAACTCTTCATTATACACATTTATGCTACTCTTACCAATAGGACTGTCTTCCTGCTTTTGGCAACCAAGCACCAGGTTGGTTGCTAAAACGTAAAAAAGAATATTTGTATCATATTTTATCTGAGTTATCATACAATGTTAATTTATAGGTCTAATATAAAAACTGCATTGCTTTTTAAATTCAACCATTTTTATTTCATTTTCCCTTTCTTCCAATACAACTGGGTGGTACATAAATCAACTGAGTCCCTGTGCTAGTTCTCAGTCATTCTGGTCTCTGTTTTCCTTCTACCTTCTGCAATAAGTGTTATTCCTATACTCTCAATGATGTCTATTATACCTATACTTTTCATCTCTCTTCCATGTACAACATGGAAACCACGAGGCTGAATCTCTCACAAACATGTCAGCCTGGCTGTTAGTTATCAGAGATCTCATAAACAAACCATGTCAGCACCTGCTTTGCTGTTTTAAAAGTATAACTAGGTCTTTCCAGCCAGAAATAGCATTACTTTCATGCTGCAAAAAAAACACTAATCTTTGATGAGTTATTTCAAATATGCTACAGAAATGGACAAGGAAGACCTAACTAAAAAGGCCACTGTTATACAGCAATACTGAATGTTAGCATCCATTATCCCATCTGACTAAGGAGTTTGAAGAGCTTCATATAAACTAGTTGGTAAGTGTTAGTTTAGTACTTCATTGTCAACAGTCAAACTCCATGGCATGGTATACTTCTAAGTATGTTTACAAAAAAGTGCTTCTTGAATGTCATTAGTTACTAGTGAACTTTCTGTAAACAGAAATCTCCTCCTTCAGATTTTAACATAACCATTCCTGGATGCCTGTGTTGATTATTTAAATACTTCCATTTGCAGAAATAAAGTAGGAACATCCAAAAATACTTCCTTTAACCCTTTATTCCAATTTATTATTATCTAAAACAAAAGTTATCTTTAATTGCCTCAAAGTTATACGTGGAATTTCATTTAAACATGAAAATTTATTGGCAGGAAGGAGAATCTGAAGTAGTTAGTGACCACAGGTGAGTTTTCAAAGTCCAAATCACTATCTGAATTACATTCCAACAGCAAACCTGAAATACATTCAATTATGAATGACTGATGTATACCTACTTGCCTTCTGATAAGAACTACACAGAATTTGTATTCTATACATACTCTAATATTTAGGCAATACATCCCACGATCTATGTAGAATCTCATAAAGCTTTTTAAACACAGGAAAAAAACATTTTGGGGGGCAGTGTTGTTCTAAGACATTTTACAGAATCTCTTCTTGCAGAAATTCTGTTCCAGTTTCCTTCCATCACTTTTCTGAGCACAGTGCATGTTTCTTTATTATGATCTCTCAGAGCGTCACCAAAACACTCAATAAAATTAGGCAATGACTCAGGGAACAACAGTGCATTTCACAACAAACGTTATTCATCAGTCATCCTTCCAATTACTCCTTGCTTTTGGGAAATAGACCTCTCTTTCCTGTTGCACATATTCATTGGCCGGTATATTAAATCACACACTGGGCCTAGATGTTTCCTATGTCATCTAACTAAAAACCAGATAAGCAGCAAGGTTTGCAGCTCTGCTAAGAATTTTATCTGAGATTCTCTCAATTCCCCTTCTCCTCACCTCTCCCTTCTGTAGCATATATAGTCCATACATAATCTTTAGCTCTCCTTCCCCGGGACCTGACATGCCACACACAGCTGGTTAGATCACTTACCAGTATATACTGCAGTGTCTTAGGCTGGAAAAAGCATTACAAATAGAATGGAATCTGTCAAGTGGCAAACTTATTCAATCCCTGCTTCCATGCCAGCATCCTTTCCCTGCCCCACAACATTGCTTTAAATCTTTATCAATGAAAAAATGAAAGGAACATGCACTAGTGAGGCACTAAGGAGAAATAGATTACCCATGCAGCCATAGATTGTGCCATAGCATTCTTGGTCTGAGACAAAGTAATGCCAATTTAAAAACAAACACTGTGACTGACTTGTTACTATTTTCTTTAACATGCTGACTAACAAAGATGGGCTACTTTTTTTTTTTTTTTTTTTGGTAATGTTTCCACTCCGCAATGTAAAGCAAACACAATAAACTGCCCTTTCCAAATACAATTAAAAAGAAAACACAAAAGCTCAATCAGCCCTACGCATTGCTTGGGTTGTAATCAAAAGGTAGAAACTAACCAACACAAACTCAGCTGCTGTTTGTACCAAAATACCTAGCAACCCTGGAGAGTTTCCCTATGCTTGTTAGTGGATTTTTAACATTCATATCTGGATGTAAACCTTTATTCACATACTGTCACAAAAAAAATATCTAAAGCTGGAAGTGCGCTGTGTAATCATATAAAAGCAGTAGTACTGTCACTACTGCCCAAAGTGTAACTTTCCAGCCAAGTATGCTCCTGTTCATGTACATACAGGCTGACATTCTGTACCATTCACTGTGATCATGCACAGAGAGATGTGTCCCACTGAAGCTGTTCAGGACCTCCTAAAATCAGATCTTTACTCCTTATCTTTCTATTCCCCCCCCCCAGCAGACTAAAACATATATATATGATGGTTGGTGTTGGTTCTTTTAACTTGATCTGGGTTCACTTGCACTTTGAGGAAAAAAACACAAGAGAAATTCTAAACTATAAATAAAAATTCTGAGCTGGTATTACACTCTTCTCGAAATAAGATACTAGAGAATATAGAAATGAACTTATATTCCGCTGATAACCTCGTGAGTAGGGACTGCAATAAGAATTAAATCACAAACAAATGAAACTGAAGCCCTTCTGCACAAACACGAATACTACAGTTTCCAGAGCCCTGGAGGGATTACAAGTAGATGTGTTTATGCTTTATCCTCTCATACTGCGTCAAGACACTATTTCCTGTGTAAATTACCTATTTGAATAAATCGATAAGACAGAAATGCAAATCTAATGCAATTAGATGCGGAGATGCAAACTACTAATTTCTCACTTCTATTTGCTTACCCTGATGGGTGCTGTTTTCATACTAAACACTCTGAATGACAAGCTATAGCTGAGAATATAAAGGAGAAAAAAAAATGAATCACTGGATATAATCCTGAAATTTTGTTAGCTTATTATTTCACCAGCCTAGTCAGATTTCAGAATTTCATAAGCATGAAAAAAACCATTACAAGGTAAAGCAACATATCCGAACTTTCCCAAACATTCACCTTTTACTATAAGCAGTTCTATGCTTGGGGATTTTCCCCAAATCATTTTCACAGAGAAAATCTGACACAGCAATACTGGGTATTGTGTCCCACTGAAGAACGTAACTTCGTCTCAGACAGCTCCACAGATAAATAAACAACTGAAATCTCAGTACCCTCAGTAAGTATCATGAAATTCAATTGAAATGTAAATGTACTGAGGATTCTGTGATCTGATGCCCCAAAATGAAAAGAAAATGCAAGACAGAAAACAGCAGACACAAGCTATATGTTTGGAACACGATTCAACAATCTTAAACTGCTTTAGCATTAATTTTCAAATGTAATCAAGGTTTAAAACGCATCAGAGTTGTTTTCCACTCCACTTAACTGTATTAACTTCACATTTCATATATTGCTTTATTATGTTACATTTCGAAACTGTCTGTCTGCCTGACTGTCCATCCTAACTCATGGATCCCTCTAACTTTGTTATCCTTTTAATCACAGGGATTTATTCCTCTGATTTTTATTAATTTACAATCTTATCTAACATTGCACACATCCCACTCAGTCCTGAACAAATAAGAGTTTTACCAATTAACTTGTAGTTTGTCTTAAATTACCCTTTGAGAGATTTTCAAGACAGTGCTCTTTGCATGAAGCCATGATTGGTATTTGAATTACAGTATCAAGTTTAATTTCAACAGAAAACTTTTCTGTATACAGAAGCCTAGGCTTCAGGTCCAGGCAGTGCACACCAAGGCTAGCTCTGTACTGTCCTCTAATTGGTAATAACAGTAGCAGTAGCTATGAACAGCTGGTTTATATCCAGTGTCCAAAGCTACACCATACAGTTTGGCTTGTATAAACCACACTGAGGGAAGAAGAATCGTCTGAGGCCAAATAAAAAAATATATCATACAGTCAATGTATTTAAAAGTAACAGAACTTCTTTTATTTGTAATATTTTTTAATTTAAATTAAAAAACAACAACAAAAAAGGGCAACAAAACCTAAAACTAGCAGGGTAGACAGGTACGGTCTAGAGAGCTGCACTGGACTGGGCTTAATCTTGTCCCCAGAAGCAAACAGCTCCACCACACATGGTTCAAAGGTGTCCAAAGTCAGTCTGGTTCAAATTTTTACACCCCCTTACAGAGCACATGACATCAGTTATGCACGCAGAGTTTCTAGTGCAGTTCTCAGCTTCCAGAGCAGTTTCTTGCTATCTGAATCTACTTCACTTGTATTTCGTACAATCCCAAGCCAATACGTGGCAAGTGGGGATAACAGGTATACCTCAAAAAATGCTAATACTCCAACCAGTAGCATGGATTTCACACTGTCCCTCTAGTCCCAACTATCATGCTGTCATTTAGGTAGCATTTTAACATTTTGCATTCAATTAAAAAAGTATTTTTTTCAAAAGAGTCAAAAGTGTGCAACCCAAAGCAAAACTCAAGAACACAGCAAATGCAATACTCCTCTCACATCGGTTCTAGTTTCCTGCTACGTGCAGCTCGGGGCAGTTTCTGTGTATATATTAACAGTCCACATATTTCCCTCCATGAACCAGTTGCAGCATCCTTTTAATACACGCTGATCTTCCTAGAATAAAGTACTAAAACAAGTAAGCTGTAGTCATAATTACATGTTTGATTATGATTATAGCTGGTCCTGTATTCATCCATCAACTCACAGGACAGGTGTTAAGCGGAATTCAGGCTTACTCATGCACATCAGCTTTCATTCCCAGCCTACCCTATACATATTGCTTTATTTCAGAATCACAGAACAACAGAATGGCCAGGGTTGGAAGGGACCTCAAAGATCATGAATCTCCAACCTCCCTGCCACATGCAGGGCCACCAACCTCCCCATTTAATACTAGACCAGGCTGCCCAGAGCCCCATCTAATCTGGCCTTGAACACCTCTAGGGATGGGGCATCCACAACCTCTCTGGGCAGCCTGTTCCAGCACCTCACTCTCATAGTAAAGAAATTATTTTGGATTAGATATTAAAAAATGAACAAGTTTACCTAAAGCAAGCAAGAAACTTTCATACATGTTACCTGACAAAACTACCACTGAGGAAATCTTACTCTGTTTTTATTAAAAAAAAAAAAAAAAAAAAAAAATCTCAACAAACAGGAGGAACAGACATTAGAGAACATCTGCTATCATTCATTCTGGTCCTACTTCCTTTCTCACAATACCTACTTAAATGGACTTCTATTCTTCTATATATTACTTCATTTCTACAGGTTTTCTCCATTCCAGAGCACCTAATTCATCACTTGCCCTCCTTGCCTCAGCTGTGTGCTTTGCACCCATGGCAGCCCTATCAGCTTCTGGTATTGCTTTATATTCTCAAAGTATTCTTCATCTACATTCAGTACCTACTGATAGAACTTTTAGAAAAATCTTCAGCATCAGCAGTCTGACCTCACACCGCACCATTACGGTGATGCAGCACTAATTTAGACCAATCAGCTCCAAATCCATAGTGAGATAGGGTCAGCCTGGTTTTGCTGTGTAATTACATAATTAAGTCTAGTCAAAGTGGAATGTCTCATAAATCAGGATGATTTGCAGAAAACTCAAAACTTAAATCTCAAGAAAACTTTACTGACAAGAAAACAGATTGAAACCCATCCCTCCCCCCCCAGACACATCCCCCCTTCCTGCTTTGAAAGAATTTCAAATTTCAGCATATATACACTTTATGTTTTTCCAAATTCTATTTGTGCAGAAATTCATAATCATCTCAAATGATACCTCTATACCAGGCTACGGTCAAACCTACAAAACTTCTACACTGAAGAAACCAGAACCATTCTCTATCTGCTGTTAAAAGATCTATCTACAGGTCAAGACCTACCATGAAATAATCAAGCACATAGAATTTCTTTTAGTGATCAAATAGCAATAACATCAAAACCCAACCGTATACTGTGTTTTCAAATATATATCCAAATAGACCATTGTTAAAAGACTAGTACTGAAAGTTTCTTTTTAAGATACACAAACTTCAATAGAATGATAAATCTGCAATTAACCTTGATCCAAATTTAAATGTATAACCAATTCATGAAACTAATGTTTCAAAAAATAAAGGCGTTAGTATTATTCTTCAGCATAAGGCATAATTAAATTCTAGAATACTTTTTGTTTGAAAATAGCTAGTACAGATGCCGAATTCCATTTTCTTCTGACTTTATTAATTTTTCATAAAGTAGAATTCTGACTATAATGACTTGCAACAGCTCCACAGAAATTTCAGACAAACATTAACTGTCACCGCTGGTGTTTGTCTAACTAGGATGTCCAGTTATACAGTTATACAATGGTATTCTAACCTGATTTTTGAAACGTTACAGATTTGTTTTATACTTTGAAAAGGAACATCCATATAGAACTCGCAGGGGGATAATTATTTCATTTTTAGGTATTTAGAAAATCATTTAAACTTTTTGTTAATAACGTTGAGAAGATATTTATTTGGAAAAAAACATTTAAGTCAATGGTCAAATTCAAATCGAAGATATGTAGTTTGTTTTAAAATGAATTAATCTATATACCGATAAACAGCCAAGTTTCACGAAAAGTAAACTCTACAGATACGGTGCAATGAACTTTCACCCAAGCATTTACAACTGCTGGACAGTCATATAATTCAGCTTCACAAATTCCAAACACTTCCACTGAAAAGTATTTCTAAGGTATTATGCAACAGTCATTTAAATTCAAGGGAAGAGGCTAGAAAAATTAAATGAATCCCAGGTGTTTTCACACTCCAGAAACACGTGCTTTAATACACAAACAAAGATTAGTGTTAGCAAACATAACAAAACCCTCTCTTCTCGAGTTCTTATTTAAGTGCATGTTTATATATACTGTATTATGGTATTTCTTTATTTCTTAATTAAAAACAGCATTATACTTCTAAGTTTAAAACAAACTTATGAAAGGAAGCTTGTTAGAAAAATCTGCCTATTCAAGGATAACTGCTAGCTTCCAAATCCACAGCATGCTAAAAAGCACCTTGCTGTGAGTGTACGTACACAAAGTCAAAATCACAAGCTCTTTTCCCTGCCTACATTTTAACTGATAGAAAAAAATATCCAAGCCACCTTAGAAGGACACATATGAACTATTCAAGAGACTGGACATTTACAATAGTGCTTAATGACTTAAGACTATTTATGAAGTGAAAACAACTACTCAAATGGTGTTAGCGGAAGAAAAGTGACTATGAAGAAGAGCTGAACTAACGAATATAGAGATAATTGCATTAACCACTAAGATTATTACGGAACAGGCCCATCTCCGCTATGAGGAAAGCTCTGACAGCTCAACCTGGAGAAGAGAATGCTCAGGTGAATTTCATCAGCATGTACAACTATATGAAAAGAGACGGAAAAGAAGATAAAACAACGCTCACTTCAGCGGTACCCAGTGACAGGATGGTAATGGACACAGCCAGAAGCACACGAGATTCCGTGCTTCCATAAGCCAGGGATTACTTTTTTATGATCAGGGAGACTAAGAACCATTGCTTGGAGAGGTTGTGCAGTCTCCATCCTTGGAGGTGCTCAAAAGCTGTCTGGACGTGGGCCTGGGCAGCTTGCTTTGGGTGACCTAGCTTGAGCAGGGGTTATTGGACCAGATACCTCAAAACTAACTCAGCCACTCTGTGATTCTGTCCACAGATACATATATCCTTACGATATCTTCTATTTAGCCATGTAGGATGGCACTTGCAACTAGCTGCTGAAAAACACCTACAACTTCCTGACTATTCAGGAAAAATAATATGTAATTACTTACCTAAGTAAAAAGAATATGAAATCTCTATTAAAACTGTGTGTGCTATGCTTATAATTAGTGGAAAAGAACCAGTACAAGTCCCTTTTTTCCTCCACAGACAACGGAAAATTTTGGAATAGTATACTGCTTGCTGGCTATGACTATATACTTACATTCTCTCCTGTGGTCACTCCTGTCCTCTGAAAGAACATTCACTATATTGCCAAGTCATTCCTGTAACATCTTCACATCCAACTTCACGCACTGAAACTATCCAAAAGAAGCCTCTCACCAACTACAAACCCTAAAATATATGTTCTGACAATTGCAAGTACAAATTCTCTTAAAATGGCCTTACTGAGCCTCAAGTTATGTGCATTGAAGGACTGATCTGATGTAGTAATTTGAGTGCAACAAAACTCTACATTCCAAGAAGGAGTGAAAGAGAATGCTCAACAACCCCTCATTTAAAAAACAAAGGAAAGAAAAGAAAAAATGGAAGATCAGCAGTAGCTCTAAAAGGAATAAGATGGCACTTCACTTTCAGACTGCCCAACGCTGAAATAAAGGTTGGGTATCAAGCATAAAACAAACATTGATATAAAAGGAAATAAGCAAGTAGAAATCACATTGTAACACCACCACAGAAACAGAATGCAACAACTTACAGTAAGAAAGTGCCATAGTGCTCCTAAGAAAGAAATCAGTCTGAAAATCTGTCTGTTTGTCAAATCACAGACGAGCATGCAAGGATGGATAACAGATACATGCTTAACACAGCACAATTATGTTTCACTATGGAACTGATTTAAAATTGGATGGATACATAAATAAATGAAAAATCTGTCCCAGTTTATACGGAGTCCTGGTGAAATGAACTACATGGTGCTTCTTACAAATTTCTTCATTAAGACCTTCCTAACAACTTGATAAATAGTTTTCTGGTAGACATATGCGGGAATGGAAATGATAACTTCATTAATATTTCTTTCTCATAAAGATAAAAAGCACCTTTAATAGTATCCTTTCATTTACTTGAAGGAGACTCTTTGGAGGTACGGCAAATTTTTAAAATTACCTATTGATTACAGTAAGTTCATATTTGAAAAGCGAAATTTTTTTAAATGGTACAAATAACAGTTCTTTTGCTTTCTATGAAATGTCATTTTAGGACATTACTGCAGACCTGGAGAAGGGTTAAAGGCATGCCTGTGAGCCAGGCCCTTGTACACCCACAGTCAGCAGCTGTGAGGGAGTCTTACTGGGCCTCTGAATTACAACCACAGCTTTCAAACGGTACTTTGTGAACATCTTACTGTTAATCCCCATTAATGGTACCACAACAGCATGAATGTCCATGTGCTTGGAGTGTTCTAATTTATTACAGGACAGGCATTTTAAAGTCAGAAAAATAGTCTTTGGTCTTTGGAGGGCTACTCAGGAAAAAAAAATTGTATTTCTAAATATATGGTATATAGACCATAAGTAGTAGTCTACTTAAATGGCACCTGGTGTATATCTGCCATTTATCTTCTAGTCTCCATATTTATCTGTTGTATGTTCCCTCAAAAAGGTATTCTTTTACAGAAGTGTACATTCAGAGAAAAAAAGCAGAGCTGTAACGATCATGTCACTGGTCCTACTGTTTACCATTATCTTCAAGGTTTTAGATTTGATTTACATTGCGTTCCTCCCTATTTGACTTTAATTGTCTGCTTCAAGTTGTCAGGACATAACTATATCTTAGATTTGCATTGCATTAGGGGATCTTTTCCTTTCTCTATTGATCTTGTCTTACGGAGTAATTTAACTCAATTCTAATTTTCTTTTGCATGCGGGGTGCTCTTTTTCCAAGGAAGTGAGTTATGTGTATTCAAGTGGTGCATCTTATGAATCTTGTTAAGCTTTACCGCCTTATAGCCCACACTGATGGAATATTTAATCACAGAAATGAGTTGGCAGATATGATGTACAATACGGTTAAGCCTTGCGGAGTGTGTCTTCACCAGCAATTGAGAAACGGGTGAATTTGCCATTCATCAGTGCCATCCTGACAGCTTTGTATAACCTTCTGTGGTTTTTTTTTTTTTTACTTATTTATGAAGATTAAAGGTACTTTAAATCAACAGTTTCTCTGCAAATATTTCATCTTTATTTCAGAAGTGGCCAAATTTTTCATCATTTATTAGAGCAAAAGAGATTTCTTGCACCAACTGTGGAATAGTTGGTAGCACTTCAACATAACAGTGTTTGAGACAATAATTAAACCAAACAACTGTAACTTTGACCATCTTAAAAATCACATTTCTAAACTTAAAATCTCCAAAAATGAAACTGCTTCTTTTCCAGGTAAGGTGGGTGGATGCGTAAACAAAGATATGCCACAGCATTCCATTATGGCATACAAGAACTGTTTCATTTTCTAATGACTTTAAGAGTTGTGCACAGTTTTTTTTGTTTGCTTGTTTTCATCTAAATCGCTTAAAGGAATGTTTAAACACCTGTGAGACAGAAGTTCATTTCAGTCATTACAGAAAATATGCAAAATAAAAAGGCCTGTATGTGTACACAGAAAAAAATACTGAAATACATTAAGTATCCTGTATAGAACTTTCTACATAGGTGCGGTAGAGTGCATGGCATAATTCATAAAATTAAATTAATACTCTCCTAATGGTAATTAAAGATTCTCATTAAGAAGGGCAAACACCTCCCTTGCGCTCGCAATAAAAATGCACTTGGGACTTTAGGAGGTTATACAAAAAAAAAAAATCAATAACCTGCCATTTTATAATTAAAAAAAAAATAAATGTTAGGAAAAAATCCAGTAAATTAAGAAAATTACCTTCAGGAGAGATTGAAAATATTGATTTTAATTTACAAACTATGTGAACTCTTCATGCCCTACTTCATGAGACAATTATAAGTCAGACTGTTAATTCTGCATACGTATTAGAAAATTGATTACTGTACTATGGGAATATTATTATATTTGTCATTAACACAAAGTCATTTATATAAAATGACTAATAACTCTGACTTTCTAATTTATGCAGGTTCAGAGTTGGTTCACCAACTGCTCAAACAAGATCAATGTTAAAATCCTGTTTTCAACGTAGGCATATATCAAAGAACGAAACAAATTCTGCCTGCACCAAATATTGCTCTTCCATGAATACCAGCTTAAAGTTTTTACTATTTTTTCATAACGCAATACCCCAATTTGTATTGTTTATCTATTTCAGTAGTTGGCACTGCACGTATTAAAGGCAGCTTCTTTAAAATAAGAATTCGTTTATAACAGTAGTTCTATACAACATTTTTTCTCTCTTGAAATTCCCTGAGCTTATCAAACATTTTCAGCTTACCCAGTGAAGGTTTAAGTATCTCCAAGGATGGAGATACCCTAGCATCTGTAGGCAACCTCTTTGCATGCTTAACCACTGTTAGTGAAAAACTTGTTTGCCTAATACCTATTGGAAACTTCCCTTGTTTCAACTTGCTGTAACAAATGCATTGTACAATTACTTCTTTATTTTTCATTACCTATGTGTGTGACAATAGATAAACATTTTTGTGTATTAAAATATGAACTGAAATTTTATCCATTCTACCGGAGAAGTGTATACACACCCAGGCACAAACAACTAAAAAATCAAAATGGAAAACAAAGTTTCCCAGTGCTTCCCATGAAATTCACGGAACATTTTATTTGATTTGGGAACCTAAGAAAGGAAAACAAGTATACAACCTATTAGAAACAGTTGGAGCTACAGGGATCATTTCTCCCTAAGTAATAAACTATTAGTTAAAAAAAAAAAAAAAGGTATTTTTGGATTTTCTACAGGCTATGGATGGGATTCAAGTTCTTCAATATTCAAATTGATTTTGGTGTACACCCACATTTTCAGTGCTGTTGCTGCGGTGTATTTACAAATTGCTGCTAGCAATAGAAAAAGGCTAAATCTCATCAACTCCAAGTTGTACCCAGGATTAGAATTGTCTTAATGAAGTCTTGAGAGATAATATATACTACAAATACAAACGTTTTAAAAGACTGATTAACTAAATATAAAATTTAAAGAAAAATGTTCAAGAAAAAATTAGGAATGGAGTTCATAATTCTATACATTTGTGTGAATATCTGTATTTTATATATATATTTACATATTTACAGATAGCTTTTGTTGTCTAAGCTCAAGTAATTCATGATATCAAATGTCTGTACTGAAATGTAAAAAGAAAATGAATGAAATATAAAATAAAGTACAAAATAACTAAAAAAATCTCATGTAAGCCTGCAATAATGCAGTTCATGTTTTGCTAACCAAGAAAAGATACTCCTATGTCTTCTACATAAACTTCAGTATTCCCAGGTAACTGTCAGAACCTTCTTACTAGATCTGCAAACGACTAGCAGGGAGCATAAGTTAAACAAAGAAGCCAAACCTCACACCAAATGTTCAGTCTGTACTTATACATATTTAAGTAAAACACAGCACGGACAACTGCAGTTTAATTCTTACCTGCATAGAATTCTGGACTATAAACTGCACCAACAACTGGATTTAATTTCCAGCCTGCAGCAAACATAAAAACATAACGGAGTTAATATTGCAATTACTGATAATAATAATGTATTGCTTTTTAAATTATTTTTGTTATTTTTTAATAGAAACATACATAGAATGCATTCAAGGTCATTTTTAATAAAAGTTTTATAGATGTCTTAGATCACTGATCCTTAATATCAGAATATTCTGATTCTCAAGTATGGAAACAAGTAACGAAATAAATAATTATCTGGACATTTCAATATTACAAGCAGTACAGGAGCAAATTATCAGGTGAACTAGCTTAGTTGAAATGCACAGTTACCATGGTCTTATTGCCTTAAGTTACACAATTACAACAGAGCTAGTTCAGGTATTGCTATATCACGTAATAACAGAGTAGATCAGTTCTTTTTCATTGCTTTAAGTCTCCAGTTACAGACTAGTGAGGCCAAAACAGCTCATTTGCTGGACACAGGGTACTTCTGCTAAGCGTGTGTTAGCGTATATTACAAGGCAATAAAATGAGCATTTTCATTCTACTTTAGATAAAAAATGAAAGTGTAGGCACTGTAAAGAACAGTCCACCGTGACAGAAAAGATAACTGTGCACCGTGTGAACCCAGTCAAATGCCAGAGACACTTTTTTTCCAAATTGAATTCGTACTTCAGACTCTCTGCACTGAAATGGCACTCCACAGTCATGTATCAGAAATGGCTATACAACCTGTGTGTACAGGTGGCATATTATGATGAAATAGCTGGCTTATATGAAAATGCTCCAGTCATGCTCTGCCAACCTCTTACAATGGCCAATGTAGCCAGTGCCTTTGCTTTAAATAACCACTGTCCTACAGCTGGCCTAGAAGCAAGCCAGAACCAAGAGATGTTCTGTGCCATCTGTTCAGGCAACACTCCAAAGAATTGCTGTTGAGTCCCTACACGTGATGCTGTTCTTCCAGGTACGCAGAGTACACAGCTTTGCTGTAGAAACAGGGCCTGTGTCCAAAATGTATATGATGCTAAAAACAGCAATGTTGTAGGAACTTGCAGGGAACTTGTAAGATGACTCTATACAGTTATCTGAAAAAAGGACAGTTTAAATGTGCTAAAGGCAAGGAAATAATTACATATTGCACAGTAGAACAAGCTTTATTAGGAAGTGGGGCACAGCAACATAGAAAGGATTATTTTCACTTTTCAGAGCAGACAGGTGTGCGTTGTCTGAGGAATGCTTTGGTGGGAAAGAAGCCCTGAGACACAGTTTGCCTTCTTCCTCTTCGCATCCAGAACAAGAGGAAAGTGAAGCGAGAGGGAAATGAACTGCACTAATTGTCACTAGTTCTGATTTTGAATGTAAGTTTAGATTAGCAGAAGTCTCAAATACAAGATACTGCAAATATCCCTCATCTAATCTCTGTGCTGTGTTTCTCATTCGTTGCTGAGGTTCTCTCAATCTATTTGCACGCAATTCTCTATTCCCTGTGACTTTGTAAGAGCAACCTGAACTGATGCAACACGAGCATCAGAAGAATGCTAAAAAAAAGAATCTAGAAATTACAACCATGAGTAGGATAGGTTGGAACACCTAAAATATATCAAGTGTTTTTGCCAACAAGTAGAACTCTTGACTGTGAATTCATGCACAATGAAAAGGCAATTCTATCTCTGAAGCACATTCAAAATTATTTCATCTGTGAACAAGGTCACACCAAAGAGTCCCACTAGAAACTGACCATTTACGAACTGTTCATTCCAGGAATTGTCCAAAGTCAATGGAAAGCATATTTATTTCAAAAACCACCTAGCACATAGGAGCAAAGCACTTATCTGAATGAAGCTGCATACATTAAAAAAAGAAAATAATAAGTTGAGATTTTTTTTTTGCAACCATATTAACAATACGAGCTGTTATCAAGTAACCAGCAATATTCAGGAATGGAAGGCAAAATGGAATGCATCTTATTTTTAAATTCCAATAAACATTAAGGCCTTACATGTTGTCATTTAACAATTTGTGCCAATAACATGTCAGTCACCACATACACTTTGAAAAAACGAAGCCACCTACTAACGAAGAAGTGGTTCAGAACAAAGACATATAAAGAATAAGTTTCTGGCTATCTTTCTCAGATGCTTTCAGATGCTAATAAGATCACAGAAGAACACAGAAAAATTACCTTTATTTTTCATTTTTAAAAACAAGAGCAATCTTTAATAACTAGCTATAGCAATGGTTAATTCCTGACAAGAGAGTAAAGAACTGGAATCTCAAAATGACAGGATAATGAATAATAGAAACACTGTTTAAACTGAATGGAACATAATCCACATCAACCCTTCATTCTTCGTCAGTTTTAACGACTGTGCTAGAAGAACATGGTTCTACTTGTGAATTTACTTCAGGGGACCTGAGACAATAACTGAAGTTATAAAAATGTATATCTATGAACTACAACTGGTATGTTATATAGACCTTCATCAAAACGTGAATATCAGAAAAGAACATCCTGCAAGTATATGCACCCTTGGATGTATAGATTCGCAAAACGCAAATTGTAATTTTTAGGCACTCAGAAAGATGCTTCACAGTTCTGCTGGAGATCTCATCCAGATAGAACAGGCTGGAGAATCATGGACACAAAACAGTACAAGTGGGAAACACTAAACAGCAAGTTATCTAGCTTTGGATATAATTAAATGACAATTTATGACACAAGCAGTGTCATAACGACCCAGCAGTGCAGAACACAAAGGTGAATCTTCCTTAAAATCAAATTCCTAAAATCTCATTTCCAGCATGACCATCCACCAACACTAGATATGTTGATGAGTAATGTGCTACTGATAAGCATTTTAGCTTTAGCATAATACGAATACAAAATATACATCATCATTGATATCAAATCTACTTTTATATTTTTATCATTACAATATAGCAGGCTAAGTTCATAGTACCATATGCATAAATTTAGTATAGCTTCTTATTGTAACCAAATCTTGCTTTGTGATCCAGTCAAGCTTCATGTCTCTCTTGTTAGATTCACTGAGATGTTTTAAAGTCAGTAATAACGAAGGAGATTTCCCATCTGCATCATTTGGCAAGTTACACATTTACATACAAAATGAGGGAGAAAACACTTTCTGAAAAATCATTAGGAATTTCAAGACTCTTCTTCTCCATATCATTATAACTTGTTCAATTATTGCATGTCAAATGAAAACTGTCACTTTACTTTTTTTACCACATTAAGAAAAAAATATGACTCTTTAAATAAAAAAAATGAAGTCACCGTTTGCCATGGTTTTTAGAAAAATCTCAGTAATGAATGCTCAAATACAGAAAATAAGATTCATTATATTTCAAAACAGTAAAGAGTCTAAGCTAAATGTGGAATTTGTTATTGATGTATGTGCAGATTTCATCTGCTTTCTACTCGATGGGAAAAGCTAAATTAAATTGGAAAGCAAATAATTACAGCTACACATTCTAGTAAAACAGGAAAATGTAATTGCAATTAACTTCAATTGATGTATTATTGTTTGACGATGAGTTAGGAACTTGTTAGCATTTTCTGAACTAGCAAATGCAAATAACTTCTGGAGCACATGATAAAACGTTGCCAAAGAAAACAGTTTCAAAATGTTTTGTCTCCAAACACCTTGAATATCCATAGATTATGTTTTTATCATTAATTCAACTTTTTAGATCAGTATTTGAATAACTTTTTTAAGCAAGTGAGAATTTAGATTACTCCATGGAAGAAAGGCTGGAGTCAGCATTCAATTGCAATTTGCCCTTTACTTTTAACAAAGCGCATAAAGAAGACAAAAGAAATATCTTTGCTCAGATATGTGACTCAGTACTATAAAGGATCTCATGCCTGACAGAGGCAATCTTCCTCCACCACCCAAGAAAAACTGAATCCTTTGATCAGTTCGTTTGTTACAACACTAACACCACACAAAGCCAGAAGAGAATAATGCTACCGGGTGTATTTTCCCTATACAAAAGCCACTGTGGCTAAACTCGCAGATTCCAGACAGGCAAAATGCTCCATGTTATGCCCATCCCTGTGAATTAATGGAAGTTCACAAGGATGGAAATTAAGCCCAGCCATAACGTGTTTTCTTTCTGGGTTGCCGGATAAAGCGTGAGCCCAAGGAGATGCAGAGGATGCAGTGTGACACTTCATCCGTAAATGAGTCCACCCACCCACCAGAAGAGTGAGGTTTCACATGCACTGACATAAAAACCATGCAGTGAGATATCATGCACTTACCATTCGTGTAAGGGTTGACGGTCTTTTTATTTGTCATTACACGTGCTGTTGCATTATTTACCTAAGCACATAGAACACTGGATTAGAAAGGGTTACAAGGATGGCCTGTGGTATTATTAAATGCATGCATTATCATTGCTATTAGTCATGTAAAAAATAAAATGCAATTTAATTTATAGAAGGCAACAGGTGCATAACAAAATCATACTACTTATAATTACATTTACTTTCATAACCATTTTAACTTACAAATCATTTCAATAAAGCAAAGTCATATCATTTAAACTTTAATAAAAAGACATTAAAAGCAAATTAAAAGGTACTGCATAATTGAAGACTTAAGAGCATGCTTGTATTCCATGATAACACTGATACAATAAATATTCAAAACAGAAAAAAAAAAGATTATATGAAGGAACATGCAGTGGAGTAGAAGGGAAATAGACAAGGTACAAGGAAACAAAGAAAATGTCAAAAAAAGGGACAAACGAATTTTAGCAGTGTGCAACATAACCCTTTAGAAGAGAAGTACCATTGGAAAAGCAACATCTAGCATTCAACACTTGGAACAAGAGCCTTTTTCATTGCAAGAATTAACAAAATCATTCAAGCTTTAAAATCACAGCTAACAAAAGGATAAAAAGAGGGTGCATTATTTAACACAATATGGAGTTAACAATCTGAGTAAGATGTGCACGAAGTCATATCCTCAATCCAATCAGTGCCTCCCAGGCTTGCTTAAAACGTACACTCAATTACAGGCGTACCAATATAGAAAAAAATGTAGCATCAAGAAAACTTAATACAACAAGTCAAAAAAATTCACGTGGTATATCAGCGCTAAATACGTGAAACGGCAGATGGACTTCTCCACTTACCATTCAGCACCATCGCCAGCATGGGTATGTATACAGTTACCATGGTTACTGAGAGTTTGGTGAGGGCCCTAAGCGCTACCGTCGAAGGGGGAAAATGAAAAGGCAAAATATGCAACATCTTACTCAAAAGACGACAGCATTTTCAATTGGTATTTTTTTTTTTTTTTTTTTTTCAATTCTAACAAATACGACTGAGGCAGTATTGAAGGGGATCCAGTGGTACTAAAACGAGTTTGAATTGTTTCTTTAATAGATACGAATGGCTCGGGCCATCTAGCCAAAGGAGCCTGATGGTTTCAATAAAAACGAAATCTTAAAATCGGTCGGTCTCTAGTCTGCCTTTGTTTCTTTTTCTTATACATCTTTTGGATGCTTCTTTTCCAATCTGAATTTTTTTGAAAGCCACTGTGGATCCCGCATCAACCCTGCAGAAAAAAATAAAAAAATAAAAAAAACAAAACTAAAACCAAAACCAAAATCAAAAAACAACCTTTTGTTTGTTTTTGTTTTGTCTGTCACACAGTTTTTCTGTTGTTGTTGTTCTCGATTTTTGTTGTTGGCTGATTTTTTCGGGGAATCTACTGCACCCATTGATTCACAAAATATCCAAAATAATAACTTCAAAATATTAAAGCTTTTTTTTTTTTTCCTCAAATTCCACCTTTCAGCAATAATAATAATAATAATAATAATAATTACAAAAGAAATAATAATAAAAAACCCAAGTAAGGCCAGATTCTCTCTCTTTATATATAAATATATATATAAACAATGGGAAGGGGAAAGGGGAGCACACAGAAGACACCAATGATGCATCTGAAACAACAAATGAGAGTGAAGCAGACATTTATAAAAAAGATGAAAAGGAAAATATTTTGAACATGCACCTCGATTTTACGGCCCTCTACCACGGTGCCGTGTAATTTCTCCCTCGCCCTGTCCGCATCAGCACTATTTTCGAAAGTTACGAAACCAAATCCCTGCATGCAGGAGGGAGAAGGGGGGAAAACAACATGCACATTATTATTTCAGTCAACGACCACTTGTTTGCTTATGTTCTCTCTCTTTAATTTAATATTCTCTTGTCCTTGCTTCATTTCTGTAACATGCAAATTAGAAAAATTATAATTGTATTGAGATGTGCAATAAATAAGCAACAAATGTGAACAAATTTTTTTTTCTGTTATCAATTACATAATACCCTCTGAGAAATTCAAAGAATGATACCAAAAATACCTTTCTACGTGTCACTACAGAGGAAAAAAAATCTAACAATAAGAAAATTAAATCAAAAGAAATTACAGTGTCTTCACATAGAAAAAAAAAATGAACTAATGAGAAAAGAAAATGAATCACGTTTTAACAGCATGCAGATATCTCAACAAAATAAAAAACATGTGCACAAAATTCAACACTGAATGTCAATATACTCTAAAACATTGCCTATTTAATCATGCTGTTGTGATCATAAGAAACACTCTTCCCATGCAACACTAGGGTAACTTAAACTTTTTTCAAACTATACAGCCTTTACTTATTTTTTTATAAAAACAAAAATTAAAAAAAAAGAAAAGAAAAGTAAACCACCAACAAAAGTACTTTCAGAACGAAGAATAAAACTTCCTTGTATCAACAGATCAAATAAAATCACATGATGTGAATAGAAAAATAAACTCTGGTAAAGGAATAAAAATGAAAACGCTTTGAGTAACTTTAACTGGTTTATTTACTATTTCTATATTTTACTTCCCACATGCAACTGGTAGTACTCCAGGATCCCATGATAATGGGACAGGAGAACACTCTACTAATACGAAATTCTCCCCAGGACAAATACTTCACTTTAGAACATCAGGCTAAACAAACATTTCCAATCCTACTGAAATTATTTTTACTATGCTAAGTTAAACTAAGCATTGTTTACAAATATTTCACGTAAAAATGTTGTAAATACTTTTCAAAATCAGACATTATAAAATATTTTAGAAACATACACCAACCCTTTGAAGTAATTGTTACATTAGCATTACGATGCCTTTGCAAGCTTTCTTGAATAAACTCAAGCTTCTATAACCCTGAATGCTTCATAATTACAAACACCTGCAAGTTGTACATGCCCATATTTTTAATTAAAGCATTGCTGCATTTATTTGAAGTTCTACTACAACGTTTTTCTTCAGTATTACTTAAGGTTTGCTTTTGTTTTGTTGCTGAACAATAAGCCATGCATCATATCTATCATATTGAGGTTGGCAGCCTTCCATGCAGCAGGGGGGTTGGAGCTTGATGATCCTTCAGGTCCCTTCCAACCCAAGCCATTCTATGATTCTATGATATCTCCTCATGCTTTATCCTCCCTTTCATCCTCATTCTGCAGAATGTTCACAAGAATTTCGGGGGTCAGTATTCAATCATTTACTCTCTGAAGTTCTACCTATTATTTACACGGTGAGTGAAAAGAAGAGGACAAAAGGAGGATACTTATCCTTTTCATTGCAAATAGATAGCTAAGGCAAAACTAAGTATTAACACATAAAATACTGAGGAAAATGATGGACATGAACTACAAAAATAATACATGGACAAAACAACTTGGAGAAACTGTCAGGATCGTTACATGGGTGTTTGCCTTATTTTGCCTACTAAAAGGCCATATTGATGCACGTCAGTTTATAACATAGGAAGAGATTTCCACACAGTAGCATTTTCTATCCCATTCTCTCTAAAGTAGTTTAAATGTACAGAACATTGCTCTTCTTATTTATTTATTTTTATTTTTCTTCATTTTAAAGCCACACTGAAGACTGAGCTCACAAGGGCTCCATCAGCATTCTCAGACCACACGACTCCACGTATTTTCTCCACTCTACCCTTTGCAATTTTAAGACAAAGCCGCGATCACAAGACAATGAGCACATCATTATTTTTCCAGAAAAAAACAGTGGTCCTCAAGGGAAAGAAATATGCTTCTTCAGCATTAATCCCTACATTTTAGATGCCTGCATAGACCTTTCTTTAAGCTTTAAATACTTATTTCCTCATTATTGTTACCCCAAAACTCTGACCTTACAGAAGTTGTTTCAAAAAGCTTATAATTTATGGGACCACTAAGAAAACTTCACAACAGAAACCACTGCTGAAGCCAGCAATGGAGCGAACCTATCTCCACACAGTTCCACATATCTTCTTTGCTTTTCTCCATCCTTGCTGCTGAACCACCCCCCTCTCCATGGGGGAGCTGTTTACAAAATTTAGAATCATTCTCACTAGCTCACAGTGCTGCCAGTTAATTTTTTTCAAATAACTGAATGGAAAGATAAAAACCTAATTATATTTAAAAATGAAAAAAAGATAAAAAAAAGTGGAGCTACAAGACAAGAACTTCAAAAGATTCTGAAATAAATACCCACTGTATTTTTTTCAATGTTCTCCTATAACTAACACTATTGAAATTAAAATTTTATTTTTTATGCAATTGTATAATCTTACCTTAATTACCCGAAAACTCAGCCGCCAACCAAAGATTTGTTCATCCCATATTTAAATAGGTGGACAAACATATTAGCATGCATTTCACATGCAGCTGATTCAACAGTTAATTTGGCTTAGCATATTATATATTTTACTAACCAATAATGTAAATTTCTTCACTTTATTTTTAAGTCTGTCAAATGACTTCAAAACAGTCAAGTCTGTACAGAACAAATTTCTATTTTATTTTAGGAGATGCATCAGAGCTGTTGTTATTTGAGAAATAGCTGTTGCTGTAATATACAGCAATTGTATACTAATACAAAAAGAGATTTATGCCAGTATACATGTAGAGTACAGATAGCTGCCTAGAACACTAATATACAGCTGTTAGCTTTTGTACTCAAACTTACTGACATTACTCAGTAGTCCTTTCAGATTCAGTGGGATTGAAGTTTTAGAAGAATATAGATAAGCACTGCTAGGAACAGGACTTTAATCAGACGCACTTTAAATCCTACAGAAGAACTTGAAATGATCAGATAAAACTCAAACATATTCTTGTTGTTCATGACATGTTTTCATTATTGACATGTTTTCTCTACTACAGGATCACTAGCAAAAACCCTCAATTTAGAAATATTCCCCACCTCCCCAAAAGACAAATTTATGCTGTCTGATGCAACCACGGAGGCTGAAAGTCCTGTCTATGCAAGATTTAATGGCTGAACAAAGGTATAACCTACTACAAATTCTACTTATTTTCACCCAGAAACAACTGAAGGTGGCAAGTGCAGGTGTCATTTGAAATTTATAAAACTATCTGGAATGGAACAGGTTCTGCACAATCAACATTTTTTGCAAAAACTACTCTACCTTCATAATGTAATGATGATACATTTCAGCCAACACAGAAGATCGTCGCCAACTTGAAAAGACCACCTTCTAACCCATTGATTTCCAAAAGTTTTGGTTGTTTAGTGAAGAAACAGTTAAGTGTTCAAATTGAGTTTGGAGTGGTAGGCAACGGAACTAATTAATCAATGTCAGAATAATTCTGGAATACAGACCAGAAAATTTTAAGTATTCTATTAAAGAAAAAGGAAGATGGGAGGAGGAATAGCCTTAAATATAGAAATTAAATACTAACACATGAAAGGAAAAAAAATATGCATCTGATTTGAGAAATTTATGATATACGTTTCATTTTAAAAGATGAAAGATTACAGAATAGTGAAAAACAATTGCTAATAATAAATCATATGTAAGAGTTGCTGGCAGACTGAAACATTAGTAGTCAAACATGACAGTTTTCTAACATGGGAGAAAAAGGAAAAAGCATGCATATGCCATACACAAACTCTTATACTGCAGCTGATATCATAGGTGAAGCATACTGTGAAATTGGCTACTGCTTGGAACCAGGTAATGAAGACGATGCAGGCATAATCATTCTATTTTGACTGATTTCTAAATATAGACTATATTGTCTGAATTGAAAGCAAAGTAAATCTCAGGAAAAAAAATTAAAATGTTTTCAGTATAATGAGAACTCTTAATCAAATAAATGATTAAACATTCAAAGGGTTGGTGTACTAAGCTTTCACTAAAGAGGACAACATCTGCACTTAAATAATCTGAAATGATCATATTTTCTCACTTGATTACTGAACAAGATAGTTGGTAGGTATTATCATCTTTCATTTCAATAGGAAAAAAACTACACTAATACTAACTCACCCAAAAATATCTTTAAGTATGGACTCATCTTATAAAATACACATGGTAACGATCATTGAATAATAAAGAAAACAGATATCAACATTCCCATAAAACAAATGAGTTTGAAATAGTTAATACTACCTCTTTTAAAATATATAAAATGAGTCCAATGATTTTCTTTCTGCTTAGCAAACTAAATCAAAATGCACTTTCCAATAACATGGAGTTTCAGATCTTACTTATTATTTTTTTACATTAGTGCAGTTGTTTCCTTTTATTCTTTAAAAGTATATTCAACAAACTCAAAAAAAAAAATCTTTGGGTGAATTAAACTGCTTACCTTTGAGCCTCGCTCATTAAAAATAATTTCAACATCTAAGATTTTACCAAATTGCTGCAAAGAAATAGAAAAGTTACATGAAAAAAAGATAATTTCATTACTTCTACCATTAGTAGTACAAATATTGCAGAAATTGATGCACTGTATCAAAAAGCTGAAGAAAATAAAATCAAGGATAGCAAAGCACCAGAAAAGACACACTGAAGAGTAGTCAATACCATTAAATCAGGTACGTCACGTCACTGTGATACCACATATTTAAGAACTTAAAATTTATTGAGATGTTCTAACAGTCATCACTGAACTGTAAACACAGTGAATTGAAAGTCTGAAATTTCTTTCATTATTGTTGCTTTTCTTTTCAAATAGTAGGTTACTTCCTGGTGATTCATCCTGTTCAACTGCCATCGATGATTTTTTAAAAATGTAATATGCTATTGGGTTAATTGGATCGGTGAATGATAAAATATCACTTGGAAGACAAGATTAATGGCTGGATGAACACTGTCACCCTCTGGTCAGACCATCCTCTAAAGAACCTGTGTTCAGAAGATTTTTTGCCATTGTTTTCCAGAACAGGTTTGTGCTTTACAGAAACAGGATGGAATCAACTAGGAATTCTGTCACTAGCTTCAAGGGAGTGAGGATTTCTCCTCGCCATTGCTGAAAAGGGATATCCTTTATTCCCTGCGTAATTCTTGTCTTCCTAAAATGTAATTTGGCAAGCTAGAATAGATAATTACGTGTTGAGGAATTTTCCCCCTCAATAGGGCACTTTATTATAATATTAACTCTTAATTCCATTGATCTTCCAATAGCACAGTCATCTAAGCATTGCTCATGCACACAAAGCCTGACCAAATATTTGACTCACACAACTTTTAGTTAGAGCACTTTTGTAGATGGCACGTTTTTGGGATGTGACACTCAAATACATCAGTGGGTCATTTCTGTTTATTCTTATGTCATTAACATGCTCTATTGATCAACATTAACACTAGTAAATGACAAACAATGACTAAACAAAAAGGCAGAAATTAGAGGCAGACAAATGAAGAACAATCAGCAGCACAAGGAACTGCAGAAATCAACGAGTACTGCAGTTCTTTTTAAGATACAACAAACACAGGACAGAAAGGAGAGCACTTGTTTACTTCGTAAGTGGTTTCATCTTAGTTACGAAAATCAACCATTATTTGTTATCCCTTGGCTTATTTTAGGTTCTTGCATTCACAATCTAGTTAACTAACATTTTAACTGCTATTTTAGCCTATAATCAGACAATGGCTGTTTAAACAATTCCTTCTCTGCAGTATTCATATCAATATAAAAAAAAATAATCTGCCATGTGCGTAACACAATCAAGATGCAGCATTATCATTTCACTTTGGATATTTCATTACTCTCACACTTGCAGAAATTTAATTTTTCCATGATGTCAGAAGCTAAAAGTTTTCTAAGTCATCCTAAAGCTGGAAAACTCCAGCCACCCTATCTCGAGAACTAAGACACAGAAATATTGAGAAGAAATGCAATTGTTATCATTTACAAATATAAATAACTAAAATTCTGAACATTTTTTTTTCAAATGTACTTTCAAATAAAATCCATCTGTTTTACTTTTTTAAGTAAAAGTTTAAGTTAAATATTTTTCCCGCATCTAGAGTATTAATTTCTAGAGGATTAAAGGGAAGTTACTTGCAGCAATTCCGATACAGGAACACAGACACCATGATTTCTCAGTACCGTAACAGGATTCTTTTTTCTAGTAAACAATTCCTTTATTTCATACAAACAAATACTAGGAACATCTTAACACACGCAAAAAGACATTAGAAGAATTTAAGTCTGAGTCAAACATGAGAGATCTAGAGAAAGATAATGGCAAGTAGTATGAGGACTGCTCCCAAAGTAATGCCTCCTATTACACTGTGTTGGCCCACAATGGATTTTGGTGGGAGGACAGCAAAGGTTGAACCTTCCCATCAATATTCTGTGACATTTTGATGCATTGTGACAGATGGCAACAGAGAGGCACTCTGACAAAATGGCATCTGACGTGGAAGTGTATATGAAGCAAATATGTGTCATTGAAACCCTTCATGCAAAAAAAAAAAAAAAAAAAAAAAAGAAAAAAAAAAAGGCACCCACTAACATTTATCAACACTTGCTGAACATTTATGGAGACCAAACAGTGGATGTAGCACAGTGAGTTGTGCATTTGCATTTCAGCAGTGGAGATAGTGATGTGAAAGACAAGCCACTTTCTGGACTGCTATACATGGCTATCAACCCACAAAATGAAGAATATCATGGACAGCTCTTCTAGGTGAATTGATATCGTACAACCTGAGAATTGTGTATGGGGCTGAATATTGGCTTCAGTGCATTGGAAATGGTGGCAAGGTTGAAATATCACCAAGTTTGTATCATCCCACAAATGCTCACACAGGAACAGAAAGAATACTGTACACAAGTTTTTCAAGACTAGTTGATCCAGTACAAGGCTGAAGATGAACGTTTCCTGTATCACATCATTATTGGTAGTGAGATGCAGAGTCACCACTATAAGCTGAAATCAAAACAGCAGTCCACCGAGTAGTGACACAGAATCGTAAGGGTTGGAAGGGACCTCAGAGATCATCGAGTCCAACCCCTCTGCCAGAGCAGGTTCCCTACACCAGGTCGCACAAGTAGGCATCCAGACGGGTCTTGAATATCTCCAGAGAAGGAGACTCCACAACCTCCCTGGGCAGCCTGTTCCAGTGCTCCGTCACCCTCAC
>JAOWBP010004330.1:2361048-2514925 GCA_028571105.1 Tragopan temminckii
CCCCATCCAATCTGGCCTTGAACACCTCCAGGGATGGGGCATCCACAACCTCTCTGGGCAGCTGTTCCAGTACCTCATCACTCTTTCCGTAAAGAATTTTCCCCTGACATTCAACCTATACGTGTGTACATATACATATATATATGTTTATAGGCCACACACGCTGCAGCACCAACGATGAACTAACTGAAGTCAACCCAATTTTTAAATGAACAGAGCAAATCTCCTTTCAGACCTTCATCGTCCCGTAATTCTTCTATTATAAAAACTTCTATTTATAGCATCAACATTTTAAAACATAGTTAATTGCAGAATCTGACTGCTTTAAATTCTCTGTCTGTGGAGTCAAAGTTATTTTCAAATTGTCTCCTCCACATCCTCAATGCACCTCATAAATAGGCCTGAGATGGGAACCAGTGACAGTTTTTCAATTCCAACAGTTTATTTGCAGTTTCTGACTCAGATTGCCAGTCTGAGATAGAAAATCACTATACCCTAGGACAGATTTGTTCGCCCATGTAATTCACTTGCTAAGAGTGTACGGAAGACCTGGAAAAGGAGTGAGCTTATTAAATCAAATCTTTAAAAGCAAGCTAAAGATGTTATTTGTGCACAAAGAAGTCCTGTACATATATGCATATGTATTACTGCAGGCATAACTGTTAACATCACTGAGATCCCAGCCTATTTTCTATCAAATTCTCTACTTTTAACCTTTATCAGATTAAATATTCTTTTCTCAGGGATGGCAACATCCCTTTCTCAGGGGTGGCATAGTGCTAGAATTCTTTATTCTAGTGCATAATTTCTTTCTACACTCAAAGTTCAGGTGTCAAAGTATCACATTGTGACACTAATTACCTGCACTGTTACAGGGGCAAACACAAGAAATGCATAATGGCAAACTTCACACTGTTGTATTTTCCCATTTTGGAAAATACAGTAATATTTAAATTGCAGGTAAAAGATATTTTATCTAGTAACACTGCCATTGGAAGGGTAAAGAAGACAACAGATAGAAAAGACTAACAATATGCCAGTAACATAAATCAGAGGAATGCACTTAGTGTACTCCTGAGCACTAGCTTCTGTGATCAATACACTGTGCTAGTTTGCTCACTCTTAGAGTGGGCGCATCGCGAGTGAGAGCAGATCTTCTGCCTTTTTATGTTTTTGTTTGTTTGTTTGTTTGTTTTTAAATCTTCAGAAAGTCAGATGTCAGCCATAACAGGCAGCATTTAAGCTTGAAACTCAAAATGATTAACTGTGCACTGCCTACCAGTAGTAGAGTTTACACTCTGATATACTGGATAGCAAGGTAGCCTGTATTTTACATCCTGTTCGATAAAAAGAAAACAAACCTGGCAAAAAATAAGTTTTTAATCTGTGAAGCTTGCTGCAATCTATCCATTACTATTACAAAATGGGATTAGAGTTACTCTGTGACACAATTGTATGCTTCAAATATTTTAATTGTTATTTATTTTAAGGAATATTTTTAAACAGAGACAGAAAAGATTATATGCTATTACTTTAAGCGTAACACTGGCAACATTCACCAATGTATTCCAACCAATATACCTACAAATACTTTTCTAACAGACTTAAGTATCTAAAGTTGGACTGATTTTTCAAAGATGAACATCTCCAGTTTCCACTGGCAATTCAGTCTACTTACTGTGTCAATAGGTACTTCTAAGCACAGATTGCAGCAGTTAATGTTGGCTGTGCATTCAGTAAACTTCAGCCATAATTCTCTACCTAGGCTTTGTTTTGTTTTTCTTTCTTTTCCTGTTAACTATGAGTAGATAATGATAACTGCGATTCAAAACACAACATGCCTCTTAAAATCTTATAATGAACATACACACAGTTTAAGAGGACCAATTGTTAGGAGCTGTCAGCTGTGATTCCTACATTTTCCACATTTTTTGTAAATGTAATAGCAAAGAAGGACAGTTGGGAAATCTGAACTTCACTTCCAGTGCACACCTCATTTTTACATCTGTAAAATGAGCCTGAATCTTCCTCTGCTATCTGTGTAGGTCAAGAAACTATTTAAGTAAACATAATGCCTCTTCAAATAACGCCATAAAATCCTCTGCAGGAGAGATATCTCTGCCTTTACAGCTGCATCTTTGGGATTCTCTCAAATTCATAAAACATGAAATACTGAGAAGACCGGTGCTGTACATTTGAAAGAGTTTATACAGGAAATAATTGCCATTTTATACATTAAAAAAATCTTAAATAAATTGTAAAGATTCATTTAAAAGAGTTCCATTGCATTTCTGACCCATTTACACAACACATAGGAATAAATTTTCATGTCCATATTAAATCTTTAAAGAAAGGTTCAAGTTTTCTGCAGTAATCCCTGTAATACTTCTCTACTGTTGTCAAAGGCAAAGAGAACCACAGAAGATATCCATTTAATGTCTACACACACACACACGTATGTCATTAGAAACACAGTCTTCATTACGTACAAAGATCTTTTCTTTCAGAATGATCTGACAGAAAGACGTTTATGAGTTCCTTTGCTAAGCAAGGAAGTTGCAGTAATTGAAAGTGCCCACGGGCTTGGAGATTTATTGTTAAGGGAGGTGTGCTGTAAACAAGAGTAACATTAAGGATTTGATTCTAATAATTCAATCTGTCTTACTTTACAAAATAACATCTAAGTTTGCAAGTAGCAGGACCTTGTTTACAAATAATTTGCAGCCTTCATGATGTAAGAGCTTTCAAAGCCCTCCAAAGCCTCCCAGATGAAAGAAATTTTTATAAAATATAAGACATTACTACTGAAGCACTGGTCACAAATGCGTAGTTTGAAATAAGTATGTTTCTCACTGGGGTGGGCTCAAGCTCTCTGTACTTATGTGCGTAGGAATTAACAAGAGTAAAGCAACAAAAAAGAGTAACCTTCGTTTGTGACTAGACAAACAGACTTGGGTGGTATTACTGGATTGAGGGTTGTAAAGTGGCAAAATCCAATGAACTTCAAGATGACTACATTTAGAGGAAGCAGTTGTTTCATTCTGCTCCAAATTTTTGAGTATACCAGTGTAGCTCCAGTCTTCCTGAAGTGGGCCCTATTCTGTAACTTCAGCACAGAAGGGTGCAGCTCATACCCACACAGGTGGGTAGGGCACAGCAAGGACATGGACAGACTCCTCTCAGCTGAGCAAGTCTCATCTCTCAGCAAGTGATTGCTGTTTTGATAAGACAACAGTAGGATCTCTACAAACTACTGAATTACATTAATTTGTCTAGAAAGAGAAAATGTGCTATCATGGAAGAATGAGATCACAGTAAAATATACATCGGAGAATTTTGGCTTTCTTTGCCCAGCACTTCTCTCTGCTGTATCCCAAATATTGAAAAATAGCACTTGCAAAATGATAGGCGCATATTCCTAGAAGTCCACACTTACTTTTTCTGGAATGAATGCTGTTTCCTTTTAGACAGTCTTCCACTTAGCTGTTTTTAAGGGAAGAAGTGAGTGGAAGAGCTCACCTACCAAAAAGATCACATAGTAAATACTCAGATCCTGTATCATACGCAGTGCGATAGAATGGTCATCTTCTGCCCCTTTTTCCCTTTTCTCTTGCTTCTTGCACAATAATCAAAGAGCACAGCTGCCTACCATGCTGTGCACAAATGTATCTGTGCAATGAGTCAGCACGATCTTTGCAACGTAGGCATTTATTCTGACAGACAGATGTTACTTCTGTCCCAGAGCACAAGATGAAAATCTTTACTGGAAACAATTGATTTCATATCCAGATAGAGTGCAAAATTATTCTTGGATCAGAAAAGTCAAGGAGAAGATTAGATAACCCACTTGATCTCACACAGAAACATATGCTGCTTCAGAGAAATTAGAAACTCTCTGGAACTTAAGGACAAAAATCATTAAGACAGTACTTTATTGTTAGTTGTTTTCCTGTTACTGTCTAAGATGCGTGAGGTTACATTGGTGCTATCTTCATAATCTACTATATTCAGCACAGCACTATTACAAAAGCAAATAAAACGTGAGTTTTCTGTATGCAAAAAAAAAAAGAAAAAAAGAAAGAAAGAAAGCAGATATTGAAAAATATATTGAATATTGAGAGTCATCAGAACATATAGCTTAATAAAACATGAGAATAGTATTTAGAGAATTATTTTTATGGTTCCTATAATAACATCTTATCTAGATCTCCTAATATTCTGGCTTAAAGAGCTCATTTATTCACCCACTCTGAAGTATTCCAGTTGTTCGGAGAATGAAAAGTACTCTCAATTCTGGTGCTCCTATTATTCAGAAGTAGTTACTGAGAAGATATACTAAATAGCCTTTTACACCTCAAAAGCAGATTACAATAGGGATAGATGGATGTGCATGCTGGTCTGATGATGAAAAAAAAAATGTGATGTGCCTATAGTGAAGATAGTGACAATTAGACAATTAAAAGAAAAGGCTATGCCAATCAGTTATTGATTCACTGCTGTACAACAGCTATATCACTAACCTAAAAGCATTGAAAGACGTAGTTGCCTAACAAGGACAATCGCTAGAAACATTTTAATTTCCTCTTTTGTATATAATAATGTCAAAGACCATAAATACTTCTGTGATAGAGAACAAGATAGACAGATATGGAGCAGGTCTTCAAATGCAAGGACACAAATATACTTTGTACCTATTAATTCAATTCACACTATCTCTGTGAAATATTACAACAATTATTACAAAAGAACAAATTAGGGCATAAAGAAATTTAGATCCTTCAGCTTTTGAAGTAGAATGGTAAATTTTCTACTGAGCTTTTACAGAATTGGGCAGTTGATTGGTCTTTAGCTCACACAATGAGGAACTGTCTGGAAAGGCAACAATAAAGAACACTTTCAACAGTGTGTATTTATTGAGGAAATTCATTACTGCAGGAACCAATACAACTAGTCACCAGGATGTAAACCAAGATTGGCTGCGTTCACTTATCATTTAAACCTTGCATGGAATTTATCCTGTTCTTTAAACTTTAACCAGGTAATTTTATATAATTTAAGTAACATGATTTTGTCCTTCATGTTCTCTGAAATCAAGTACTCTTTCTGTATATTTATACCTAACTGCGCTCATAAAGACTCTTTCATCTTATTTCTGTTTTTTGTATCTCTGTCACTGACTAGCTAAGTGAATTTTGACTTTCTAATCTTCATATTCAAAGCAGTTCATACAGCAGTGATATTGCAAAAGTCTTTAAGGTTTAAAAACAGCATATACTCGCCCTCAGGGCAGATCAAAGCATAAGAAAAACAAATTGAGGAGGTGAACTAGAGCTCATCTGGGAAATCGATTACTTCTTTTTGGGCTAAACCTTAGAGATGGAACAGTTTTATATCTGGAAGAGTTGTAATACAGGACTTTCAAGTCAATTCTTCTCTCATTCCATATTCCTTGTTCTCTACTTTAACAAACTCTACATTTACTCAAGACACTTATTATTTCTCAGTAAAACTACACAAAAAGAAAGCTTTCAACAAATATTCAGGCAAAAATCACGAGATTATCTGAACATACTTTTAGATGTTAGTAGAAGAGAGAATGCAAAAGCCAAAGCTGAAGAATACAACAAGAATACAAATGCCAAATTCTGGTTTTACCGCTTGTTGTTTGAAACCTGCAAATCTTAAGTACTCAGAGAAGAGGAAAACACAAAACTGAAGAGAAATGTACAAGAAAGTTATCCTGAAGGCAATTTTTGCTAGCTGTAGTGTTTGGTTGAACGTGCAAGCTCTTCTCCCCATCTTTCTCCAGTGGATAAACATGTATTTAAAGGCAATCTGCAGTGGGGTTTGGGACTTATTACCAGCTGTCAAGAGATCAATTACTGAGGGCTTAACTGACAGTGGAATATTAGATTCCCTATGAACAGTGATTGTGTCTCATTCTGAAGATGGTGTAATATGAAAATGAAACATATGGTAAAGTCAATTATGATTTCTTCTCAAAACTGTTTTTAATGGTGTTTAACCATTGATCTGATGGGTTCCAGTTTACTTTAATGGATTTGCAATATCATAAGAACATATTATATTTAGGCTTTATATTTTAACTGCTTGTACCTTGCTTAAACAAAGAAAAATTAACATATTGTTATTCAAAAAAAAGGTTATTCCATAGTAAAACTTATGAAGCAAAAGAGAACACAAGGCTACAGAATTATCAATAAACAGATTACAGTTCGGTCATGGCCTTGAGGCAAGATGAGTGATCTTACTTTAATTGTTCAGTGGAGTTAATGCTCTCTTGGAACCAAACACGTTGGAAAAGGTTTTCTAATGTCCTTTACAAAAGAATTCTTCTGACTTTGTGAAATAATACATACAGAAGCTATCGTATCATTTTAGCTGGTAGTCACCAACTGAAGAGTGTAAGGTTTTCCTAAGAGGCAGAGATGCATATACAGCTCAGTACTCATGCTTGCATACTTGCATTTACATAAAATGATGATTGCAGATATAGTACACCTTGATCCACATTGGATTAATGTTCTTAATGTATCTGTACCTATTTTGTAAGATACAACTAAACTCAAAGATGAAATGACATATTTTAGCCAAATATAGACTGTCTCCCTATTCTTATTTGAAGACTGAAACATAACATCTTGTTTTCTCATTTTCTCAGTGCTAGAAATTTGACAGAATATTTTTGAATCACTAAATGCTTTCAAACAATGATGAAGATGCCTGAACAAGACAAGTTAGATAAAATTTTTCTTCTCAGTTTTGTCATTGTCTTTCCATTGCAGCATTGGCCACACTAATGCTTTGATGTCTAGAGGTTTAATTTCAGGTCCTTAAAAGATGGAATTGTACATGGCAGGAGAATGGAAATTTCTTGCATTCAAAAAGATTTTTGCAATTCTTGAATAAAAAGTTGAGAATCTAAAACACCTAATCAGTTTTAAAATTATAATAACGTTGCGTTTCCTCTAATAATATCAGATAGTAGTAATCTAACTTTTATTTACAAAACACAAAAACTCCATAAAGGAGGTAGTAAAAATGCTACAAGACTATTTTTATTAGCGTAAGATATTAATATCTATCTGCTTCCTTGTACAGCCCTAACGAAAAAAAAAAAAAACATAATTGCATGGATACAAAAATATGTTTACATCCCTTTTAAATCAGATGCATACTAAAGCCAACAACCTGAATTCACATATCAAATTTAGATTTGCTCATGCAGTTAAAATCTTGAGGAAACATCATTTTCCATACAGCAGCAAACTTGTTTCAAGTTATAAAGCATTATGCCATCATCCAGTTATACTTTTTGATTAGACAGATTACTTATGACTGATGAGCTAACTCAACCTGTGAACACAGTTTCTGCACTAAGCAAAGGACGTTTGATGGAAACAGAAGAAAATAGGTGTTTCCTATCATATATACCTTTCTTCTTCTTCAAGAAAAAGAAACTACAAACTTCTGAGATTTGCTTCTCTTGGAGAGTCGTTGCTTCCAGCAAGTAAAAGCCTGAGCTGTCCAGGTTCAACGCCACACAATAAGAAGCCTGCCTGTTGATACCCTCAGTGAAGATATCCAAATCAGCTATGAGTAGACTCCATTTTATCATTTGGATGCATTTGAAGTATTTCCCTCTTTGGGAAAATAATCTGATATCTCAAAACAAACAAACAAACACACCTCTCAAAAAGGGTTAGGGTTCCTGAACCCATATACTAATGGGACACTAATTCACTTCCCTCAAGGTTTTTAAGAAAAAACCTTTAAAATTCAGAGGCCACTGCTTCAGCGTCTTTATAACAGCTGCTTTCCATGACTAACAATTTGACCTGGATCCAGAGATCTGAGAAGTCAAAAACGGGCAGATAGAATACTAAAAGATACTTCACAGTGTAATGAAAGCAACACCAAAAGTGATGATATCGAATTCTACTCTTGTGGCTTTTATGTGTAGATCTAAAATACTAGCAAGATTCCACCAACTAAGTGCTCTATATTCATCTCAGGAGGAGGTCAAGGGCAGAACTCCCATGGACTTTAAAAGTTTGCTGGAATAAAGCAGATGTATCAAAACATATTACTGCAGCTTCTGTCTAATATATTATTTTGGGGGCCAAAGGAGCAGTAAACCATCAACCACCAGCCTGATAATTGCATTTCTAATGAAAATATGTGCCCCTTTTGTGTCATATCTTCTGTAAAACAGCATGCTAGTACCCACTAGTGAACAGTGCACTCAGCAGAAGAATAACTAATAGGAGAAATAAAAATTATGTCCCTGATGGTGTATTTTTTAATGTATTAAATAATGATAAGGGGCAAAGAGCAAATATTCAGCAATCAGCAAGCAATGATTGGGAGGGCAGGGTGGGCTCAGAGGGATGCAAAAGATAGTGATTCTGTAAGTAAAGACCATTAAAAATCTTAGTGCAGCCCTTCTCTGAGATCTTGTCCCATTTGTCATAAAAGTACTGAAAGATATCATCCTTCATTTTGATTGAAGCTAGTCTCTCCTCCAGACATTAAGGATGTTCTGTTATGCATTACTGTGTCATATATATTCCTGCAAATATACTGTCAAAAAGACATACTTGCAGGTTGACAACTAAGACATTAAAAGGCAGTTCCAGTTACAGCTGGCCAAATTTTTGATCAGCTCTTCAGTAAACAAAGAGCATTATTACGGACAGTAGGCGATTTCAGACAAAATAGGTGTATGCCACTGCACAACTTTCAAGTCTCAGTTGTGTGGTATGCCATGCTAAGAGATTGCTCGAGCATTCTCTTAGAATCTTAGAATCTTGCTGTCATACTTAAAGAGACACAAGGGTAAGAATCCAAAATACGAAAGAGAAACTTTCTTTATTTTTACGGAATTTCTAACCTATGCTTCCCCTTCACACTGAACATATTGAAATACAATCACAATTTGTTGACTGGCAAACTCAGATGGAATAGGATATCTTTTGGGGGCTTTATAATATTTCTGATCCTTTACAGAGGTTGGCTGAAAAAGAAAGTACGCAAAAAAATGACAATTATTTCTTCTATAAAAGGAACAGCATAATACAGACAAATGGATTTTGCAGGAGAATTGCCAATTATACTTGGCCTTGTTCAAAAGGTTAATGATGAAATATATCTCTAGCTTATATTTCAAGAAGAAAACTAGCAGCAAGACAAAATTATTCATTGTGAAGCAAGTGAAAATATTTCCTTTGCTCTTTCTTTAGCTATTGCTAATGATCAGGTACTACAAAACGCTTCCTGCTGTTGAAGCAGGTATGCTTAATCTTCTAAATTGAATTCATATACTTTAAGACAGAATCTGGACTTTTTTTTTTCCTTTCTCATCTCATACTTATATACTTTTAATGATGTAAACAGAAATGAAGGACGTGGCAATGATCCTCATTAATCCAATAATACTTTGTGGCTAGACCAGGTCATGGGAATATTTACAACAATAAACTTCATTTGCTCTATGAGTTGGTTTGGGAAAAGGCAGTTAAAAGAGAATAGTATACATGAATCTAGATGAAACATCTCTTGGCAGAAAGAAACTGTTAAAAACAAGAACTACCTACACCATTAGTTAAAGGTGAAGTTAAGGTGTTTTGTGAGGCTGCTAATGAGCAGAATAAAAACAAGTTATTATATCCAGTTGATGGAAGAAATCTATGAAGCCTTTTGAGGAGTAAGCCAACCTAGAGTTTGGTTCGTCCTCCAAAGAGGATGCAGAGGATGAAATGCACAACAATAAACTCTTTCTGATCTTTTTAGGAAAAAAAAAATTAAACATGATATAATGTATCATTTAAACACATAGCCTGCATTGTGCTACTGTTTCTTATTTTTCCTATTCCTTCTATTAGGAGAGGTGTCTGGTGACAGCACCAGAAATACAACTTGAAGGCATCCAGCACGTGCATACGCTGCTATGTGGCTTATCCAGGTAACAAAGACAACATTGTTCAAAGGCAGGACAGCTGCTCAAGAAAGTCTGGGCAGAAAACTGAAGAAGCAATACAAAGTATCATGAAATTTCTATCTGACAATAAGAAATGAGTGAAATGTAATAATCATAATTAATAACTTTGCTAAAGCTGACAGAATGACCTTTTAATTGGTATCGTTTATAGATTTAAAGATATTATTTAAATCACTAGTTACATATAATACAATAAGTTCATTTAAAATATTCTATATTGTTACCATGTAGTGTACATATGCTCAGTTCTCTCACATGAAGAGCTTCCTTACAGCAAGCTCAAATAAGTGATGAAGGAGGCACCTAACTGGGAATTGCTGTCAGAAGAGGCACCAGCGTCTTCAAGAATCAAGAGGTTTTAGTCTGTTTTAACCAGTACTTTAAATTTTACAAAACTTGTTAGAAGTCTTACAGGGTTTGACTGGCTAAGAACGTATCCCCATAGAAATCAAACATCTATACCTCAAATTGAATATTTAAGTATTTGTAGCTTCTGGCAGGTCTTCAGCTGAAGAACTGTTGAAAAATGCAAAGTAATTTTACATTTACATTGACATTTCATAAACAAAACAGTACTGCTATGCAGTGCTTGCACAGTTCCTCTTTTTCCTCCATTAGATTTCTCTTACAGTTTCAGACAATAGGTCAGTTGCTTTAAAAAGTATACATGCATGGCCAGACTGCTGCAGCAAAATGCATCTTTTTATGCACAGCACTCAGGACAAAGCGTTCAGTCAAAAAACCTCACTCAACAACAACAGCACCAAAAACAGTCTTTTAACAATGACCTGAAAGTGATCAGAACTCAAGAACTGATGGATAAGTACGGAAGTTCAAAAGGGAGTTTGACACAACACATGCCCAAATCAGCATTAAGACAACGAGACAAAGTCACTGAAGTTAAAAACTATCTTCAGAATAATCTATACCTCAAGACAAACTCTTTGCCAAGTATTCATACAATTTCGTAGATGCGCATTTGAGAACGAACTAAGATTGGCACCAGGTCACACCACCATCTAAGGATATCATGTAGATAACTTGTTTCCATCTGAACACAAGGAAAGGCTATTGCTCACTTTGACCTGTCGACCCAATTGACATCAAAGTTGTCGACAAACGTAAGAAAGGGCAAACAGGAAAGCAAAGGAGAAATATAAAGTAACACAACAAAAGAGAAATCGTCTTATCATAAAGGACATCTCTGCTTAGGTCACGTTCTTATGATAGTTGGTAATAAATGTATGTATCCTAATAGAGAAATGAAACATAATAAGGACAGTCAATATTAATTGCTGAAATAAAGCATGCTGATCCAAAAAATAAAGACTGTGTAACGCCTAAAGGATAGCATTGACAATCAACTGAACATAGATATGGGGAATCAAAAGCTCCTGAATCTTAATGCCAACTGTGAGAGTTTATTAGGTGACCCTGGCAAGTCTCTTGCTGTCAGTGTTCCTTAAACCCACACAGAACGTGAAATAATATTTACAGGTTTGGATACACAGCAACCTGCCTACAGCTACTACACATCCATGTTTTCCTGAACATCATCTTTTGTTACTAGTGTGCTTTCCAGATGTAACAGGCCCAGATATTTCACGATTCAGACATTTCCTCTAGCCAACCAGAGATCTATGTGAAGGGGCAGTGTTGCCAAAGGAGGCCAGTGAGAGGGTTTATTCTTTTTCCCCCCCCACAGAAAAAAAATAAAAATAATAATAAAAAAATCAGTATATCAGCCTTATGAATACCCATTTATTCATATTGATGAATTCAGACTAGATTCATGGAGAACTAATTAAAACATTGCACGTGCCAAAGCAAGAGAAGAAGAATATCACGATAAACTGTTATGTTTTCTTCAGTACAGAAAAATTTTGCAGAGAGACTGTGTTTCAGGCTGACTGTAGATGAGGCATGCTGTGAATGATGTTTGCAGGTTGCTTGCAATTTATCCTACTTCCACTACAGCAGCAGCACAGTTTATAAAGCACTGCAAAGGCATTACCTAACGATCAAGTAAGTATTCTTATGTATCATTATTTCCAGTTTTTCAGATGGGTGGGCTGATTCAAGACAAATCTGCAATCCATGCCAAAAACAGATAAGAACTCACAAGAGTGTGACTCACGAACGCGGTGTGGCTGGATGACAGACTGTTCATTAAGCAGCTCAGGGGACACCACGTTCACCTAGTTCATTGCGAATCAGCGGGGAACTACGCAGGTTAGTTTCAGCTGCCGCTTTTGGCTGCTGTAAAGAGAGCAGGAGTAGCAAGAGATATTTTAAAGTCATGCTGGGGGAAGGGAAAAAAAAAAAAGAGTAGAAGAAAATCTGTGCATTCTGTGTAACTATAATGTCAATTCATAATAGTTCAAGATCTGGAAAACTACCATTCAGTTCCTATTTAGAAAATTTGGCTTTGAGAATTGAAGTTGAATCTGCAGTATATACTTGGCTCACCAATTTTGCTAAAAATAACAGATAGAAGTAACAAGAGCTGTTATTAATCTGAATTTCTTATCCTTTAATGTCATTTCATTGTAAATATACCCTGACACGCTAAAACCCCTCCAACAGAGCATGCTGCACTGTTGAGGAAGAACTTTATATCTAACGATGTATTTTGAAGTGGATTACAGTAGGACAAACTTCTGTTTTGTGAATTTAATGAGTTGTTCTATTGTCACGTCAACTAAATTTTCCTTATTAGTATTAGTTGGTATTGAAAACACAACACTGGCAAATGCATCTTTCTTCCTCCAAACCAACATTACCACATACTCTATAATAAAGTTTAAAATATTTTAAAAGACGTAATATATTAAAAGACATAAGTGAAACAACAACTTTGAATACAAGTAGACGAAAAATTAGGCCTTTTTAGGTGTTTCAGAGATCAGTAATGTTAAGAAGCACAACGGATTATTTATTCCTTTTATCTTTTTTGATTTCCCATGAAAACTGAAGAAATGCCTGTGAGGGGAATATCACGGTGACAGCCAACACTGAAATAAAAAGCACTGATGCATCACCGGTTTCAACCCTCATATTTGGGAGCTCTGAATGCAGAACACTACTATTTCCTTTGGGTGATCTCCTACACTGAATAGGCTGTATCGGATATAACAAATCTTTAAATTGTTAAAAATACCTTAGGTGATACGTACACAAAAATAGATATAAACTACCAGTTTCAATATTCACTTTTATCTTTTACAGAGACAGACTTATTATACAAATATATGATCATACAATGCAACTTACACTTCTTAGCCACACATGATATTCTGATAACAGTTATTTACATAATTATTCTTTCTGCAGGGAAAATACAGCGCACTATGAAAAACATATTCAAGAGAAAGTCATCACACAATTACTCACACAATACTCTGGAGCCAAATCCACAATACAGTGCAAATAAGTGACTTCCTCAACATACTCCATGGAAGGAAGGTTATCATAAGTCAGTTATCAGTTTTTAAGTCAAATCTCTTAGACTGTGAAGGCAGACCATATATTTCATTGAATTTACAATTACCAAATAAACAGATCGGTTTTGTAGAGCTATTGGAAATATGATTAGTTCTGTGTAAGTTTTTTGGGTTTTTTTTTTGCCTCTGACTGCAGTCTTGTTTATTTATTTTGCAAGATGTAGACAAGTCCAAACTCGTTTCCCAGACCTTGATCTTTCAAAGCCTGGAGGACAGAGGAGTTCAGAAAAGTGACACTGATGCTAACACTGGGAAGAAATTTGGTACTGTCTCTTTCTCCTCTTGATCCTGAACAGTTTTAACTTCTTGAGAGATGGAAATAATTTACAGAGAAAAACCAGAAGGCCACACATGCAACTCACATGTCGCATGAGGATATTTGTAATAAATTCATATGATAACAGATCATTCGTGACTTTTAAGATAGAGTAAAGTTTACTTGTATGAAGACAGTTTGGAGGAGAGCAACAGACAAACAAATGCAGATATGAGTTCAATCTTTATTGCCCACTGCTCAAGACTCCTTTCTAATTCAGCACAGATGGAAGACATGTGGCTTTCTAGTACAGGAGTTCCTGTGTACTAACACGTATTCTGAAGAATCCTCCTCCCCAGTAACTGTACGTGGATGAGACTGCCTTATTTCAAAGATCATGATAATGCCTTGTAAAGAAGGCTGAGCCTAATCAAGAAACGCATATTCCCATAATCATCAAAGAATTTCCCTAGAGAAATCCAGTGAGATCAATGGGACTGCAAAGCTGCAATGAAATTGCCTCTGCAATTCAGGCTTTGGGAAGTATTTACAGATAAATAAGCTCCATGTACCGACGTTAAATATTCTGGGTACAAATGTAAGATGTTTATGTGGCTAGGACTCTAGACTGGGACATCATCAAGCTTGGCTGACGTGTATAGCCTTAACTTGTTATTCTCCATTGGTGGCCTTTCCTCATTTGATGGTTTAAATCTGAAAAAAAAACCCCAACTAACTGTCTTTCCTTGCCAGGGAACCTTGAGGTCCCAGTCTTTGCTATGGTTTCTACTGGTTCTTATAATAGAGACAGCAATAATGCTGGGTTCTTAATTTGAGGAGCAATCCTGTGGAAGCAAAGATTAGCTCTTACTCAGACTTCTAGCAGGTGGAAAATACACCTCTGAATGGTCTGTGAACATAGTGCTTAACTTTAAATAAACGTTGAAGCTGCTAATAACTAAATATCATTGCCCCGAGCCAGCAGGTTTTGATACAGTTCTGTATATTCCTTGCAGTTATTTGCCCCCTAGTTGTGCTTGTTTTCTTTTGAAGAATAATTAAGATTTAATGGCATATTTTCACAGTTTTTTTCTGCTTGCCTTCTTGCTGCCTACTGTGCTGATTGCTTGTGTCTGATCCTGGTCATTACAAGAACTGTACGGTAATTGCCTATCTGGTGACTCATTAATGAAGGTCCCCAGAGAGATGTGAAGCTGCTCTTTTGAAGTTCATCATGTTTGCAGTTGGCCTTCTAGTTTAATCTATACATTCAGGACATCTTACTCAATTATTGGAAACTCCTTTTTTCTGAGGATATAGACACCTTGTAAACAAGGTCCTTTATCTCTGCTAACAACACGGCTTACCTCTGATAAATCAAAGCGTTATACACACCAGACACTCCTTTCATCTGTGAAAAGCCAGAATGGTTCAGAAAAAGAAAACCAAAACATTCTGGTACAAGCAGGTGTTTTGGATCAGGGAATTACCTCCAAAATACAGCATTTCCTACATCTGAAATTCAGCAACATATTGCAACAAACAGCCCTTTTCACAAAAACATATTTTCCATCTCTCAGAAGCTGATTTCTTTTTAAATTTTTAACAGAGCTTTAAAAGGGAAAGAATAACACGAGAATTGCATTTTAGAAATTTCTGTGAAATAAATGTTTAAAACTGCTTATCATAACGTTTGGCACAAAGTCAACCAAAAACTCCCAGCTATTGGTTTCCAGGCACCCAGCCTGCTCCTGCTGCCAGACAGCCTAGACCTGGGCTTCACCTTCCAGCACACTGCTGCCCATAGATGAGTGCTGCCCGCTCCCAGCTGCTTCCCTCTGACTGCCTGGGTTCCTTCACCCCAGCAATATTAGCATACGGCATCTTCAGAACATCTCAGCAGATACCTTGATGAATTTATTTCTGAGAGACCTACATGTTTCACCAGAAGTTTATCAGGACCTTTTCCTGCACATTCTGGTTTTGACAAATGAATCCATTGGAAGAAAGACTGTTATCAGAATATCATTCCCGTGACTGTAGCACTGGAAATACTGAGTCAGTCCAGACAACTAGATTTTTGTTTTGTTTGTATGGTAGATGTCATAACACACATTGGCAGGACAACTTCTCGCCAGCAGAAAAAGGCACATTGAAGGAAACTGACTGCTTTGGCTTTATTATCTGTGTAATTTGTGTAGTACATTCTATTGTTAGTCTCCAGAATGAGCACTCCGGAAGGGAGGGAATGGACAAAGTCTTGTTGCCAGCAGACACAATCATGTCCTCCAAAAGCCCATGCACCAGAACAGTGCATCAGGACTTGAAAGACTCATGCAGAAAAGCAGCTCTGGCTCTGAGGAGAACATTAGGAAAAGATGAATCCCTCATAATTTGAGATATGATGGGAGGGGCAAAAGAGCATGCCAGGACTACCGTAAGTTTAAAAGCCAGCTTCACAGAAAAACCAATTATAAACAGATATGAATGGAGAACCTCAATTGCTCCACAACAAATGAGAGCCCAGAGTATCTGATGACAGCCCTGCTGCAACCCCTTGGGCACCTGCACAACTGCCTATCTGCGTTCAGGCAGACATTTTGCAGAGCACAACTCCCACAGCTCTCTCAGCACAACACAAATCATCTGGAATTCAGAAAGCTCTGATGTGTACACACTCATTGTTACTCTAGGTATTTCAGTTTATGAGAATGAGAACTCAGAATCCTTTTTTTAAACCATGCAAGGAAGCACGGGAAAAGCACCGGTACAAATAAAAATAGCTCCTAGCACTTCACATCACTTCTCACGGCAACAAAGGGGCCACGTTACGCCATTAATGGATCAAAAGAAGGAATGCATTGCCTCCTCACTGGCTACAAGCAAAAAGCAGCAGCTAATAGGCAGTGACTCAGCAGCTGTGATACATATGTTCTATTGCACACAAGCAATGTGTTTGAATTTAACTTGTTTAATGGCATAATTTCTGTGCCACAGAGTGACACAGAATACAGCATTTTGTAACTCTTGAAATGCAGTCACCAAGTTGAGGAGATCCCCAGATGGCAGCACCAGTGGATTCCTGGCTCCGTAGATTTGAATGAAAATGCACAATTGTCTGACATTTCTGCAACTGCAAGTCCTCATTCAAAAAGATTTTAAAAATTAACGTGGACTGGGAAAAATCCATGCTGCTGAAAACTTAATATTCCTTCTCACTCAAGAGATCAAAACACATACTTAAGGCATATTGTTAAATAAAAATAAATATTTCGCTCAAATCAAACAAGTAGCATATCCCCATGTATGTCTATATGTATGTGTATATATAAGGGCTGCCCAATAAGTAATGCCTCCTCTTTTTTTATGCTGGCCCACTACGTCAGAGGTGATTGATGGTATGGCAGTAGAAGTTGAACCAACCCACAATATTCTGTGACGTTTTGTTGCCACGTGAGAGATGGCAGCAGATGGGTACTCTGACAGATTGGTGTCTGACATGGAAATACGAATGTAGCAAAGGGGAGGAACTGAATTACTGCAAGTGGAAAAAAATTACACCCCTTGATATTCATCAACACTTGCTGAACCTTTATGGAGACCGAAGTGAGGCAGTGGCGGTGTGTTTCAGCAGCGGCGACAGTGAAGTGAAAGCTGCTTTCTGAACAGCCACACACAGCTGTCACATCATGAAATGAAGAGCATCTGGATCAGCTCATCCACGTGAATTGGCTAATGGTGGTGACTGTGTTGAAGAAACAGCGCTTATTATCTGAGAACTTGCTGTATCAAACGTTGTTATTGTTCTCTTTGTTCCTGTTGTAGTTTTCATGAAAATAAATAGGAGGCATTACTTTTGAAGCAACCTACAAATAACGCTACAAGAACTCATAAGATTCTTTCAAAACAGAGAAGATTCATTTGCTACTTGCAAGTGAAGATACATTCCTTTGTGAAACATTAAAATAGCAAGTTGATAGATTATTTATTGCTTCCTTTACCAATTGACACAATAATGTGTAAACAGTTCACATTTTAACAAACTGCCACTCAGTTGTTTTTCTAACCTCCTTGCTTAGATTTGATGTGAAATGATTGAGAAATGTTCGTAGTTCTACTTAACAGCTTTTGAAAATAAGAACTATCTGAAAGACAGAATTACCAGGGCATCAGGAATCTATTAAATGAGCTGGAAAAATCCTGTGGAGTATAATATATGCATGTGATTAAGAACTCTCCTCTGATAGGATTTCCTTTCCTACTGCCTATTATAAAGGCATTAGGAAAGTTGCATCAATTAAGAGACAAGGCCTAAAAAATAAAAGTACTCAATTTTTCAGAGAAAGCACAAATAAAGGATGCGTGCAAAACACAGCTCTCCCAGATTAATGCCAGAAATACACACACACACAACTCTCCTGGCTCTCTTCACCCCTGTGAGTCAGATGCTTTGAGCAGCTGCTTTGCCCTTGCTGAACTTCACCTGCACAGAAAAGTCATCACGCTGAAAGTATCGTATGCAGCATGGCTAAGGTCACTTGCTAACAAGTTTCCTGGTCACCCTCTTCATCCTACCTCTGCTTCTTTTTATCCAAAAAGGATCTGTAAGCCTTAGGAACATAAACACAAGCTTCACAGCAAGTTTTTTCCAGTAACCAAAACATGAACCACCAAAGAAACTTGCTCTGATAACTTCTACCTTCCTAACTGTTAACCACAGAATGCCAGAGGAAAAAAAAAAGAAAAGTAGATTTAATTGAGAAACATTTGATCACAGCAACTCTATTATTTAATTATTCCACTAAGACCACTTTGGAGATATTTTAGTTTTCTCTGAACAAAAATATCTTTACCTCATTCATCCTTACATTATTCTACATCTAACAAAACTGACATTAACTAGATGTAAACTAAATAAATATGTAAACCCCAAACATACAGCTCTTTTATGGCTAATGAACAATAGCCATTTACTGACTCTCATATAATTAAAGCACTAACACCATCTAAATTAATAGATAATGCAATTAAGATTAAGTAATGAGAAGGCTGGAAACTGCTCCTGGTGACTTCTTGTTTAAACAGAGAGTGAAACAGCAGCAAATCATTTCGAAACTACACAGGACGGTTATTCTACACGACTGTGCAGATCTGAAAATTTTGTTTGCTGAGACTGCAGTTGCACGTGGCTATAAAAATACCAAATATCAAATATTTATGCAAAAATGAAGCGACAGTTATGAGACACCACTTTACCCAAACCTTCAATGGGTTGTACTGCTAACCTGTAAAACTTGTTCTGTTTTCTTCAATCAATTAACACAGCTAGAAAATACAATTGGTTTCCTTCATTAAGAACCCTGACTTAGCTTAGCTCATATATTTTTCTTACTCTGTAAAATGGGATTTTGAAGCCCTCTTTGATTATTTGGCGCTTAGGCCCAGTCAGTTTTAAGTGTGGAGAACGCCCTGTATAAAGGCAGGACTAAGCCTATAAGCTTAGAGTCACACAGTTTTGATGAGATCACGCCAGGAAGTGTGTATGGCAGGTGTAGTTAACCTCATTGTGTCACAGTTGCCAACAAGGCCCATTCTCCTCAGATGCATTCATTCCCTACCACGTCTTGCAGCTGAGCACAAAGAAATGGGCAATGCTACATAGGGCTCGAAATTTACTCAGTTTAGCATGCGTTAATATCCCCAACAGCAGTTGTTCGTTTGCACATAGCTCACGCCCACACTAGAGTAAATCAAGGTGTTGTCGCTATAGTAAGCGGTACACAGCCTTGTAGCATCAAGCTAAACTTGGGTTAGAATCAAGAGGTATTGAAACACGATGAGATTGCAATATGAACAGAACTACTACAGCCACCGACTTGTATGTTTTCAAGACAGTGCAAATAAGGGGTCAGGAATCACAAGGAAATTCAATTCACTGATAGCATGTTCGCGCTTCCATTCTGGCATCAGACACAGCCATTCCACAGCACAGGAAAACTTCTAAAGAAAAATTGTTACCATGTACAGAACATAGAAAAGAGCTGATCTTAGTCTTCAGCCTGTCCCACAGTTGTCATTCCCAAAATAGGGCTGTAGAACATATAAAGACTGTGACTAAAAAAAACTATTGGGAATCTATTTCATATTCAAAACACTTACCTTCTGCCATGAAATACAGTTTACAGCTAAAAGATACAAATTAAAAAGGATCTTAAAAAAAGACTATGCATTTTCTTTGGTTTCATGATGCGTCCTGATGCAATTTTGACATGAAGAGATGCTCATTTGATATCTTATCCAGAATGCAGTTTGTCCAAGGAGGACAGAATGTGGTACAGCCTTTTCCCTCTTCAATCCCAGGTTGTACTTAAGAGTTATTGTAACATCAGGAGGAAAACATTACTCAGGTTAGAATCAGATGGATGCCAAACCACTGCTGATGATTTGGTCAAGTTTGCCATTTTCATGTTCCAGTATACGACTATTTTTGTCAAGATCCTAAGGGTAACATCAACGGGAAGATTTGTTATCTATTTCTACAGTAGATAGATGTTTAATGAGCACTTGATGATTCATCTATGGTATAAAATTTCAGCTGAGAGCCTGGTGTTATTATTCAAGCCCATTTTGCAGTCAGACAGCTCCCACTCTTCTATAAAGTATTTTTTCTCTCTGTGAAAAACAAGGCCTTGGAGGCAAGTCAGGGGCTACACAATGGCATATTGAATTTACTGGCTTTATCTTGAACAATATGGCAAAAATATTTCAGTGATGCAAGATCTAATCTATAAATAACAAGGAAACACGGTAAAAGACTGTGCTGACAGATTGTTGCTGTCCCCAGTGATTTGAATGGGAGTTTACTAGAGAGAATTCCTGAAGGATTACAGTTTTCCGTGGAGCAGAGCCAAATAAAAACAAAAAGAGGGAACCTGAAATGTCACTGAGTAAAGAAATCATCTGACACTGGAAGGGATCGACAGTTCAGTCACTGTTCCACATTTCACAATTTCAAATCTTTGAGTGCCTTTAAAGCAAATCATTTTTGCCTCTTTTTTTTTTTTTTTTTTTTTTAAACAAAGTGCATTTTAAATATGTGCACCTCAAGCCAGGAGCAGGGAAATCCAGACATTGCATGAAAGAGTAGCCTAGAATGAAGACAGCCAAGCGAGCCATCAGAGCATGAAATTTCCCATTCTCCTTTCCAATCTATTTGTTGTGATTTCCTTACTTCTCATCTTATTCTGCTTAGTTTGGCAAGCACAAAAATAAATAAATAAATAAATAAAATAAAATAAAAGAATTCACCCTAGCCAGAAGTTTAAGCTAAGAGATGTTCTTTAGCACAGATGCCAGATCAACTCCGTAGAGCCCTGCACAAGTGGGATTCACTGAGCTGGCACCCTGCTGCAGCCCTGGCAGCTCATACTCCCTCCCAGACTGGGATCTGAAGGTGAGAGCCCAGTACAACAGGAGCCAGGGTAGCAGTGCGCACGCATACCTCTGTATGCAACTCACTGTGGAGTGAAGCTGGAGGAGAAATACGCTTTCTCCAAAATTAACCTTTCCTTTCTATCAAGTTGGCAACTCCAACTACCTAGAAACCAAACAGGCTGTGTTTACAATTAAATAGAAGCATATTGCATATCTCAGCTACTATTGATTTGTAAAAAATGCACACACACAAACAAGTCACAACAGCAGCTCACGCATAACGGGTTATACATGTCACCTTGCTCTCCTTTTTGAAACACTGCAGTGACATCAGAATAAACAGAAAATTCCCTGAATCAGAGCCCAGACCACATTCAATTTGAACCACGCTAATTTCAAATGTTTGACCCAAAATTCTGATGCAAAGCTCAATTAGCAGATTAGATAAGGAAAACAAAGGTTTACAAGAAAATGAAACTGTTTGAAGCTCCTCCTGCCAACTTTCGCCCCAGGATGCAGCCCTGAGCTGTTTCTGTCCTGGCTCAGGTGCCATCAGAGATCAAGACTTTCTGCTGTACTCAACTTTCCTCTCCCACGCACACTGTTCCTGCTGGTCTTTAAAGGACATTCAATTCAGGAAGGTAAATCCCGTCCACTTATGATGTACTCAGACTTTCAAATCAATTAAACTAATTGGCAGTAAATACAATGTGTGCCTTAATCGCAACTGCAAACACTCTGATCGTACCAAAACCTTTTTGAAAAGGAGAGTGTTATTTTTGTTGAGCTCTGAAAAATAACTATTTAAAAAGAACAAAAAAGGTTACCTGAGAACATTTCACTGCACTCCTTCTAAAGGTCAAAGAATCCAAATAAACAGCGTTACCAAAGTAATCTCATCTGTTTTAGAAATGTACCTTACCACATTTATTTTGTAGTTTGTTATTTTTCACCAGCCTTCACTTTCAGTCAGATGTTGTTTAACCACTCTCTGTCCACGTTTCTCTTCCTATATCAGATCTTGGAATTCTGACATACATAGGGAACACAGAATTATTTATCCTTCTTTTTTTTCTTTTTGTAATTACAGATGGCACTGTGAGCTGATTGTTATCACCCAACTGTACAGTAGTTTTCCCCAGTGTAGTAGCTGGGCAGGGCTGCCCCAAGAAGCACAGACTGAGGGACACAAAGGAGTTAATGGTCTCTCCATGAGAGAAGCTTCCATCAGCCCCACAGGCAGCACCTGCAAAAGGCCTGGCCAGGATTCTCCCAGCACCACTAGCAGTCAGAACAGGATGCAGGAGAGCAGAGCAGCACACGAGCAGCTGCTCTGCCTGGGGCAAGAGACATCCCAAGTGGCTGCAGTCACTGGGGGACTTTTTTCATCATTTCCCACCGCTGCTAACACTGATTCAGCTTCACTTATGTTAGAAGCACTGAAAGCTGAACCAAGTCCAGCTCGCACTAGCAATTCAAACATTGCTTTGATTTAGACCTATTTTGAGCTACACAGAATGAAGCTAGTGACTCATCTATGCAAGGATTCCCAAATTTACTAGCATTAGAAATGCTGCACATCATTTTTAGGAGAGACAGATGAGGCTCCTCAGGAGACATTGAGCATTGCTATCAGATAACCAAAGGCAGAGCTGACAGCACGCTGTGCCCCGTCAGGTAACAAAGCTGAATCTTGCGGCAACAGAATCTAGGAGAACTGCATTGGGAATGTGCTTATTTTGAGCAGCCTGCTCATTCAAAGAGACCGCTCACCAAGCAAACGTATTACAGCTGAAGCATCTGTCCCTGTTTTTATAACTGACGTCCTTCATATGCCTGAGTCAGGCAGGGCTGGCGTGTTAACCGAGCATCTTTCAAAAGAGGAAGGAAATATTTGCAGACAGAAGATGATCACTGCACCTCAATGCAAGCAACAGCCATACCAGGCTCTGAGCAGAATTCTGTAACATAAAAAGGAGGAGCAACTGAAGACTCTTCGTGTAGTGTTTTTACAAACAATAACATCCGTTTGGAATTTGTTTTTTAAGTAGTAAGTGAGAGGGAAAGACAAAAAGCAAAACATTCGGTCAGACAGCAGCCAATCACCACCTTCAGGATTTCTACTTTGACTCTTGTGCCAACAGTGCTCCTCCTTACATCTTTTCTAGACATCTTTAAAGAAGCCAGCTTCAGCCAGTACTGAGCGAAACATTTAATGCATAACATAGTTTTACTATATCTGAGATAATACCCTAAGATACCGTGTGGAATACCCAAACATAAAACACAGGAAAGTTGATTATTTTACTTCCTCTCATGAAAAAGTAATCTCTACTGGGCAGAGAAGCAAATACGCGCTTTCTGTCCCCAGTAGCCAGGATAAAGGATATGGCCACAGGAAAGCAAATATAGCTTAAACACTCCTGACAACCATAGGGGATAGATAAAAGCATAACTACAACTTAGGGGGAATTAGAATAACTGTGGCAAGGTTCGAGAGCGGTGTGAAATCACACGGATAACCTAGCTCTTCATTTCCTGAAAGACAATTTAAAGGATTTCTGTTTGGGATGTTTGCTGCTTTTGGTGATTTTTTGTCTCTCTCTTTTTGATGTGGGAATTTCAGAGGATAATTACGCGCACCCTCTTACTCAAATGGGAGTAAAAAAAAAAAAAAAAAAAAAAAGTAACTAATTTACAAATTAGCATCTTAGTTCACAGGTTTTTTTTTAATATTATAAGCATATATATAGATAAATATAAATTACCATTTTAATGATGACAGTATTGTTAGTAACAGTTAATGACATCAGATAATAACTGATGTTCAGTATTCACAGGACATTCTGACTGCAATTAAGAGATGGCGGTGGAAAAAAAACAGGTTTCATAAATGGAAATCTTTTACACAATGAAGTTCAGACGATTAAGGTTTGTTCTCATTGAAGGACTCTCTTCCATTTTTTACCATTTGGTATTCAAAATTTTTTCTGTCTCTGGAGTTTCGCCTTTCATTTCTCTTGCAGGATCTTTACATCAGTTTCTGTTATAGCAGTATTTCCTTAGTATTTTTCCATAGAGAAGCTTTTTTTTTTTTTTTTTTTCCCCATTATTTGTGTAGGGGATACCTACAGATGAACGTTATTGACCCTAGTGCATTTTCACAGTGGAATCATCAAATGCCCTATTACTAGAGATACTTCAAACTTAGCTGTACAAAACCAATGTGAATTTTCCATAGGAAAATGATCCTACATCACTGAGGGATTACACTAGGCCAGAGACCTAACAGTCCGCCTCGTTTCACTGATTTCTGTATCTTCTCTTCTCTGAAAATGTATAGCATCTGTCAGTAACCAGTATTCCTCTCCAGTCATCTTCTGTGAGCAAGATGAATTTCTTCTCCCTATTTCCTATGCAGAGCCTTTGCGATATTCATGTCTGAAAATGGAGTTTGTACATCCTCCAGGGAAAGTTTATTGCAGTGAGGCAGCCACAATGAACAGAAATGTCAAGTCTTAATGACAAGAGAGCTGTTTACTCAAAAGATACAGATCTTGGAATATAGTCGTGTATGCACAGTTCAGATTACAGGAATTAAGCCCTGAAGAAAAGAGGCTCTTAAAGACTCCAGAACTGTGATTGCTTGAAAAGGCCATCTATCGAGTATGTGGTTCTCATTTCTTTCAGCTTTTCAGGCTTGTATTTCCTTCAGTTTTTAATTAAAAGATAATAGCAAAAAATCTACGGGTTTAAAATTAAATTATCGTATTTGTTATGGTTTCCCTAGTAGTCTTTAGCCCTTCAAACATCTCACAACTGTCAGAAAAAGAAACCACCCAACTCAATACAAATAATTCAGTGCTCTTCTCCCTTTTCTCTTTCTTTCTTTCTTTGAATGACAGAACTGAAGAGAAATCCACGCATTTCCACTATGGAGAGAATGGTGATCAAAATACCCTGGAGAACTTAGCACCTCTGTTAGTGGCAGCATTCAGTTCATGTCACCAAGAGCTGTTAGCTGGCACATAGGTTCCACTCTGCTGTTCGACATGCTCCCTTCCCTCAGAGAGGTAAAGCCACATTGGAAGCTACTACAATGGCACCTAAGATAACTCCATCTCCCTGCCTTCACCAGTCATGCTCCTGTTGTCTTAGTTTGGGTTCTAGTGAAGACATAACATAACTTGTATTATGGCAGCTCCTGGGCTTTGTCTGGAGCCTGACAGGTGAGCTGCTGTGAGCATGCACACTCCAGCTCCTGGCACAATTACTGCATGCCAGAGATTTATCTGATGTCTCCCTTCCCACTAAGAAAATTCCCTTAGCTGATTTCAAAGAAGTGATTCTCAACTGCTGCTTTTTCTTTCCGTGTGGGAGAGGGAATTATCCTATACTTGTGTTTATTTACTTTCACTTATTTTATTTGTCAATTCAGCCTTAGCAATTATTTCAGCACAACATACACGTATCGTAATAATATTTGCAGAATAATAAAGTAATAACTAAAGCTGAATTAACCGATCTACAACTCCCAAAAACAAAATTCCATGACAAGAAACAGATTTCCCCCACTCCCAAACTTAAGCTTTTTGTCTGAGCTTGCCTAGCAACAGAAATTGGTTTTCATATGGGATATCTGGCTACCTTATATCCTTTAACATACCTTATTCATATTCGAACTTCTAAGGTGATAATGGGAAATCAATTAGCCATACATTTGTTTCTATGGCATTAATATTTCAGCTTACATTTTACAGATGTACTGGTTTTGGCTAGGATAGAGATAATGGTCTTTGTAGTGGTTTGTGTATTGTTACATTTTGAATTTGTCATGAGTACAGCACTGATAGCACACCAACATTTAGCTGTTGCTAAGTAGAGCTTACACATAAGACTTTTCTGCTTGGCTCTGCCCTCCCCGTGAGGAGCTGGGGGTGCGTAAGGATTTTGAAGTCCACACAGCCAGGACAGCTGACCCTGACCAAAGGGATATCACGTTCCTTGCCATGCTCAGCAAGAGAAGCCTGACTAAAAAGAAGGAGGGGGAAAACACTCAGTGCTATGATGTTTTTCTTCTCAACTAACTGCTTTACTTTCCTGGAAACAGCTGAACATCCATCTGCCAATAGGAAGCAATGGATTAACTTAATTTACTTCACTTCTGTGCAACTTTTGCTTTAAACTGCCTTTATCACAAACCATGAGTTTTCGTCTCTTGTACCCTTCTGCCTTCCTTCCTCGCCCCCCTTAAGGACACAAAAAAGCAGCCTGCTGGCACTTCACTTCCTCCTGGAGTAAACCCACAACAAGAGGAAATCAAACCAGTGTCTCAATACAGATGCAGGCACAAACTTTTCCAAAAAAAAAAAAAGAAGGCAGAGTAGTTAGAGCGATTAAAATTCCTTCACTCCAACGCTGTAATTTAAGACAGATCGCAGTGCAGACAAAATGCTTCTATACAAGTTTATTTCCTCCATCTCTGTCCACATCCCCCTCAAAACTTACTTCATTTCACCAAGAAGGCTGAAATCAATATCACGCATAGAGAAACACAAATTAGAGAAGTGTGAGTCAAGAGGCAACATAAAAAGAGCAAGGGAGAACTCTGCTCATAAAATCTCCAAAAAAATCTTATGCGCTATCAACGTGGATTCATTTCCATAAGAAACAAATTGGTAGTTGATGCTGATGAAGGCTGCTGTACACTTTACTGCTAATAAGTGACACCAGGGGCCTTGTTACAAAGTATTTCTAAACATAGGAAATTCTGTAATGGGGCCCCCAAGGGCCGAGTCCACAAAGTGTGGACCCTCTTTGTGCTGCATATGCACAGCCACTTGTTTCCAAGGCAACTCGCAGAGCGCATCAGCAGTACGAAACAGTTGCTGTACAGAAGTTAAATGAAGCGCCTCAGTATTTTTGTTTTATGTAGCTCTTTCATATCAGGAAATGTCTTTCCCGTATTTTGGACCACAGAATTAACCCGGATTTAGGTAACATCTATTCTGTACAAGTCATCCAAAGAAATAATACAGCGTGTCACAAGTGAGAACGGTAGGGCAGAATCCTCATTTCTTTTTATCTTTTAACAACTGGGAAAAAAAGTCACCCCTTTTATCAGAAGGCAGCCGCAAGACACGAATGAGAAAAACAAGCAGCTCTATCCCCTTCCCAGACCATAATGTAGCAGAAGAATATCGAGGATAATTGGTTTGTTCACTCTCTAGGTTGATTCTGAACACACCGCTGCTGACAATTAACATCAGCCACATTTTCTAGAATATGGTGTCAGTTCTGCTCATTTGTTCTGCATCACCCATCAGACAGCATTACCTAAAGTATGGGGGAAAAATAACTATAGCTCCCAAATACCTTCCCAAACCATTATTTCTGTATTAGTTGAAGAATGAGTTCATTTACTTGGAAACGTTCATGGTTTGTTGTTTTTTTTGTTTTTGTTTTTGTTTTTGTAAGTGTTGAGGATTTTTCAACATTAATCTCAGAAGATCAAGAAAAGTTACACCACAAGGATTTTGCAAAAATCACTGCTATGTAAGCTAGCAGTAAACAAACCCTACGTGCTACTTGGTTGTTCATCCTTCTACAGCCTTAAAAAGGTATCTGAGTATGACCTTAACAATAGCTTTCCTTGATAATCCCAGTTTCACTGCAAAAACAGAAGTCTGTGTGAGCTAAATGATCTATGGTAAAGCTTCTTCTATTGGTTACGCTGTAAGAACTGACCTAAGTCTTTGTTAGTTGCTGCTTTCCTTCCTGTGCAGCTATATGCAAACCTTCCATTAGCTCACAGTCTCATATTAGTTAGACATATGTGTTTATACTCTAAGTATTGAAGACAAAGGGTTTGGACTGCAAATCCAGTGACACTGGTTCCGTGCAGCCTGCTCAATCCATCTACAGCTAACATGAGCCAGAGTCTCCATATCTAGGTGCAGTTTGAATTACAGTAATTTGCCATAATTTACATGCAAATATGGAAAGCAGTTACAAATATCTCATTCTTTATCTGTTTAGCACTAATAGAATTTAAACACTAAACTCTGAAAGAGATTAAGATGCAGATTATTTGGGTGTTTCCTACTAAAGCTACAGTTGTTCATTAAAAAAGCACTGACTCCCTACACCCCCGACGAGAAATTTTGGAGGTAATGAGAAATATACAGACTGCACCGTGCTACTGTCACAAACCAAGAGCGTCTCTCCCCGCCCTTGGAATGCAGCAGAGGGGACAGCACTGTCATAGATGAAGACACATGATAGCTGGATGAATACCCAGGCCAGCTTCTTCATAGACAGACGTGAAAGAACTCTCACACTTCCTCCCAAAGCAGCCTCATGGCATCACACTCATAAGCTCAGAAAACACATTACATACATTTCATTAAAAGAAAATCCTAGAAGAGGTTTTTTTCCCTTCAAGACACAATGCAAGAAATAAGATTATAGGTACTAGAATAGCTACAGTATATATTAAATTCACTGAAGTTTTGATTAAACATCCACTGTGCTTCATTGTACGAGTGAGTTTGTTTCATTTACTAAGGCTCCCCACCATTTGTCTTTTCCTCACTTCAGAATTTTTTTTTCAGACAGAAGTTCCAGATCTCTTTCAAATCACATGCCCCATGTATTATTTTTATAGCCATAAACCTGTCATACAGTGGAACTTCTGGATAGGTATTTCATTTTCAATATCTCTTGAGAAGAAGCTGACTTCTCCATGAGTCTGCACGTTAGAAGCCAGAGAAAACTCTATGGGTAGAAGCTTCTCATTCTCAGCAGAACGAATCAGTCCCATCACTTATCTCTGTGATACGTCTGGTCACACGCAGTGCCACTCACCACTTCAGTCTGCACTAAATTGATATCAAACTCACAGTACTGATTTGGAGGTTTTTATTAGTCCACGTGGCTTTGAGTAAGCAGTATGTCCCAGCCTGCTGATAACTGCATGCAAAGGAACAGAGATAGATACCTTCCTTTCCTAAAGCATATCTACAATTCAGAATCTAAATAATCAGATTTAATTAACAGCTAAACCCCCCAAAACAAAGGAGAAGCAACTGAAATACCAACTTACTTCAGAAAAGTAGCCAAAGCATCAATGTACTTTCATTACCACCACCCCACAGAGACACTGTCATTGAGCACACAAGAGCTTCAGCATAGCAGTTGCCATTAACAAAGCATCAGTTTCAGCACGGCAACGCATTTGGAAATGCAAAGCATATGTTCTAAATTTCCTACAGTCCACAGGGTCACCAATGAACCAGCGTACATCGAGAAATAATACAATGTTTGGCTCTCTTCCGAAAGACTTCCTGGCTGCACTACCACTGACAAAGGAACCAATGTTACTAGATGGCAAATAGATGTATTCTGCCATGGATCTGTCAGCAGGGATTCTCTTAGCAGAAAGGAGAGCAGAGAATCTTAAAAATAAGTCATTTCTTATTCTCTGGAAATAACTCATTCCACAGTTTCTCATAGCCCTCTATCTTCCTTGTTTCTAAGTGATGACCCACGAACCCTCTTGTACTGAAATACGAGTATAAAACCTCAAACATCTCTGTCAGAATTCCCAGCTACAAGAAAACTGTCTATTGCCTATATTAAGAAAATAATCTTGAGTTGTTTGTTCGTTTTTTTGTTTGTTGCCCCTTTAACACCCTATTCTAGAACAGAAATGTAAAATAACATTGCATAACCTTACAGGTTTGAAGAATATGAACTTCATTGCTTTCAGCGCTCCAAAACACCAATTTTTTATCCATCATTTGATAGAGATATCGCCAATTCCAGGCGGATTTTTTTTTGTTAAGAATTCACTACCTTTAAAACAAAGCTTCTTTCAATGCCAAGTGCGTTTGTTCTTGAAGTATTATGTAAAACTCCAATCTACTGCATATGCTGACAATACCAGCTGCAAAGGTCTTTGAAAGCACTGTTCACACAGCATGAAATTTTTGAACAAATGGAAAACTTTATGGCAATACAAAACACATAACTGCTGCTTTCACAATTCTAGTTGACACTTAAATATTTAAAAACAACAAGGGACATATGGGTTATTTATTTTCTTTTTTACTTTAATTCTACTTCTGAAAATAGCTCCTAACTTACTTATTTTAAAAAGAAATGGCACCATTTTAGCACTGAACTTGTGGGCAATTCATCAGGTTGTGAATTCTAACCTGACACTTACAATACACCAAATGCTTTTTCAATGCTGCTGTTGCACCATCTGCTTTGATATTGCTTCAGAATAATACTTAAAAAATATGTAGCTGGAAGCAAAACAAGCTTTATAGAATTTGACTGCAATCTATATCTTTCTGGGAGGGAGGATTAATCTTCAGTGCTTGAAAGCTTTTACGCGTTATAATTTTTGACAACATTTGAAAAACAGAACACAACTGGTGCTGTCACCATGATGCAAAAGTTTGCTCTCTCCAAGTCCTAAAACGGTCGTATTCTCGCTGAAGTTCTTCCGAAGAATATTTTGTGTGACACCATTTTACTCCTCAAAATCTAACCAGCAGAAATTGCTTCATTTTAATTATTCTTTTGCATCAGTACAAAACCAAAAATTATGTGATTTTAAAACAACGTGCTACAGAAAAACACATTTTTGAAGAGCGAAGTCTGCATTACAATTTTCATTAAGACTGTAAAGAACAAAGCAACTCAAAAGCTCAATTATTTTATGGACATACATAATATAAGTGAATTGAGAGGTTTCACACTGGTGCAGCTTCATGTCTGGGTATAATCACTGTAGATTTTACAATTTAATTTGACAAGTTACGTGGAATAATCACGTTGAGAGCTAAGGAGGCAGACAATTTTAGGAGATGTCCCATGATTGCTCTACTTATTCCTACTACTGGTGAACAAGAGGCAATAAAATGAAAATCCTGCTGTTCAAACAACAAAAGTGAATCTGTTTCTGAAGGTTGGCTCTACAGTGACAATACCAGTTGTTGAAAGCTTTTATCTGGAAATCCCATTTTAGTAGTACTGTTGTGCGGGAAGCTCTCCAGTCTCTCTTGGGGAACTAACGTTGGCCTCTGTCTGAAGCAGAATCCAACACACAGCGGATTAAGAGTTTAAGCAGCACTGGAAACCTTACTCTGATTTGCCATTATTCCAAGCAGGGGAAAAAAATAAATCACAAAAAAACCCACAACACTTTGGTATCTTGTCTTAAGTATAGCAACATAAAGTAAAGATAAAGCAAGTAAAGTATGTAATTTACATTCATACCTTTGAAAATCATTCATAATATTCAAAAAATATCCAAAAAAGGAAGGGAAAACTGTTGAGATCCCAGCTATTCTAACACACTGCCCTCCACTCAATACCTCTCGTGATGACATTTTTCCTAGCGTATTTCCAAGTTGCAGGATAAAGATTTTTATTCTCTCAAGAGGATTCATTCCACATCTAGAAAATTTTATATAGTCCAAAGGCAGAACTGTGCCTTGAAGCATTTCAGCATTTCTCTGGAGTGTGCTCCACTGCTTAAAGGTTTCAATAGAGACAGTCACAATTCTCAGAAATCACAAGTACTTCTTCCAGTGTGAGCCCACTTCTGCTTGCAGCAAATGAGAGCAGGCAGCCCAACGCAGCATCAGATATCATTCCACAGTTGTATGTGCCCTTGATTAGAAAAGAGCGATTACATGCACCAATCACTATTTTACATTCTGTCTTTCACTCATTCAGCCAAATATTTTTCTAACATGTTTCCATACTTGAGAAATTCTGAGAGCTAACGGGGCAATATGGAAAATGAATCCCTGCAACATTTCCCCTCATTTACCTGTTTGTTAGAAAGAGAGGATATAAGCAGTTTCTCAGGGCTTAGAGAGGTGTGGGCATATCCCACTGTGACATATAGTTTGATACTGTTGAAGTCCAGCCTAAGATCTAGACTGTTTTTCAAGTTAGTTACCCCACTGCTTTCTTCTCTCTCAAATACAATTGTTTCTTTGCACTCCAGCTCTGCCACTTCCTCAAATGATCCCAGCCTCTCTTTTCATTTTCATCCAATGCACTTTGCCTTATTCCTCAAGCCACCCCTTACCACCTCAGTAATATTTTCATACATCCATCTTTGAAGACTTAACACTTTGTACACACTTGTGAGCTTTGTAATAGCAAGAGACCCCTAACTGTACAAGCTGTTCTACAATTATCTCCCTTAAAGTTCCTATTTACTGAGGAGAAAAAAAAAGAGCAAAATAGAACATGACTGCTGACACGTTAAGACTTCTGCCCTTCATGCTCTTGCATTTCCTCCCTTTGCCTTATACATATAATGCTGTTTTTTTTCAGAGCTCTTTTAAGAAGGATTTTACCATAACTTGGGCTATCAAAACAGAATAGCTGTGGTACCACTGCTTCCAAAACAGAAAGTGGTTTATATTCATCGTACGCTAAAAAGCAGATTTCTCATCCATGCTTTACATTGAAATGTATGATGCTGCTTGAACTGAAAGCAAATTGCCTTCCAAAACTAATGCTGCAGTGACTGAGGATTGCTCAACTCAGTGGATTAAAAGCATTATATACTTTTCACACTACCCCAGCTGCGTAGGTAGGTAGGTGTTATTCCCATTTCACAAATAGGAAACTGATGTACAAAAAGAAGATGCAGTTTACAAAGATCACGTGCTAATTCAGTCACAAAGTACAGCTAGGCTTGGAAATCATTTTTCCTCCCAGACTGCTAAATGACAGAGTCCAGTCTCACAGAAGCCTGTACGCAGCAAAGCTGCCCTCTTCTCAGCCACCTCTGTTCTTCACCGTGAGCATTCTGCAGCCCCAGGTGCAGCTGCACAAGAAACTCACTCAGCTGACCCAGAAGGACAAGGCACAAGTACCCACTAGTTGTATTTTCACTTAACGTTTTCTGTCTGGTTGCTTGGTTGCTGTTGTTAAAAGATGCTTGCTGTGAAAACTGCCACACGAATAGAACTCTTCAGTGTATTTGGCCTTACTCTTTAGGAAGATCCAGAGTAGCATATTTCTGGATTGATAACACATGAATCTATGCTAATTATTGCACGAATGAAAAAAAAATTACCGACTTGTCTTTGACAAAGCAGAAATAAACTGAATAACATCTTCTGCATGCACACACGCAAAGCAACTAACCCAAATCATTCTGTCATTAACTGGGACTCTAATTTAAACATTGTATTTAAAAATAAAATCAAAACACCATTTTCTTCTTCTAGTGCAGACAAAACAAATGGCCTCCAATTTATTTTAAACAGCATTCCTGCACATGAGGTTGGTGACATAATTAAGAAATGTATTCAAGATATTACTAATTTAATACAGCTCATCAATGCTTGAATCAGAAAACTGTTTATGGCCAATGCTGTCACTGCTGAATTTATGCATTGTAAATACAAATATATTTTATTCATAGAAAATTCTTGCAACTTCAATTAAGCAGTAAGTATTTATTTGGAATTCATTATTCTTTTTTGTTTGATAACCATCATTAATTCATGTTCAACTGATTAAGCCTGCTGTAAAGCCATAGTGAACGCTATACAAGATAAAATATAGATTCGTAGAGATCTTTTTTTTTCCCCAAACAATTTCCAATCTGGAATCCGAGGACAATGGCGCAATGCTCTTTCACATGACCACTGAATTTTATGATGTAACAGCACGGATAATCACAGAAATACTTCACAATCCACTGTATTGAAAACAGTTCAGATCTCTGCACAGGGAGAGAAATTACTGATTTAGCATTTCAGCTACTTACTACTTTTAAACTGCACAAAATTATCACTCCTGTTACTGCCCTTTTTCATTTCTGCATACCAGATTAAGATGTAAAGTGGTGATCTTTTTTTCCTCATTTCACGGAAGCACAAACGCTTGCTTATCAAACAGCCAAGCTCTCAGCACAAACATTTCCATTTAAAAGGTTAGTATCTTTCTTTAAGTATACACACCAAGTTTAATCTTCTTCCACACTTTTTCTTAAGCAAAGGCAGAGTGCTAAAATTTGTGTTGAATATAAAGTAAGGTTCATATGTTCTCACACTGACTTTCTGTATTACTTTTGCTCCACTTTCCTGCAGGTCACTAAGAAAACAGGCAAAAAGGACTAATTAAAACAGCAAGTATACAACAGAAATAAAGACAACACTAGTACCATTTTCTATAGTTCCTATTCCACAGAGAAATCTACTTATCCAGAGGAAAAAAAGTTCAGGATGATAAATAAAACCATTTTACCAAAGTCAACAAAAGCTGAAGGCAGAAAGAGTGAATTAGTCCAAACCAAAAATGCCTACTTGTAAAACCAAACAGCTGCTTTGAGATAATTTCTGGTAAAGAAGGGGAACAGGAAGCTAGAAATTAATGGACTCAAAATAGCAGTACTGGAAATCGAACCCAATTAGTGAATAAAACAATGAAAGGTATTACTATTTCCCTCTCACTTTCTTCTTTCAATATGCTCATTTTGTGGTCTTAATTTCATGCGGATACTAACAGAAAGTGGGGTCCGAAGGGAGAAAGTGCTCTTCTTCCTAAAGAATATTCTGGATTCAGTGAAAATTAGCTCAACGGAGTATACAGATAAAAGACTTAACAAATAGTTCCCTTATCTTTTATTGACAGCACTGGATTCCGAAATCAAGGTAGGAAGATTCTAAATGGATTTCAAAAGCTTTCCTCTTATCATACAGTGCTTCAATACCAACTCATAGTTTTTTAAAGCACGAGTCCCTCAAATTAACTTTTTTAATTTTTAAGGAATTCCACTGGAAGTGAATTGCAATAGAACCGCTCTAACGATAAGCCTGGCTTATTTTAAGTAAGCCATCATCGCTCACCAGTAGTAAATCATTTCTTGTACTGTCAGGGACAGCACAAGGATGCACTCACACACATTCACTCTTCCAAAATACTGCAGATCTACAATTGTCAGCCATTAAGAGTTTACCTAAACTGATATAACAATACAGTATTCCAGGGAACATGTCTGCTTAGGAAACAAACGCACATTTTTCTACTGGTTTTAATCAGACGTGTGACGAAAAGGGCTGCTGTTTTCCACTAATCTATATTAGTCTGCTCTTCACTTCTTGCTGAATCCTTCTTATCTGAGGAAAGATTTTCTTTTTGTTGAGTACAAAAGTGAGCAGATGGACATAATATTCAGCTACAATAACACTGCTTTACATCCTTCTGACAATAAGAGCACTGGATATTAGTGTAATTTACTCCCACTTTAAGTTCTCCTTGTCAGTGATAGAACAGCACGAAGAGATACTTGTGTAAGTGAAAATAAGTCCCACATGAAGTCTAGGACAAACTTATGATGTAGTGGATATGAAACAGTGAATAAACCTTGGGATGTGGATGGAAAACATACAATTAAAATATCATTCTGACTTGAGGGCTGAGTATTGCAAAATAAATAGGGAATATCTATTTAGTTCACACTTAGACAACAAATCATAATTTCTCTGCTCTCCAGAGATGATAGCAGTGAGGCACATGATTAATACATTACGGTGTATTAATCACACATTATGCTGTATCCGTATTCTGTCGCCTATGCTGCATTTGATCTGCCTGGGAGGCTTTCAGTCTCTTGCAGTGGCCCCATACCACCTCTCCTGCAGTACTGACTTCCATAGGGAACATTCTAGAGCAAAACCAACAAAATTAAATCCTGTGTCTTATGAGAGGTGATACCAAACAGCATTAGTAGGCATTGGACACCTGTAGGACACCAAACGGAGCAAAAGATCCTGGTCTATCAGAGACCTCAGAGCTATTCCCACACAGCATAGTTACACAGCTGTTCTGCTCCAGGCCTAAGGAAGCTGGCAAAACCTTCAGGTATGCTACATTAATAATCCCTGCCTCAGCAGAGCCACTTTATACACAAAAGCACTTGCCCAGTGGTTTCCTTGTTCTCACTCTGCATTCTCTCAGCATTCCAGAGGCGGAGCAGTGTGCCCAAAGGAAGCCGTTCCTGGCCCGGAGGAAGCAGCACGCTTTGGAAACGGTGCAGCTCAAGATGCAAAGTCACCTAGGCAGCTTGGAGGTAGAGAACAAATTCAGTTCTAATCACATTCTGATAAGACAGCACGCAGCACACATTTGTACAGAGTCTGATTTTTACAATGCTCTCCTTGCAGTCATACCAGCAGACAATATAGAAACTAATCTAAGGGGTAACTTTATACAAAAGAACGAGTTACAGAAGTTCTACACTTTGTTTTCTTCTGTTCCCCCTCCCACAGTTTTCTAATCATAGAGAAGTACTGTGGTTTCTCTGCAGACAAGCCCTTGCCTGCCTTCTGAGAAGACCCTGCTACATCTCAGCTCTTCAGCCGAGTTACCCTCTTTGTCTCCATCTGTCCCCACTCACGCCAATTTTGAAGTGGGAGCAAAAAGGTGGCAAACCAGTGTTCCCATCGTGAAGAAGCCTGTATGCTGACAAAGAAGTATCCCAGGCATCCACTATTATCCATCATTTTCCAACACGTCCTACCACTGATATCAACTAGTTTACCAAATTATTAAAAGCATTGTGGGATTAGACCTGTATCACAGATGGCATAAAGAGACACGTACAGGTTGCTTAAATCACAAATCATAATTCACACAAAACTCATATAATTCACAAAAATTAGATCAAAAATTATAACACAAAAAGATAGCAACCAAATTCACTGTTGATAGCTTAATTTATCTTCCACAATTTTCTCCTAATTACCCACATATCTACCCCACCCGAAAAAGTGGCTGTACAAAGTTATGCTTGTTTCCACTAGCAAAACACCCTTCACATATAAAAAGGGGCCAACTGAAGAACTTCAGTTTCTTCACATGCTATCCATTTGGTGTAACATTTTTATTTCAGTCTGTATTTTACAGTAGAGTAGTATTTTTAATGTAGTAGAATTTCAATCCACTAAAACTTAACATTTCCAAATGTTGCTTTTTCAGCTTAAGGCATATGCATCATTAAGTCAGGACAAAAGTTCTTCACGTTGCATTTTTAGCAGGATATTCAAGCTATTCACAGTAAAACACTCTTAGTTATGAGAGTGAATCCTTGTTGTCATCACTGCACTTTAACAATGCAATATCGACGTTTATTTATTTCCCATATTGTGTAGTGAGAAGGTAGCATAATGCAAACAACTATGGGCTAAAAAAGGGTGATACAACAGTGATAGTATAAAGCGTAATAAAAGAAAAACAAAATACCTTAGGGCTGTGCGTTGCAGTGTATTAAACAAATACTTGGTTATTCAAATCATCAACTGGTTTAGTTTTCTGCATGTGATCTATCAGTGTGTTTTATTAATAAACCCTCAGAAACCTCTTGCAGTGTCTTTAGGATTTGCCTCCACCTCTTTCTTCTTGCTTTCTCCCCACGGTTGGAAGGCCACCAAGTTCAAGTTTCTCACATCTTATTTCTTTCTCCACTAACGTTCAGAAGCTGTTGTTTTATTGCAATGTACTTACAAGAACAAGCAATTTTTATTTATTTATTTATTTTGTGCCAAGAGCTTCAAGTTTTTTTTTGTTTATAGCTCCTCTGTGCACTACTACATGTCTCTTGGATTCAACTGCCAATGTAAGGGATTAAGGGGCTAAGCGAGTTTGACTGGTATAGGAATCTTTCAAATATGTTCCTCCAGCTCAACTCTTTCTGGCAGTATTTATTTAATGATAACTGCCAAAAAAAATCCCCTGGTGCAGCAGGAGTGACAAAACAATCACACATTTCAGGCACAATTCAATATCTGTTCAAAACTCTGAAAAAAAGAAAATAAAATGAAGTTGACAAAATTATAAAGATCTTTGGCCTATTTATTAGCTCTTGCTGTTGTTTTCTTTGTTGTTTGATTTTTTTTTCATTTTAAAAGCCCCAACTAATCTCCAGCTAGGTAGAGAGGGCTGGAACAAGTGTTTGCTGACCTCTAGCCTGCCCACGGGGCAATGATTTCTCAGCAACCTCCCATAAGTGAAAACAACTTTTCTTTTTTTTTTTTTTTTTTTTAAAAAAAAGCTATACTAGGGAAACTCGTGTATAAATATTCTTTGCTTACTGCCTCATATCTTTTGGACTACCTGAAAACTTCACTTGGTTCACATAGCCCATACTTCAATTATGCCTCTGGTATTTCATCTTTAGGAATTGAGATTGTTCCCTACATGGATCAGAGGCAGCTTTATATTGGTCTTTCTAGGGAGGATTGAATTTTTGTTGTTTATTGAAAGAGCTATTTACTCATATCAGCAACTAAATTTATGGTCACCACATAAACGTCTCTCCTGATGCAACTTGTTTCTGACTGGTCTTGGTGGTTCGCTTCTGCTCCTCTTCAGCATAGAGTCTGCAATAAAAACTGTAAGGGTTCTGCTTTATGGACAGAGATGAGTCCCTCTTGCTCTAACTTGTTATTCCACGCTCTTCCAAGTGAAATACAATTGTGTTAAACATACACCAGCATGTTTGTCAAACAATAAAATAGGTGCTGCCTACATCTTGCTTTACAATAGCAAGATGAAAATAGTAGTTTCGATACCTCTTCTCATATATTTCTTTTTCTAGATTTGTTTGTTAGATTTAATTATTTCAAGTAGGAACATTTTTCTGCTTTACTCTAACTATTATGAATGCTCCTACATCAAGGTGCTTTTTTTAAAAGGTGAACATCTCCCGATGCACCAAAATTGTTCTTCCCGGAGTACCACAGTGCAAACGTGGAGAAGAAAACCACAAGAAAAGAATCACCAGATGTAGAATTGTTTTATCACAATATTGAAGGCTAATACAAATACTGCTAATAAGAACTGCGGATGACACAGCAACAAAATCCACAATCAATGACTATTTCTTGAGAAAGTTTCATTGAAACAAATAAGGTAGAATTTTAGTTAGGAGCAAGAAATGCAGATCCTACCCAGCAAGTGACAGACTGAAGCCAATAAAAGCTGCTGTTTTGACAAGGAAATAGACAATATAGTGTAAAGGTAATTCATATATTCCATCAAGATAATAGTTAAAAAAACAAAAACAAACCCTAATTCGTTATGCGACAGAGTAAAAAGTGGGAATGAGACAGTTCTCTAGTCCCTGTGTCTGTAGAGCATCTGGCAGTTTTATAGAAAGCTGAGAAACGCAATGGAGAATGCAAATATGACAAATATCAATTCAAGTTAGGAAATGTCTTATTATTTTGGGTAGAAAAAGATCTCCTTAGCGTATCTAAGAGTCCCTACAGTTATGTGATTCTACCATCGAGGCAGCTTCACAGAGACAACTCAGAAACCAAAGCTTGACAGAAGAGCTCTGTTCTTCACATTTGCAAATGTTCTTTACAGTGAGGGTGACTAGCCACTAGAAAGATTTATAAGAACAAATTATAGATTCCTTTTTTATTTTTTCTCAACATTCCAGGCTTTTCTGAAATATACATAGAGAATATTGTTCAGTACATATGCACAGATACATTAGAATGACATCTGTGATGTTCACAGGATCACAATGCAACCTGACTGATGTACCAGCACTTTGGGCAGTTAAACCTTGTCAGACTATACATCCGATATTTTGTCACAGTAGCACATGGAAATAATCATAACTTAGCCAACTGTACACCTGCATCGCTTCCACGCTTTTTCACCTATGTATATTCCTCACTCAGAATCACTGCCACTTAGAACAAGGGAAACTCAATAGCTCTTGGCAGGAAAAGAACACGCGATTAACACACATGGGGGCTCAGTGTTCATTATTTCAGCACACTGGCTTCAGTCGTTTGGAACACAAATATGTCACATTTCCTCAATATATGAAACAGAGCATTTATATTTATGAGGATATAAACTCACTTTCTCAAGTCCCCGATATTTGCTGAAAATTAATCATCCCCTTGCGAAACATTTTCACTAGAATATTCATAGGAAGCAAACATAATGAATAATCATATTCAACTTGTAAATCGTTTTGGGAACTTTTGATTATAAAAGAGATGAGTATCATTATCTCCATTTACAGACAGGGAAACTGAGGCCTAATATTAACTTGCACCAAGATCAACTAGCAGGAAGGTTGTATGCCTCAGATTGTTTTGTAAAACACTGGAATCCTAGTCCTCTAATACAAAAGGAAGTTGAAGCAAAAAAAAAAAAAAAGTAGAAAAATTTCAATTGGTATTAAGATATTATAATACACAGCAAAATTTCCCTGAAAAGGTTGATATTTTTTCACAGTATTTATAATGCCTGTGTTCTTTAAGGCCTCCCCATTTTCATCTGAGTTTCCTAAGCTATTACACTGAAAAATCTGTGAAAACCTAAAATACATTTCCTAGCTTTATTTCTAGCAATGCAGAGAAGTCAGAAATGCTATATGGAGCTCTCTTCCAACTTTTTTTTTTTTAAACTATAATTCTGCTCTAAAGCTTTTCTTATTTATGCAAGTAATATTTATTAAGGTCATAAGGCTTCATTAACCAAAGTTTGCTTATTAAAAAAAAATAAAGTATGAAAAAAAAAACTCAGTATAAAACCTTATGTAAATTTATAAATTTACAAGATCCCATTCTTCCGTCAACTATTATCATTTTAATTTAAGCCAAAGGGTCTAACCTTTAACTCTAAATGGAAGAAAAAGTTTATCCTTTTTTTTTTTTTTCCCCCTCTATGAAAAACAAATCACTTTTGGTTCACAAGGAAAACTACAATGCTGAAATAGTAAAATGTTCCTCTGGCATCTCTGTTTATGTACCTCTTTATTTTGATGAAGAGGTCAGTTCACAGCCCTACTTACATGTCATAACTATACATACATACCCAATTCTTAACTCTATGCTTAATAGTTTCTTTTAAAATGATATGTGCCAACATAAATATAGTTAACACAAAAAGCTATATTCACAAAGTATTTATTAAATTTGGTTCCTCACATAAAGAGTGAAAAGAAATGTCTCCATGCTTTGCTCGGTGATTTTAATGCAAAACTGCCTGTGAACTCATCAACATGCTCAGTGTAATACATTAAAGCCAGCATGTGTGGGTGTCAAGTAATTGTAGACAATTTAGTGACTAAATTCTCTTAGGGTTTTAAAGTCCTACTATATTTTGCTTGGATACCTCTTTTCCAGGTCATTTAAGATGCAGCTGTCAAAAGAATAGATGAAACAAGCTTTAATGTTTTATTGCTGAATAAGAGGAGTTACTCTACCTTAGTATCCGAAGTTTACAGCTGTATACCTGTGCTGTATCTTTTTTTTTTTTTTTTTTTTCCCCAGAAGCAGTCTGCTAGGGATTAAATTCATCTCAGAGGAAACAATAGCTCTCTCTAAATTTTGTTCACAAGCCACACATTACTGTATTATCTGATGTGATCCCATTCATTAATGCATACACTAGTTCCTCTGCACCAGTCATCACGAACCGCCCGTAGCTGTGCTGACTGACATGCAATCACTAGGAAGCTAGCTGAAACACACAGCAAATCTTAATGTGCTGTTATTCACAATTAGACTGCTTTGAGCCCAAACCTCCTCAACACACGTAAAGCACAGAAGACTGGCATTACTGGCATGTGGCCAAAGTGGTTGATGCCCTGGGGGAAAGGACTGCCTTTAGAAGTATCTCACTTGGTAACGGAATGGGCAGATGGAACACCAGGGAGTTCTAAGGCAAACAGAGGCCTGGCCATAGCAGGGTTAACCCAACACAACAGAAGAGGTGGTGGTAGACTAGCTGGAAAGCAGCCTGGGGCCCTTGTGCACATCAGTTGGACACTAGGCAGCACTGCGCCCTTGCAGTAGGGAAGACAAAAAGCATCCCAGGCTGTTTTAGCACAAACACAGCCAACAAGCTCAGGGACGTGAGCCTTCCCATCTGTTTGACACTGCTGAGAGCACGTCTAGATCCTTGTGTGCTTCCAACCCCCGCAGGCCTTGAGTACCAGAAGGACATTGATAAACTGGAGTGACTCCACTGGAGAGTTACCAAGGTCGCCAGAGGCTGCACACAACTCTTACCCTCTCCTTGTTCTCTTCTTCCTGCCTGGTGAAAACAGGAGAAAGGAAGTGGGAAAGGATCTTACTGCCTTACAACTGCCTGCTGGCGGATACAGAGAACACAGAGCCAGGCTGGAGGAAGTGTTGAAAGGATGACAGACAAGTGACACAACTTATAGAAATTTAAACCAAATATGAGGATTATTTTTTCCCCCCCAGTGAGGGGTATTCAAACATTGGAGGTGAGCCTCAGGGGGCTTGTAGAATCTCCACCCCTAGAGATATTTTAAGAACATGGGGAACCTGATCCAACTTACAACAACATAATTACCATATAATTTGTCCTTTCTTATCATCAACACGATCATAAGATCAAAATCAACATATTAACTTCAGTATCAAAATGATTATAAGATTCGTTGATTGTAATCACCAAGATTTTCCTAGTGTGATACCACTATCAGTATTTTGGAGGAAATCATCTTTATTAAATTTTCTTCCTACTACACATAAATTCACATGTTACAGGTTATATTCTAAGTCTGCCATTCACTTAAGCTTATTTTCCTGGATGCTTCAATTTTAAGGGCATATTCTTTCACAAGATCTTTCTGCAAATAACTTGGACATGGAAACAGATATGCTAACCTTGTCTGGTTACAGAAAAATGAGCTGGGAGGTCGGGAAGGAAGAGAGGATATCAAAGATGAAAAAAAAATACCATAGAAACTAATGCAACTTCAAAGCGTATCATACTAGCCAAACTTCCACAAAACTTGACGTTCTGCAATATTCTACACATTAAAACAAGTTTCCTCAGATCTGGGGAACAATGTCATGGACTTAAGCCAATGAAGAAGTGGATATTGAGTAAGAGCAGTTAATCTACTGTGAATTTACTACACAATTCTGTGGTAAATAAATTTTAGGAGAATCTTAGGCAGTTTAGAAAAGAAAAATAAGGGCCTGAGAACAACATATCTCTATGCATCTGGGAGCAATGCATCAATTTTTGACAATTCAGTACAGAAAGACAGGTGCATTTGACAGACGTACTTTTTCTGCAAGACTGAATGAAAAAAATTCCAGAAGAATGCAATAAAAATTACACTTCATCCTATGAAAATGAACTGAAGAGTTTGTTGAAACCCTAGCAACACACATCTGAAATATAGCACTAAAATACACAAACAGCTGAAAGGGGGAAACGAATGAAATGCCATTTGTACTTTTATCTAATATTCCACTGAAATAAAATGTGATCAATTTATATTCCTGCCCCCTTATTTCATTCACCGTGCAGGGATTCCGTATCATTGCTGCTCTAAGATCCAGCGTGTGGGAGTGTGGCATGGTGGATGGACATCACACCATACAGAGATGTTAATTCCTCAGCTGTATGAAACAAGCCAAGGGTCCAAAACCAGCTAGACAATGGACAACTTCCTGGCATAACCATCCCATAGGCTACCAGAAACTGAGTCTCAAGTGTCATTTCTATATTAAGCCTATGGAGCTATTTATTTCCAACCATTTCTTCCTATTTTAAAAAACAGACTCCAGAATTTTTCCATAGTGCAAACATCAGTGAACAGCGAAGAGCAACAGGATATATTAGAAAATCTACCAAAGTAAACCTAACGTCATTTGAGAAGGTTGCTGCTATAATGTACAAAAAACATAGACCGCCGATTCTAATATGCTGTGCTGAGCATGCAAAGCAGGAAAGGCTGGGATTTAATTAAGAACATTTGGTTTGAATAATATGAAAAACCACCTGATTGTGGGATTAATTAAGCTATAGAACAAATACTCTCCCAAAGGAAGAGGTGGAATTTCTATCACTTGAGTCATTATAACAAGACTGGATGAAACTAAGTGGGATCCACAGCAGAATAATCACCTTGTGACTTGATAAAGCAGCATAGCAGACATTTAGTAGATACTTTCCAACGTAAAGTCATCAAAGAAATGACATTTATGCATTAAAAGTAAAGGATTGCCTGTTCCTACATCTGTATGTTGGGCAAGAGAATTCAAAATTTCTGCAAGATGAAAAGAAACAGCAGCAGTAACAAAATACTGGACATGAAAACACATCACTGCTTAAGATCATGGTATATTCCTAAATATTTAAGTAATTGAAGGGATTTGAAGTAGTGCCTGACACCTTCCAGCTTGCTACTGGGCAGAGGTAGGAATCTTCTCCCACTTCCCTCCAGCAAAAAGCCTAATTAGCCTTTTTCACTTAATACAATTAACATATTTAGCTTCTCTGCAGTTTTATCCCTTTAAACCCAACTATCCATCAAGAAAATTGAAAATTTCTGTTCTGTTTGCTCTGACAAAACCCTCTTCTAAATTTTCAACTGCTTTCTTACATTCAACATAACCCAGTTGTTTCAAGAACTAAATCTGCAAACAAACTGCCTTACAAATATCGTGCTATTTTCAAGACGCAAGCCTTATTCAAAAACACCATTGTGAATATTATTGCTTACCATTTATATTACATTCATGCTTTAAGATTTGAGGCAAGTCAGATCAGACTGACAGACACCACAGGAAAATTATCTTCACCATTCTTCTCAAACACATCTCAGTACTGTTCTGTTTCTTGTCAAGCCTTGATTATGACCCATGAAACACTATCTCTCAAGCTTCTGATTATTTCGCCATCTGACTTATAATGTCCTAAAAACACAAAAGGTATCACACGCTACCTACTGCTCTGTCATTCAAAGAAATGGGTCATTAAATCTCTTGAGAGAAAGGAAATAGAAAAATACTTGGCAAAGCTTTCTCCAAAATTATTTTTTTGCTACAAGAGAAATTTATTTTACCAGATAACCCATTTCTGTTACTAACCCAAAATCTATGTGCTTTATAAACCATGACTCAGATTAGAAGGATTTGCGAAAAACAGCATCCTTGTCACACCAATGCACTTAGTAAATGCAAGCCTCTCATATATGTGTACAGTATTGTGGAAGAAAGAAATTGCTAAACAAATTACTGCATTTCGCTACCCAGCAGGGTAATAACCATAGCAACATCTCACAGAAGAGGAGGAAGGTTGAGAAATTGCAGCTTTGGGATTAGATATTTGTGAACTCCATTTTGAAGAGAGAATCTTAATTTAATTAAATGTTTATTTAATTTCGGAGGAAAAACCAAGTATTTTCTGTCTATAATAAATAGAAAATATATTCACAAAGTTGTGCAATCAAAAGATTGTACAACAATCAAAATCATACCTTTACTGACATTCTTTTTTAGCATTTTACAAAAAAATACATATCTACACAAAAAGTGGCTGCAGTGATATTAATCAAGCATATGAAAGGGTGAACTAAAAAGGTTAGACAATGCAGTTTTCAGTATGGAACTACTGGGACTCATCGTCATATCACATACACATTTACTAATGCGGTTATAAACACATTCCACCTCATTTTGTATTTCTTGGCTCAGAGTTCTGCTATGCTCTTTAAAATGTATTCAATAAGCTACTTGCCGATTTAGAACGTAAATTCAGAATTGCATGGACAGCCTGCAAAAGTCAAGGAGTTGATGTTCAGCTCAGTTTTAGAAACATCTAGAAGACTGCATATCAACCTGAAATTCCACAGCTTTTTGACTGATAAACATTCCTGAATATTTCATTCCAAAGGCCTTTTGAGAAACGTCAGTCCTTTCAATTCCAGTTTATTTTGCAGAGGCAAAGCTGTGAAAAAGCTGAATTAACTGGTTCACGATGCCCAGAACCACAGCAAGTTGGAAGGGATCTCCAGGAGTCTCTACTGCAAATCTCAAGGAAAGCAAGCTCAGCTAAAACAGTTTGCCAAGGGTCTGGACTTGAACATCTCTAGAATGGTGGTCCTCTCTTGGCCCCATTCCAGCAATTTACCTCTCCTACAGTGAAAAAAGTTTTTATCTTACATCAAGTGATGATTTCCCAAGTTCCAAACCCTTGCCTCTTTACCTATTCCATGAGGTAAGGCCAGCTAGTCAGGACTCTGCACTCACCCCATGAACTGTGCAGTCGTAACCACTCAAATCCTCGCTAACCCAGAACTGACTCTTTGGTTAACAGTTTGAGGCTTTGGAGATGTGCTGTATGTTGCATATAAGTATAATTAGTACAATCAAGTGCAATTAATCAACATGATTTCTATGTCCTTAGACATTACAAGTTAGTTTCTATTCATTTTATGAAATAACTTATGAATTGGGTTAATTTAGGTTTAGATTTCTTTAATGGAGGTAGATGGGGAAGGGAACGTTTCATCAGCTTATTGACAGTAAAGGAGATGGCACTGCAGTATTTATGGCAAAGAAAACAGCATGTAGAAGGTTGCTTATTCTTTAGAATTAGAATAAGTTACTGTCAGCAGAAGGATTCGGCGCACTGTGGTGAAGACGCTGCACATTTATCTTAATGCATGGCAAATTCTATTTTGAAAGATCTATCCTTGCCACAAACAAGTATAAAAATACAGTTCTTACCATAAATGCTTGTATGCTGGTTTCAAAGCACTAAAATCTAGGCTGAAACCACATTATATGAAGCACAAAGCCGTGCGACAGCAGCAGAAGAAAGTTTCAGAACATTTAAATAAGTTAAAAACACCTTTTGTTGACAGAGACGATTTCTTAAAATGTCATGCTTATAAAGCTACTCGAGATTATGCATTTCCACTAAAGTTGATCTTCCCAGTTATGCTCAGCAATCATTCTCAGATGCCAATAATCTTGTTCACTCTGAAAGGTATACCAAGCATCTAAAATATGCATAAAATCCATTTTTGTCATTTTTTGAGGCATACAACACTCAAGTACTAAACAACATTCATCGATCTTAAGATCATACAATATACAGAAAAACATTGCATGCTAGTATAATCCGTACAATTAAAGTAAGAGATTTCTTTCAGGGTTGTGGTTTGGTTTTTTGTTTGTTTGTTTTTGGCACAGAGACAATATGGGGAAAAATAAAATAGCACATCATTCCACCATCTCCCTATGGGAAGCAAAAGAATCCCTACAGTACTGGCCACATCCAGGAAACTCACCAAGTCTGCTAATTGTATTTACTGTATGATAATGAATCAGAAAACAGTATCTGACTTAGTCCTCTATGGAATTCTTCATACATTGAAATAATGACACACTCCTTTGCTGATGCAGAGAAGAAATAAAAGAAAGAAAGAAAAAAATAACAGTCTCCACCATGTGCCCTCTCCCGGAATTATATTTCATGAGATGAGTACATTTGAAGTGTAAAACACAAAAAGCTGGAAAAAATCCATATAGTCCTCTGACATAAATCCTCAGGTCACATAGACAACGTCTGCAGTGTTCTCAAAAGCTGAATAACTAAAAATAATAGTCAAAACGGATGTGGTTCTAAGCAGCCTTTCAGTATTGATCGCCCAAATTCATCCACTCATCCAATTTAACACTGTCTTACAACAACTTCAATGTGAAAGAGAATGGAATTGTTGAGACAAGAAAATTTAAAATGTTTGCATAACATTTTCTTTTTAAAGCAAGAACTTTAAATGAAAGACTTCTTACTGTCTTGCCTCCATAGTTTTCAAGAAGTTATTCCCGTACTTTCACTTCAACCTTAGTTTGTGAATTTTCCTCCCTGATAAAAAGCCAATGCAGCAGAGCCCTCAGAAGACTCATGTTCCACAGTCAAAGAAGAAAGAGAGACTCAGAGAAAATGCTGAGAACTGCTAAGAAGGAAAAGAATAATCTCTCAAAAGATACACAATATAAAACAACAAAATATTGATGATACAGACAGCAGCGCTTAACCCCTACCACATCGCATCCATTGCCAAAGTTCACCTGTAGGATACTTCTCTCTCAAATTCTTATCCATTTTTTTGCTAAAAATCACTTAGCTCACACGTTTCCGTGTGATTCTGTGATTTCCTCAGTATCATCATACCACAGTGACAGTAACCCTTCTGCTGTTTGCCCGGAAGATCTCCTGAGGTAAGAGTTGATAATCATGTGAGAAGAGGGGATATGACTAAGTAAAACTCAAGATCTCACAAAAGTAGAGTTCAATATGCTTTGAATAAACCTTTCCAGACCTCCAACAGGCAGATCATCAGCAGGCAGTTTACAGTTAGAGAAAGAAAAACAAAGGAAAACCAGGAGTTCAACCTGCAAAGAGGAACTACTGAAGTGCACAAGTGGCTTAAGTGCAAGAAGACTGTCAAGAAGTCACTTGCCTAAATCATAAATGTATTTATTTACTTCAAAGGTCAGAAATTAGAATTATTTTTCTTTTTAATTACAGAGGAATAGAATAAGCACACATACAATGCAGAAGAGCCAAAAGCACACAGACACAACCAGCAAGGGATTTCAGGCAGTTACCTGACAGCATACTGAAGTATGTTAGCATTAAAGGGGAGACCAAAAAGGGAAAGAAAAAAAAAGAAGGGGGGGGAGGGGATTTGATCTGCTACTGCACAGAGAAGAAAAACTAGGAGGAGGAAAATGGGGAAAGCGAAAAGTTTAACCTCATTTTCACTTCCATCTGCACTGGAGATCAAATAGGTAAGCTAGTACAAGAAGTACCTGTGACTCAGTGAAAAATACCTCCAAAATATATAAAGAACAACTTCAGAACGTCTAAACAAACTACACACTTTTCAAATCGTCTGGAGGGAATTAAGTGGTTTAGAGACCTGACTAAAGCAATGTCAAAATTAATACTCATTTGTAACATAAGAGAATGGTGAAATATCATGCAGACAAAAGGACAAATGTTGTGCATATCTGTGTTTAAGAAACAGGATGGAAAAATAGTGGTCAGACAGTTACAGAGAAATTAGCATACTTCCCTGGGACAAATATTTTACAAGCCTAGTAGTAAGAGTCGAAAGGATGAGAAACAGTCTAAAACAGATTTTGGACAAAGCAGTCACAAGAAATGCATTTAATTTCTCTCTGTGGCAAGTAACAGGTTATGGAAAACAAAGAAAAATATCACTAGATATTCTGAAATATGTACATATGTGGACACAATCTTATGGGCAAGCTTAAAACAAACAAAAAATTGAAATAGATGAGTTATTGTTGATGCAAAAATGAATGGAAAACAATATTCCTCAGTTGTTAGGTACCCACCAGCAGCAAGGGGTTATCTAGCCAAGTTCCTTCACTGTCTGGATTGGTTCTCATACAGTTCAGTGCGGTCAGTTACAGTCACATTTTAAAAGAACACATAACCCCAACGAGTTCTGTAACACCAAAAAGCAGTAGGGAAAAAACTCACAAGCAAACACGAACTCACCTAAAAATTCCCCAGAAAAATATGACTAATTGGAGAAGCAGTCTGGAAAACTAAGTGCAATTCGAAAAGAACTAATAAATTTAAAAGCACAAAGGAATTACAGCGAATAGTCAGCTAACAAGGAACACTGAAGACCTGATCTTAAGGTTATAGCAGATCGTAAGTTGTTTATGAGTCAGTAAATGTCATGCCCTTATAAAGAAATGAAGCAACATCCCGGAAGGCATAAAGGAATATTTTGCTAAGTTCCAGAAAAAAATATTTCATCCAGATAGCATCAGATGTATTGCAGCTATTTTTGTCACTGCTGTTCAAGAAAAAAGATGAATAATTTGGAAAAATAGGAAAAAAGAATGATCAAAGGTCTTCAATTTGTCCTACAAGAGAAGCTTAAATAGAAGAAAAAAGCTGAAAAAAAGAGATTTGATAACACTCCTAATGTACTAAAAGGAAGGAAGTCATCTATTCGCTGTTTTTACTTGTGATACTGTAAGAATTAATGAGCTTAACTCATAGCTAAGGAGATTTAGGTTAGATATTAGGAATATCTTTGTAATTTTAAGTACACTAAAGCTCAGGATAGATTTCCTTTGAGGACACTGCAAAGCCTTCATAACTGGAGATCTTTAAGAACTGTTATATACTCATCTGTCAGAAACAGAAAAAGTACAGTTGATCCCTCCTTGAAGCAGGATGATAGACAAGATGAGCACCATCTCTAACTGCTCCTCTTCCTCCTGTGTAGAAATGTGATTTCCTAGAGAAGGATCTCAAACATATTGAGAGAGGTGAGTGGTAAGTTTAATTTGATGCATAAGTTTCAGTTACCTACTGTGAAGGAAATAGAAAATCCTACCCATCCATCTTTTATCACTGGAAAGATAAACTGTCCAGAAAATTTTAAACAAATGGAAGTATATAACTTCCTCATTGGCTGTTAATGGCATTAAGTAATATTCCTACATGCGTCACCACCTTAGTTACTTTGCCTAGACCGTTCCCATGTTTGTAGCTGTATATCATTGTATGTTGTTTCTATCTTCACATTAGAAACAGTTAATTGTTGACTGAAAGTTGAATTTCAGAAAGAAAGGAAATTTACTGTTTCTTGTAATATTTTTATATGACCTTTCCTATATCATCTAATTGGTTAGCATACACATCACAGACACAGCATAATCCCAAATGGGAATTTTTTGAAGCTCTAGTTTTTTTCTTTTCATTGGATAAAATTTATGCTAAGCACTTCGCATCATCTTAATTGCATAGATGTTGTTTGTTTTGTTTTAATTCACATCATATATACTTAAGTATACACAATATATAGGAAACTGGGAAAAAAGCAGTAAATATTCATTCAAAAATTAGCAAAGGTTTGCAGCCTTCCCTACACATTGTAAATTCACTGGACCAATTCTAGAAGTCCCTCCTGGCTCTTCCTTACTTAGCTAAGCCCAGGAGATTTCAACTGCATTGGTGGTCTCTACCACCAATTCGGTAAGTTCAGTAAAATTATATCTATTATCTATCTATCTGTCTCTCTCCATATATATATACATAGCCATTGACTGACAAATATATTACAGCTGGGTAAGCATAATGTATAGTATCCAAGGGCATACACTGCCTAAATACTATTTTAAAATTGTTTCCTATAGAAGAAATTAGAATAATTGGGCACAGCACCTAGGCAGCACCTAAGCTTCCAACTAAAGATGAGAAAGAAACCCATATAGAAATCTAGCCTAAGTCTTCGTAAGACAGGGATGAAACTTAAACTGAATATTCTTTTGATGCTAGAAAAAAGCTCTGACACCACTGAAAATCTATTTTGACAACTGTAGGAGTTAAACTCTAATTTCAGATGCAAGGCTGTCAAAGAAGAAAAAAACCCTGTTTCTATGCCTACAAAGATTAGAATCTGGCAGATGATCTAAAAACCCAGCTAAATATTCTTTTTATAGAGTCACCTCCTGGTTCCCTTATTCACATAAGGAGTCTTGCAGCATTCAAGAACAATAAGGGGGATTTGGCTCTTCTTGCTTTTCTGTTCAAAAACATGCTGTAAGATAAAATCAATACAGACAACTGTATATTAAGCTCAAGGTCACTCATGGCAGGTAACTACTTACGCTACCACATCTCCTGTTTATAAACATCGCTGCTGTTAAGAATGACTGCTCTTGCAACTATTGGCAATTTTTGAGTATCATTTTCCACGTCTGCAGCCCACTATGACAGAACTTACCCTTTGCACAGGAAGAGGTCTCTATCTTCAAATACCAACATAAGATATTTCTCACATCCTGTGCTGTTATAACGCTTTGATGAACAAGTTCTCCATCATCGTTGCTACAGGTCAAGAAACCATTTCTTTGATGCCGAAAAATACGAGGTGCAAATTTTGAATACAGGAAGGAATGATTTCTCATGGTTACGTGGTCTGTAATCACAGAACAGTATCTACAAGTACTACATACTGGATGAATACGTACTTATTTCCAAACATATTAGACAAGTTTTTACTCCAGAAAGCTTTACTACAGAGTTTGAAAGCTTCAGAAGATAATTTCCAGAATTGCTAGCCTTTTCCAGCCCCAACTGCAGCTGATCCTTCCACTAATGAACTATAAATTAACAACACAAACTGTATTACAAATTCTCCACATTTTATGTAAATCTATGTTTTTACAGCAGTTCTTACTGAGTATCCAAAAACTGACCTACAAAAATTGTGTGATTTTCAAGACTTGGGCTTCAGTATCATCTGAAATTTGAAAAGCACTTATCTGGCCCTTCAATCTACAGGTTAAGAAAGGAGGTTAAGGCATTCAACAAAGAGAAGGCTTAAACATAACTAAATATTATTCTGAGTACCACTGAGAAATTGAAAAGCCTCCTACATGCAATCTGAACTGAATAAAAACATGTAAAAGTACATGAGATACCTACAGTATCATAATGCATACAGATGACCAACATGTTAACTTCCATGGTCAGCATTAACTCAGCTATCTAACCTTACTATGTACAAAAGCTCTGTCACATTGGTATGATCTGTTCTATATTTTCAGTTTTTCATAAAACACAAAAGGAGACTTTTTAAACCAAAAACCCGCAATTACATCTCACAACTGTAGGACATCTTTCTTCCAAGGAAACTTTTTAACAGTTTTTTTCCCCCATAGTATTTTTCCAAAACAAATGTATTGTACAGACCTGTGTGGTGTTGATAAGCATCTGGTTTGAAGTATTTAAAGGATTTTTCCTGTTGATTTTCATTCGATTACTTTAAGAGGGAGCCTATTCTATGACATCCTTCGTCATATCCCTAGATGCTTTTAAAAAAAAAGGAGGATAGAATCATAATTTTTTCTCACACTACAGCATGGGTCCTGAAACTTTCCAAATCTAGAACGCAAAAAAGCCTGATCTAAAATGTTCCTGCCCTTTCCAAACAGAAACATTCATTTGCAGAAGCTGAAATTATTACAGTGCTATTATATGTTCCCTTTCACTTATTTTACTTTCCTTTGTTTTCTCAGATACTCAACTTCCATTTGGTGTTTTTCTGAGATAATGATACAGCAATAACTACTTTAATCTCTCATTCTAGAGACAGAATTGAAGCTTCTCATTGCCTATGACACTACACAGCATTCTTCAGGGAAATAATTAATTTTGCCAAGGAATTAAGTCAGCTGAGACACAGTGCTGATGTAGTGCAGTTAGATCAAACTACTCCTCATGTCTGAGCTCTCCTCCAATAGCATCCCACAGTAGGACAGCATCACGCATCGATCAAAAATTTCAGGGGGATTTTGAGCACGCGAGCAGTTAGGCCTCTATCCAAGCACAGGAGAATCATTCCTCCTTCCATCTTAGCAGTTGCATGACACGCGCACACCACTGCCACCAAAAAAGCATATCGAAGATGGGAAAGGATTTCCACTGTTTCACAGTTTTTTCAGCTTTTGTATGAACTGAACACCTTTTTAATTTACGATTGCCTCTTTGCACATTAGCACATAGGAGGTACAGCACATCAAATGCTGGAATGACAGAGAGGCGTGTCAGAGTCAACACAGGAACCACAGAGTGATTGTAACACTCCGGCACTTTCCCCAGTTGTGCGTGACAGCATATTTATAAAAATCTTTAATCAGATCAGAGTTCTAAGCAAGAGAGTAATCTTTCTCCTTCACCAGCTTCAGAGCTCTAGGAGCACAGTGTAACAGAGGAAAGCACATGCTTATGTGCACAAGGCATAATCCTAAAGAGCTGTAAATAAGCAATGTTTCTCTTGGCAACGTTCTCTGCACATTCCAGTTCCAGCACACCAGACACATATCAGTTTGCAAGCTTATGGGTGAAAATTGGAGACCAACAAAGGCATCTTTGTGGCTGGTCTTTGAACTGGGTCTGTTTAGCCTTGAGAAAAGAAGAAAGAGAGGGGACCTGATCCAGATCTATAGATATCTAAGGTGTGGGTGGCAGAGTGGCGAGGCCAGACTCTTTTCAGCAATGTGTGGAGACAGGACAGGGGGAAACGGCCAGAAACTGCAGCATAGGAAGTTCTACACAAATGTGTGCAAGAACTTCTTTATGGTGAGACTGACGGAGCACTGGAACAGGCTGCCCAGGGAGATTGTGGAGTCTCCTTCTCTGGAGATATTCAAGACCCGCCTGGACGTCCACTTGTGTGACCTGGTGTAGGGAACCTGCTTTGGCAGGGGGTTGGACTCGATGATCTCTGGAGGTCCCTTCCAAACCCTACGATTCTGTGCTGTGTACTACAAGCCACCTGACGAGGACAGGATGTTGATGAAGAGTTCTTCAGCTCCAGGAAACATCATGCCTTTGGGCCCTGACCCTGGCAGGTGACTACACCAAACAGACACATGCTGAAGCAGCAGCCCAGCACCCTGCAAGCAGTCCAGGAAACTGGAGTGCATTGAGGACAAACTCGCAGTTCCCCCCAGAGCAATATGCTTTGAGTTGCCTGGATAGACTGATATTTCCAACGATGCAGCAGAGTTTCACACATAAAGACTCTCCAAATCATCACTACTCAAAACAAACGGTATTTTTCCTCTCTTCCTTCTCTCAGCTGTAGTAGTTGATTCAACACTCACTTGCTCGGCACACAGAGATTTTTCTCTCCTGTTGTCAGCATGCTCTCTACACCTGCAACATATCTGAGTAAGCTATAAGGAGCAAGAGCAAGCACTGATGAAAGCCCAGTCTCTCCCTCCCTTTACCGCTGCTGCTACCTTGCCTCACCTCAGGTTTATACAAAATATCACCTCCAGCTTCTGTGCAGCACAGACAGCATCTGCACATTTCAGTCTCTTTTTATAGTTCCTTTCTCTCCCCCACTCTTTTTCTCTCCCTTTTAAGACTGCTGTGTTTCTGGAGCTTCCCCGGGGAAAATCTTCAACTTGAAAGGGTCTCTTAATAACCTTGCTCAGACCTGCACACAGGAAATTAAGCCATTCTGCACATTCAGCATTTACCACTTTGCTCTGCAATCCAAAGTTCTTGCACATACATACTGTTTGCAGCCATTTGGGGATTAACCCCTTCACCTTGCAGAACTGCAGGTGAATTTTCATTTCAATGAGTGAACTCTGCCTAGAGATGCAGGTAATAGTTCATATATTGAATACAAACGCTTCTAAATACATCAGAGCCGCTTTGCATTGTTGCCAAAGATCTGTCAGACAAACAAAACTCATACCAAGTGGAAACCTAATTAGGGGCCTTTGACTCTCAGATTTTTCTCCACTTCATTAAGTGCCCCCCTCCACTTAAAAAAACAAACACGCACACAAAATCAAACCAACAAACATTTTTTCTCCTCCTAGTGCACTGTGCTTTAGGGAATTCATTCTTCTTAACCCCTCTTAGCTGTTTTCCCTCTAGTCAAAGGGGCAGATACTTAGGGACACAAATCTCCTTTATTTACATACCAAGACTAAGAAACTGGCTGTCTAATTTGGCTACATCCCAGGCAGCCAGCCTGCAAAAAGCACAGTCAAACATTGCTCAGCTGCTACGTGAGTCTAGAAAGCATGGTGCCTGGCACTCAGCACAGTGCTCTCAGTGATTTCTGACTAGTTTTTCCATAAATCTTATGGAAGGCTAGGGCCAATTTTTTTTCTACTTCTAATTTAAGAAAATAGAAAAAAAAAAAACAATGCTCATGTGTTTGCTCTCCTGCTTAAATTTATTTTTCCTTGCACAAGGCACAGTCGCAGATAAAGAGCAATGCTGACAGCTAACTTACCTAACTTTCCTGACAGCTAACTTAGAAGAAGCATCTACAAATGCAGACACATCCCACGTGTGAGACCAGGCATATTTTTGACTTCAAAAAGAAACATACCAGGTGCACAAAGCCTTTGCTTCCCCAGATCCTCCATGCTCCAACATTCATATCCAGCACTTCACCGCTCTAACTCTATATGCACTTACTGCTACATCAAGCAATCCTTCCAAGCGTCCATTGGAAAGTCTTCCAGTTGACACTTAAGTGCAGCAAACAGCAAACTCTGAAGTGACACAACCTTCCGCACCCCTACGATGAATTAGGGAATGAGTGAGCGACCATTTCAAAGCACAAATATTTACGATGGAGTTCTGTGCACTGGAGCTAGTTGTTGATCACAATATAAGGAAAATATAAAAGGTTAAAGGCTACCTTAACTCCAGACGTGTTCCAGCGAGGTCTGTACTACTTGCAACAGGACAATGAAAACCCTTAACTTATTACAGATGGTGAAAATCTTTAAATAAATATCGTAAAATTCTCTTCATTCTCCCCCTACCTCCTACACCTCCCTTGAAAGAGGCATTAGCAAGCGCTGGATAAGAAAGCCACAGCACAACGCTATGATAAACTCTAATAATGCTCACATTCATTCCAAACTTTTTTTCCCCTCCTCACTGAAGCACCAACTCTGGCAGACAGGGCTGGCAAGACCCAGGAAGGGGAACTGGAAATTCCACTTGTAGCAGAGATGTGACAGACCATACCTACCAACACATGACTCAAAGATGAAATCAGTACAGCTGGGTCAGGAGGAAAACCCTTCAGCAAGCAGGTCCGAAAGCAACTCACACCCTGTTAGCAATATAATTTTTTTTCAATTAGTTGAGACTGCTGAGTCTGTGAACTCTTTTTACAACTGTTTCCTAAGTACAAAGAAAAGCCTGTCATGCCAGCGTATCACTTTCTTCCTTCATGTGGAATCCAGAAGAACCAGACTCAAGAATTCCTACGTAAGATGATCCCTAAAGGTCTCATACAGATTTATTACAGGTAGTCAATCCGACACAAAGAATCTGCATTGTTCTCTTCTGTCTGTCAGCTGACTACGTATCAAGGTATCAGCATCACAAAACAAACAGAACTCAAAATCTTTAAACAGGTGCTGAAAGCAGTAGTTCTTTGGTTCTAATTTAAGACCACAGGAAAAGAAGGTAAACAAATTAAAACCTAAAACAAATAAACAACATTATTCTTCAGCAACGAATGATGCTGGTGCACTGCAGCTGCGGAACGCGAAGTGCACAGAACGTACCTCCAGGCTACAAGTTTCTGAAAGTTTTACTTAGCTGATTAGAGATGAACAGATTGTGTGAAATATTAATAGTAGTCAATTTCAGTAGTAGTGTCCTAATGCAGAGCTAAATAAAGTTACCACACAGCAAGCAGCACACATGGAAAGTACAAACCTAAAACACCACTTAATAAAAAAAGCTGGTTGGTAACCCCCTTTTAAATCTATAGTGTTGTGGAACATATGCAAATCCAAGGGAAAGAGATTGGTTTTCATTTTCACCAAGCTTCCCCCACAACAGAACTGTGACTGCATCTCTCACCAACACCACAAGTATGGATGCATATTTATTTCCCAAATAAATACAGCTATTGAAAGTTGGGTGCATATTAGAGAAAAATTCAATATTTGTTTTCATTAGTGCTAAAAGGTATGAGGGACTGCTTAGAAGAAAAGTCTGTCATTGCTTGCTGCAGGTGTTGCCACTATCTCAAGTGTTTTTTCTAAGACACTGCAACTGCTGGGGGGCCGCTGCCTGCAGAACTGCTGCTGTTGTATAATGAAACAAAATACCAACACCTCCTGAGGGTCATGGGATTTTCCATGAGAGCTGAGGATTTTTTAAGTACAGAATTTCCCTATCATTCATCCAGAAACAAAGTTCCAAAGGCAAATTCATCATCTCCTTCACAGATTTGGCGTTTGCATCTGTGTATTTTAAAGTAAGAGTAATTATCTTGAAATGTTATGAAGAAAAGCAGAATTCATCAGGCCAATGAAGTGAAGGTTCTACATACCTTTTGCCTAAGAAAAATACAGTAAAGGAGTGATTTAAATGTTTAGTTACCATGGCTACCTTTACATCACAAGGCAAGGAAAACCCACACTGAAGATGAAACACTACTCCTTAAAGAAAGGAACTAGACACTGTTAATATGCTTTTTCTCCTCTCCAGTATTTTCAGAAGGCAAAACTGTTAAAGAAGAAATTATACATTAGTATACATCTGTATTTTCCTGTTTCTTTCTTACTCTACAATTTTGTTTTTTGTTGTTGCTATTCTCTTTTGTTGGGCTAGGTTGGGGTTTTTTTTGTATACAAAACGATCAAAGAAAATCTTGCATTAGATTCAACGATTTTCAAGTTAAAGACTACAGAAGGCATGAAAGAAGGAATTTCTTTAACGCTGATGTGAACATGCATCATCATTTATAATTTCAGCTCTGAAGTTTTAGGCTTTAGGTGGAAGTCAGAAGTTTTTAAAGAAGAGGATATTGTGCATGTGTTTCTTAAATAAGAAACAACTGTTCAGTTCTAAATGGCACCATACAATAAAGGTGAAGTAAAGCTGTGAAAGGAGATACTTATCTGTCGATGGCATTTCAAGGAGCAATTACTACACGATGCCTCTAAATGAAAGTTTATTGAACATCACGAAGTTCAGAAGATAACAGATTTGTTTCAATAATATAATGTTGTGGAACATTTCAAATCATGTAACCACACGCTTGACAGACATATATGTGGAGCACTATTTCATTAATTATCATGCAAAATAACTTCTCGTAACAAGTGTAAATCTGGAAGCAGACTAAAATAATAGAAGGTTGTGAAAGAGCGCGAGTTGCTCACGTCATTCAGAGACATCTATGTCAACGTGATCCCTCTACTACAGTGCTGACAGTCTCAGAACATGAATTGAAATGACAAAAAAAATAGGATATAGTATTTTTAGAGTTCTGTGTATTTGGAGTGAGAGATTTTAAAAGACTTCTGCATTCAGTCTTCAAAGGAAGAAAAGGAAATATCAAATTCAAGCAACAGCATATTTCTGCTGTGCAACAAGTTTTATGCCCAAGCCCTACTGTGCAATGTCACAATACAAAAAGACAAAACTGGTGAGTTAAGCATCAGTAAAGAAGATAAAGCAATAAAGTAAGAAATAAAGCAAAACAGGAAACAAGCCTGGCTTGGAGTTGATGGCTAGAGAGAACTTCTTATTCATCAGAAAGCAAGCTTTGAAACCTCTGTGATCTGTGAAACACAGCATGCGAACCATCACTGATGAGATCTGCAAGGGCAATTACATGAAGAAAAAGTTTTGACTTTTCTAAGTATAAAATAGGGAAAGTATTTTCCTTCTTTCTGTTGCGTTTGAAAACTAAGATCACAGCAGATGCTCATATTCCAGTTGTACTGCTTTGATTATATGAACCAACTAAAAAGCTTATTGCTAAGGAACTTCTATATCTTATGCTTTAAATATAACACGGAACGGCTCATTGTTATTAAAAAAAGTGCATGAAGACTCATTTAAAGGGCATTTCCCCTCTTTCTCTCGTACTATTAAATGACAGCATAACAGTTTCAAAATAAATGAAGAAAACACATTTAATAGGAACAATTGAAAATTCGTTTTGATTGATGGCCAATTTTCTCCAAAGCTTCAGCAGAGGGTTGGGACATGCATTATGGCAGATCCCCACCAATGCAGAAACACAACAACACTCACTGGATGTCGTACAAGAACAGTTCAGCCAACGGAAATTCTATCATAATAAGGCATGGAATGTAATATCGTTTCATTAAGAATTTTAAATTATTTGTAGGGAGACTTCCTCAAACAAACACGTATTTCAGTGGAATAAAAGATCAGAGTAAAGATACAAATCACACATATAAACAGTATTTTTCTGAGGTATTAAAAACACACTGTCAGAACTGAAAGGTTTAGAGCATCTTTTCACCTTTGTATTTTTCATTTACTCTATGTAACACATTTATTTATTCATTACACTTTTTTTTTCCTTCTGACTTTCTTTTATAGCTGAGATCACAAGCCAAAGTTGACCTCCTGTTTTTGGGGCATTAAGATATTTAATATTAAATTTCTTCTCTGAACTGTCACCAGTTACATATGCAAACTACACAAAATGTAGTGAAGTACACTAAAGTACACAAATTAAGCCAACGCTCAAAAGCCGTGCAGCACTGGAAAAAAGGCTTTACAGTTCAAGCTCTCTCTGATGCCTTATGAAAGGAATTCTCCAACTTCTGAAGACCTTTCCCACAGACATTCAAATTACAGTCACTATTAGATACGACAGCCTCTATGAGCCTTCACATGAAAGATGCTCGTTGAACCTGATCTTCCAAAGATAGGATGGGTAATTGGAATATTTCATAAAATGTAAATCCCTTATTCCAACGATATTTGGAAAGCCTACGTGACTCTGAAAAGGGCAGGGTTTTCCAGGCTGCAATGCTTCATTCATTTTTCTGTTAAAAAAAAAAAAGGAAAAAAATTGACTGATACTTCTCAATTTTCTGTACAAATGACATAAGCACACAAGTGTGTCCGGACACACGGTGAGCTTCTGATGTTCGTAGAAAAAGCACTGGTATCATCTCAAGTATCTGCTCCCGGAATTTAATGCCTAAGAAATAACCCATGGCTAAAATAACTTTTCAAACATCTAGATGTGAATTTTTGTAAGGAGAATGAAATAAAAATCACTCTAAAATGTGTGCATATAAGTAGTGCTATAGACTTAATAGAATGTCCATGAAAATTTTTAGCATTATAATCTTTTTAGAAATCCAAATTGATTAAGTGTGATATAGCAAAAACTAGAAAGAGTTATGAACTGGCTTTCATATGTTGCTGATATGTGAAACGTATTTTCATATGTTTCATATGTTTTAGATAACAAAAACTATTACCTAAAACCAGATTTTAATGTCACCATTATAGGGAAATTAACTTCAGGTAGTACATTCATCTCAGAAAAAATTAGTCTACTAATGAAAATCTAGACTTAAACAATTTCGACTTCTAGTCAAAGTTGTAAATCTTGGAAAAAAATCCACAGAACTCTTGGTTGTTTCACTTAAAAGCAGTTTCTGGATAAGAAAGACCACTTGTTTGAAGTAGAAATGCTAAACAACAGAAGTCCAGTTCACTGAAAAATTCAGTAACCAAGAATTACAAAACACTCTTCTCAACTTCAGTTCATCTGAATGATTGATGCTCAAATCTCACTAAAAATCAAGATAATCATATTAAACCCTTTATGAATACAGCCAGTAGAGATCACAGCAAGGCTGAGTTACTATCGGGATTCTTCTGTCACAAATCACATAAAAATAACAGTTAAACTGTTTCAGTCTTCAGCTGAGAGGCTTTTAAAAAATTAAGATGCCATTAGAGTTGAACTGATAAAACTAACATTTAGGATACTGCATGAAAATTCCTGTGCTGAACAATGATGCCAAAGGATTCTGGTCAAAATAAAAAGACATCCAGAAAAACAGTTCTCTCCTCCATTTCTCCAAATCACTAAAAAACAACATCAAGACAAAAATCAAGAGCTTTTAACCAATAAAGACACAATGCAGCTTCTTGCCTTTGCACTATAAACCTGTACATGAGAAAATATACCAACTCTCTCATACATCTCCCAGCTTCCACCTTTCTCTCAGGATAAAGCATAATTCCTGAAGATCTATACGAACTACTGGACTTTTTGAAAATGGGAATGCACATCACTGTTCCTGCTAACTGAAAAAAAGCAGGCATCTCTATGAAGTTTCTGACATTTTAGCAGATAGGCCTTAATACCATCAAGACAGGAGAACCTCATAAGCCCAGCAGTCATTTCCACTTGCATCTTCAGTGAGACAGTTTTTAGATCATTTTGTAAAACTGGTTAATGGTCTCATTTAAGATAGCCCATTCATAATAAACATTCTTGATTAGTGAAATCTGTACAGCAGCTTTTGTCTGGTCACAATCCTTACACACAGTAACTACGCATAGCCAAGTTGCATGGAACACCCAGTTCCACATAGGCCTGTCTTCGCGACTCACCCAGTGCAAGCCTCCTCAGCTCAGCAAGTACACCCCCAACTGGTTTGCTTCAAGTTGTCTTCCTTGCATCTGCAGCACGTTCTATGTGCTCTATGCAAGGCTGCAGGATAAATTAAAGCCAGTCTTCTCCCATCTAGTTTCTTTTGACTTCGGTGAAACAAACATAAAATAATTGGTACATTCATTCTCTTTATCAAGATAATCTGCCCGAAATGATTACACGCCTCAGACCTTGATTCAGTCTTCCCTTTCAGGCCAAATACTCTTCTGCAGTTTTTCCTACGCTTTCTTCCTGCAGCCCAGACTAACTGACAACCAGGCCAGAGGGAAAGAGCACACAGGAAAATGGCGAAACGGAGGGAACTGATGTTATCAGTAAAACCATTACAGAACTTCTCATGTTCTCCACATAGAGAATAGGCTTTTGTGCATTTATTACTAAAGCAAAAGTAATACAGCAAATCCTCTTGGAAAGAAATCACAATCTGATTTCCTACTTCTTAATCAGATGATTATATGTCAGCTCAGGAGAGCTCAGTTTGAACCATGTGCATCTCCAGTTCTTACAGCTCCCAGACACAAAGTCCAGAAAGTCCATTAGCGATCTAATAGGTTGAAAGCAGCATAATCAACATCAGGGAGCTCTTACCAAATCATTTTGAAAAAAAAGGAAAATATTTATTTTTGTTTTCCAAAAAAAACTCAATAAGCTTAGGCAGCGCTGACCATCAGTGCATCAGCCTAACTCAGCTGCTGTGGACAGGTAATGAGGGCCTGCTGTTCCTTGTAAGGCACAGCTGTGGAGCAGAGATTCACTAGCCATTTTTTATTGCTGTCGCAACTGCAGAAACCAGATGATGCTTATTATTATTTGCGACACTGTTTCATACAGAACAGCAGGTCCTCATTAAGAGAGACACATTTACCACAAATGCTCACCTCTGTTGCAGAGATCAAGTCTACAATTTGAGCTCAAAGCATATAAGGACCTACTTTTTCCCTTTCATGAGACAAACAACAATAAAAAAATTAAAATAACACACTTTTACGTGGAAATTTCTTTCTTAAATCTTTCTAACTCCAGTAATAGAAGATTACAAAACAGTTAAGGAAGTTTGGGTATCTAGTTTTCATCCACTGTTAAATAGAACCGGTCAGTAAGAAGAGAAATGTCTTCAAAAAAAGTGTTCCATCAAGAACACCGGTATGTGAGCTTCTTTTCAGACAAAAAAAGTTACATAACAAAATCAATTTTCACTTAAAAGCAGATCAGAGTCAGAACTGTATGTAAGTTGCAGATGTGACTAAATTAGACTATATTAGGTGCTACACGTGATAAATTTTTTTGACAATTTTGTTAGCAGACATGTCCATTTTGCTTTTATACATTACACGGTAAAATGTCCCATACTACAGCAAGCAGAGTGTGGGGGAAGAGAAGATTTGAGACATTTGATCTTCTCCTCTTTTTGGAAATGAACAGAGTTTCCAGGATAAAAATCACGTAATTATATATCCTTTCAGCTTCAAGATCATAACCCTACCTTCCATAATGTAAGACCTGCAATTCCATCAAATTGCAATTGAATAATTAACACCACTCAAGTTAAATACAAAGAGAAATAGGCCAGGTTAATGGGCATGTTTTCCCAAATAAATCCTGCTACCTAAAATCTAAACGCTCCTAATAACTTACAATGGAGAGAGACAGGTAAACTGGACTCAGAGCAGCCTGAAAGAGGGCTTTGTGATCTGTATCAGCACAAAGAGTCAAATAACAAGTTATACCAAAGATTTACGTGAGAGCAAACACAGCAATTTCATTTTTTTCTTTGTTTTCCTCTAAAGCAGCCATAGTTTATAATGAAAGTTTTGGAGTAATCACTTTTTAAAATTATCACAATCTAGAGCCACGGAAGTCTCTGGAACGATCACTTTGCAAGCAGTTCAAATCTTTTTCCATCAAAAATTCCCTACATAATAAAATAATTCAAAGTATTAATCCAAAAATTCAGTGCATACTCAGAAGAAATCACAGTTTTTTACACTTTCAGTTACGAAATGCATTTCTGAAGAAGTTTCTATCTTTAAATGTTTTCTGTGATCCCATCTTTTACAGGAGCCATACCATCAAATATATATCCTATAAAAGTAAAGCAGAATTCTCAGCTTTGCTACGTATGTTATGAAGCCTGTCTCCATTACTTAAATGTATATCTTGCTTAACTTTACCATAAAGTTTATTCTGTTATGGTGCAAATAAAGTCATTACAAAAATGCAGGAAAAAAAGAAACAAACACTTTTCTCCATACTTGTACATTTGTCATGAAGTTTCTTGGATTGCTGCCCTTGGACATGCAGGATAACTCGTTATAATCCCACAGACTGCAGCAGCATAAAAAAAAAAAATCTATACTCCAGCACTGTGTTTTCAAATAAAGCAAAGGTTTAGAGAACTAACCAAAAAATACTGAAATAGAAATGTAACATATCTAAAATATACTAGCGCAGTAATGGCTACAAATTGCCAGGGAGACTGAAGAAATGTGAAAACACAAAGCACAGTAATAATGAAAGATTTTATTTATTCCTGATTATAATATAGTTTGGCTATACATCACACGTGGTAGACATTTTTAGATGCCACAGAAATCTGCTTTTTGGAGCAGCTAATGAGAAAACTCACAAGAAGAGAAGCAATTCTTAAACTGGCTCAAGATTTAAGATGAAGTTCCCCAAGAAATACTCTGAAATAGATACTGTTCTGTGCTCAGATACAAAACTCCTTGCAAAAAAAATGGGAAAAAAAAGCTAAAAAGAAGCCCCAAAAGAAATCCACGAGAGGTTTAACTTGAAAGGTTAGCTTGCTTAACTTGAAAAAGAAGAATGATGTAAAAATGAAGAAACTATTTAAAAATAAATTAAAAAGCAGTAGCTAAAATTTTAAAATATTCATATAAATATTTTAAAGCTTTCTTTTTATATAAACTGGCATAGCAACTCTTTAAAGGAACCACAGTAAAAGCTCAGAGTACAAGTATATTACCTATCAAAAATAATTTTAAATGGGCTTCCAGAAAAACTGGTGTGCTTAAATGGCAGAGTAAAAGAGGCTATTAGACATAAAAGGACACCCTTCAAAAAGCAGAAGTTGCATCCACCTGAGAAAATTAAGAATAATAAACTCTGACAAGATTAACATAAAACCAGAACCATGAAAACAAACCCCAAAAGATTTTGATAAGGAACTTACAAGAGACATAAAGAATAAAAATATCGAATACATCCATGAGAATCAGCAAGCCTGCACAAGCACGTGGAGCTGCTGGATGTGTACGGAGAGCATATGAGGAAGGCAAATAGAATGATTCCCACACACCCATTTACCACAGAGTAGTTCAGTGACTTCTCCACACTGGAGAGATTCTCTGGGTAGGGCGAGTAGAAGACAGCCTCGAACCAGCCTGTCAATACCAACGTCTAGCAACACTGATAGAATGAACAGAACTACAGTGTTTCTAAAGGATACTGGATTTAAAATATGCCATCGCCTAAGCGTGGCTTGTAAGCTATGATTTAAACTAGTGTTAACGCCATTGGAACTAAAGATAATAAGCACAGTGCCAGGAAATGAGGGACTCTGACTTCTGGAGTAAGTACATCAGTAGAAAATCTAACAGGCATCTAAAATATTTACCTCACTGATCAAATGTCAATCAATAAAATCAACAAAAAAGTGATCAAATTGACACAGTATGCTTCCTTCCCTATAGATTCACACAGGTCACTCTGAAAGTAACGCCTCCAATTTATTTCCAAGAAAACTACAACAGATTCGAAGAATACAATAACACTGTTCGATAGAGTAAATTTTCAGCTACAAAAAGCTGTTTTTCAACATAGTCACCACCATCAGCCATGCATTTTCACCAGTGATGAACAAGAACCTGCCACGCCATACAAATCTGCATGGCCATTTGGAATGTGGCTTGACTTTCATGTTGCTGTCACCACTCTTAAAATGCATCACCCATTGCCTCACTGTGCTCATATCCACTGTTCAGCCTCCAGCAGCGTTCAGCAAGCATTGGTGAATGTCAATGGGTGCCATTTCTTCTGCACGGAGGAATTCAGTGACACACCTTTGTTTCATTCCCACTTTAATGCTATTCTGTCACAGTGCCCCTCTGCTGCCATCTGTCATAAGGCAACAAAGTCACACAAATAGCCCGTTAAGATTCAACCTCTTCTGCCATCCCACCAGCATCTGCTTCTGACAGTGTGGGTCAGCGTCGTTAAGTACAAGGCACTACTTCTGTTGCAGGCCTTATGTAATCAGTAAGACAAAACAAAAGCTAGCATCTACCCTTATATGTATATTCTTATCTGCACATCTTCAGACAGGCTTTACAAAAGCAGACTCTAAAATAAAATGTTCTCCATTATTAATTTCACTCCGGTGTTTAAAAACAATTCTTGTAGAAGCAAAGCTACATGCTATAATCACTTTATGAAAGCTGCTGTTTACTTCCTAATCTATCATTAGTGCTCTTCCAAAAAAAAGATAAACTAAAACATTAAGAAGGCAAAAATAGCATAAACAATTTCTGTCTATGTTACTGCTGAATAGAGGAGTCAGATTGATTATTTTTAAGAAGAAATTATGCTAATTTAAGCAAGAAAGCCACAGTAAGAAATAAATTGTCACACATCTTAGAAACATCACATAACAAGGTCACTGTGGCTGAAGCAATTATTTTGGCAAATTGTTGTGGAGGGACAAGAGCTAATAACACAAGTAACCGCTGCTGAATTGCACGTATGTTTCTCAATGCTCAGTGGAAAAGGAAATTTATTTTTGTAAATTAGCCATACAACAAACCAGGTAAAACTCTATGTATTCATCACCATTAAGTAATCAGTGCAGCCAGGAGATGGCACATAGTTATTAGAGCAAATTTTCTTGCTCTTAACACGTGAAGTAAGCCAGTATCAAGTGGCCACTCAAACAACAGTTACAGCAGAGCAACACTTGTAATTACTCAGAGGATTAAATTAACAGATCAGGTAATTCCCACTCATAGGAAATAATGTATATTTCATTTCCAGCAGCGAGTGCAGCACCCCTCTGTGGTACTTTAGCCATAAATTTGAGAACGTGGAGCTACACGTACACAGCACTGCTCTCCTGAAGACAACCAGCCTTGGGATTCCAAGGTACCCTGCACAGTCCCTTAAGACTAGCTGATGCTAGTGCTGTGGTCACCAGCAGGGTTGTCTTCATTTTGGCAAAATAAATAAATAAACATTAAAAAAAAAAAAAAAAAGAGAAAGCTGAGGAATTTTCAAATATTAGCAGTGGAAGGACTAGAGAACAAGCAGGTGAATGTGGCTTCTTTCCCAGGAGGAATTCAGCCAGCATTCAGTTCAGTTCAGGGGACCTTCAGTACACGATCCTACTGGCACATAGCCTGAGGTCATCACTTTGGCTAACAGAGTGCTCTGTCCCCTTTCTTTAGGCTAAGCTACAATACAAGACGTTTGAAGCAACGATTGTGCCACACCAGTGTCCTACAATCATTATGAAGAAGAAACAACACGCTGGGCCTGCTCTCAGGTTAGCTGTTTTGCAAAGAAAGAAATCCACGATGCTAGCACAATCAACTGTGAAATGTAGCTGGGAAACAGAAAGTGCTTCAAACACCACTACAAATAACAAAAACTCATCTGTCTAAAAACTCTGGAATATAAAGTTTTAAAGCAGAAAAGAGTAAGAGGAGGTAAAATGCTTGATCCACAGCTCAAGGGCAGACTGGAAACAATTCTACCTCATGCAGACATAAAATTGCTGGAAGGGTGTTCTCATAAACAAAGTGCTGGAGGCCATGCCATCGTCCACCTCCTCCTGCTTCTCCCTACATCTAAGGAAGCCAAGTACATCTCACAGAACAGAAGATGCACACGTTTCAGGAATATCCCAGAGGCAAAAAGAAAGAATAGTGAAACAGTAACAGCTTTCAGAGCTGAAGATACAGCCTCTTCTATTTAGGTTAAAAATCCTCTAGGGCCTGTTCCTACTTCTGATTTCCATGTACTTGCAGGATTTTCCACAGCTTCATTATTCAAAGAAAATAGCTAGGTTTTACTGAGGTTGGCCATTGGGGGCAAAACTCAGCTGCTGCAGAAAGTCAGATGAAGGTATTTGCACCATGTAAGTTCCCATCACGCTCTCTGGGGCACCACTTAAGTACCTATTAAACCCTGTGGGCTCGAACAGGATTTAAATGAGCAACAGAGACCTGATCTTTTTTTCCCACTCATTCTTTTTTGTCCAGCAAAGTGTTTTATATTATTCACCATTAAAATTTATTCACCATTAAAATTTTCTAGCCAATCATTACGAATGCTTTCATTTTTTGTTTTGAAGAGGTCTTAAAAACAGCTTGCTAGATTTTTGAACATTCTTTGAGTCTATCTTTGTATTGCAGAAGAAAACTACACTGAAGGTGGAGAAAAGCAACACAGGACAACCATAGGATAGAGTTAACTCAAGATTTATACGTGAGCAGTGGAAGAATGATGGAAAGAATGAAGGGTTCTATATGAAGTAGTTCTGCCTTGCCACTGATATAACTAGATAAATCTAAGACAAAGTAATACTAATAGTTACAAAACAAAGAAGAATCTGCGAATAGCTCACATGCACGGCAATAAAAGCAGGTGAGCTCCTCTTCAGTGCAATGAAAAACTTACTGTATAAAATTTAAGGAAGGTCAGTTTAATCCGTTAATATATTCACAGAATTGCAAAAGATTTAGCTGACAAAAGCAGCCAAGGAGACCCTGATGTTTTTTTAATATCCATATGAAATGGCACTCAGACAGATTTTGTGCTTGATTTAAAGCAAACTGATGGCTAAGTTACACATTTAGATAGGAATGCTGGGGTAAGGTCAAACCACTATCATTAACATCCCAAGGAGGAAGGCTGATAATTACTAATGCTTAAAAGCACCAGCAGTCTACTGACTGCATGGATTTTCTCAGACTTTTGTTCAGTCAGTTTCTCAAGTAAAAAAATAGCATTCAAAGACTTCTAACTCATACAACGTAAGCCTCACTCATTAGTAATCCTTGAAGCTTGACTTCATTTGAGCCTGTTCTGGGTCTGGATAGCAATTAGTATTGCCCTCCAGGTAAGGGAGTGTAGATTTATTCCCCAGAGGTGGTTTAACTTCCTCAACCTACTTTAAAATTAGATTTACTCTGTTACAAATCGTAAGTGTTAAATGAGTAAAACTATTAAACAAGGAATACTGCTGGGCTAAATGGCTAAGCGTTTAATGGTTTACCACAGTATTACCATTTTTATGGTCTATTAAAACAATTGGAAGAATATCAGCAGTATGAAGAATCAAGTAATTTATATACAAGTTTGATTAAGTACCGTATGTTTGAGTAAGAAGCGAGCTCATTTTCTTACACTTAAGAATATTAGAGGAAGGGACGTTCGAAAAGGTTACTTTTGAGCTGAAGCACATTTACTTTAAACTAAATTTGTAAAAGGATGTATACCACATACCCTGCTATCTACGTTTTTGTTTGCTTTATGCAGCTTGTTATAACCAAAACACAGATGGTGTAAACTGATATCACTAAACAGCAGCTTAAATTAAACATCACTAACCTGATTCAAACCTAATTCCTCCCTGTGCTGCATCCTCATCTCTCTCCTCCTTTTCTCCCCTCGTTAACATTAACACAGAAGTCATCAATATATCGTATTACCCTACAGCATGCTGACTCCTTGTATGATTGAAACGTGGAAATAAGGAAATCCCTGCTGTAATGGCTGTCAAGAGACCGAGGATCCAAGAAATCACACAGTGAGCTACTACCAAAACTTTGTACAGATCAAGACAAGTATCTTGTTTGCTCAGTTGATCACTTTCTTTTGACTGATCACTGATGTAAAACTCTGTCTTAGCTCTAAAACATCCCAAGAAAACAAAAATACGCCAAAAAAATCTGTCAAATGCCTTCCTTGCAGACCATCGCATGAAAGAAAGTTTTGCAAATACGACAAGAAACGCTTCACTTGATACTGAAGTTGGAGAAAGTGGTCAAAAGAAGACTTTTCCCCTTTGGTCCCCTTGCCACAACTACACCCCACCAAAGGCTTCGTGCACCTCAGCTCCCCAGAATTTCGAAGGTCACACGGCTGTTCCAGGGAAACCACAACTGCCTTCGCTAACCAAAGCGAAACAGGAGGTCAGCAGCTCGTGCTCTAGGTTACTCTAACCGCTGCGGTTTAACGCAGGGCAGCCGGACTCCAAGCAGACCTCCACTCGCTCCTCCCCGCACGGGATGAGGGCGGGAACAGAAACAAAGTGGAACTCACGCGTTGAAATGCACTAAGATAAAAGAGGAAAACTGAAACAAACCCGCAACAATAGCGATACACGCATCCGCAACGCAATTACTCACCGCTCGCTAACGACCGGGCGGCTCACCCACACACACCTCGCTACCCACGAGGTCGCAGCCCCGCAGCCGACGCTCGGCAGCCCCCACAGCTTTATCGCCGCCTCGTGCCGCGGCAGAACCGTTGGCCGAACTCGGAGCACCTGTGCGGGCCGCGCTCCGGCCCTGCGGCTGCGTGAGGGGCGGCTCTGCCCCACCGCGTGGCCCCGCTCCTGCTGCGGCCGAACATCGGGGCTGGAACATCTCGGGCTGGAACCAGGACGAGAAGTGACCGTATATAGACGTGTTGATATACGTCTGTATATAGATGTGTGTCTTGAGAAGATCGGGTTCTTTTCATTGTCTCCTTTGCCTCCCAGTTGTCCAGTTTTAGTAGTGATGCTTTTTCCTGAGAAACATTTCAGCGTAACTAATTCCATTAATTGACTTAATCGCAGAATAAAAACGATGTATTTCAAGTTTTAGCTAGAGATGGAATGATATTTTTGTTTTGGTTGTTGTTAATTCAGAAGTTCCTCAGCGTCAGAGAACACCAGTCTTATTTTTACAATCAAACCCAATATGTATTTTGAATAAACTTAACTGACCTTCAACTCTGAAGAGTGATCCAGTATCATTCATCCTAGAATCACAGAATATCTTGAGCTGGAAGGGACCCAAAAGGATCGCTGAGTCCTGTTCCTGGCTCCACACAAGACCACCCGAAATGAGATCAGTTCTTCTTTGGATAAATAACTGGAGAAGACTGTTCTGCAGAGCTGCTACTAACAGTGCTCCGTTTGTCTCTTCAGTGTTTCTGTAGCACACGTTCCTGCACTTTCTAGAGGCCACGATCTGGTGATGGGGAGGCACAGTTCTTATGAGACTGCCAAAAATCTGGAAAGGACATGGAACAATCAGTGAGGAGACTCCACCTGTTTAATTCATTAATGCTCCATCAGTCTTCTGTTCAAGCACCCCGTAAATGCCCTGCTGCTGCTTTGAAGGTGATCAGCCAGGTTGGGATTTGTCTTATCTTTTTCAGGAGGCATTTTAGAAATCAAGCTAGAGCAATAAACTTAGCTTACTTGGGAAAATAAAATTTCAGCCTACAGCCAATATTTGATCCTTTACAACAAAACACATCTTTGATCCTGTGTCCAGAAGTCTAGAGTTTGCTAAAGAAGCACAGCAGTTATAGCAAGAGTAAAATGATGGCAATGCCAGAAGCTGCAAAGGAAAAGACAAAATTAAAATGAAAGTCAAAATGTAAAGAAAAGGTTACCTCAGATACACGTACACTTTAAACAAAAATGATAAATTTGTAATCGAGAATATTTGCAACAGAAGAAGAAATCAAATCCCAAAAAAGCCTAAATATTTTTCCATGTTTGAAGGAAAAAAAATCTTATAGCAAAATAAGGTCAAATTCTGAATTTACTCTGATGGTTTGGAAAAATACAAACAACAAGTTTATTTGCTTTTCAAATGAAAAGCACCGATGAAGGTATTTGAGAAGCATTCAGAGATGTGAAAATGGCACGGCAATATTGTAATATTAACCTCTATCAGCGCTTGTGGTTTGGTGACACCCACCTTGCTGCTCTCTCTCACCTCGTCCTCACCAGCCAGGAGGGTGCTTGTGTTTGCTTTTAATACTCCCTTTTCTGCTACTGGCCATGTCCAATGCGGGGGCAGCCCCTGTTTTCTTCTCACATGCCACTCCTTCTAACAGTACTTAATATAACAGTAACTCCATACAATGGTTAACACCTTTGGCCAAATCCATTTTGCACTGACTTTTCATCCTAACATTTCTGCTGCATGACAACACTGGCAGTAGTCTGAATGGAACTCCTTTACTTCTCTCTGACAATACATCGAGCCCAGTGCATTGATTTGATTGATGCTTGTAAAAAACAGTAAGTAGATATATGGTGTGTGAATTTCCAGAGAGCCTGCATTATACAGACCCGGTGAATGTTGGAGACAGAGTTGGAACACTGGAAAAGGAATACCAGCTTACGTAATATTTTTTTTGCAAATCTAATCACCACTGGTTCTGAAGACATTATCTTCACTTGAATATCTAGTTTCTTGCACATCACATATGGAATTTCTTTTACTTTCTTTACCAAATGTATGACAAGCACTTACTGAAAACTGTTTCTGTTAGATTTCTTAGTGGCTTGTTTGGGTTTTTTTTTTTGCTTGTTTTGTTTTTTAATTTCTTGAATGATTTCTTGGCATTGTATTTCTCATTTTGCTTGTGGCAGGAGAGAAAGAAATCTTTGAGCAGCAAAATGTGAATGTCCTTACACCTCTCCTGACCACTGTAGTTAGAACAAACATTTCCAGATTCACAAAACAAAGACCTCGATGCGTGTCTTGTTAACATAGGTACATGTGAGTAGCTGACAAGTGGAAACTTGAAATATGGCAAGTCTGTAGCCATGGATAGTAACTACTTATGCCTTCACTTAGCAAGCAACCTTCATGCGGATGCTACTACTTCAGTGCAATCTGTAAGATGAGTTTTCAGACTCTGCTTTACACTTCTTTGCTTTGTGGTTTTAAGACAAGTGTTTGATGTCATTTGGAGATAGATTTTTGTGGTATAATACAGATAAGGGTTAGGTTGAATGTCTTTTCTTCTCACAAAGAAAATCCTTCAGACACATTCATAAAACAGCAGGAAGGACACCTACCGTCCTTATACATTCATATCATCATGTCTTTGCTTCTTGCTAGAGACTTTTTTTTCCCTAGGAAAGCCTATCAGATAAGATCAGTATCATTATCAATACATCTGTGGGGAGCTGCTGGCAGCATACCAACTGTTAATTAACCCTAGCATTGTCATACTCGATTACTTTTCAAAGTACTTCAGAACAGTTGAATCAAAATAAATAAGGAAAACATTTAATAATGAGAAGACAACTACCTCCTCTATAGGTGTGAATGGTGCACTTTCTACAAAGAGTGAAGTGAGAGACACATCAGAATTTAGACCACCACTCACACCCCTTCAGACTGAAGCTCCTCTTCAGAGCCTGGTACAGGGGAAGGGCTGTGTGGCTATGGTGCTGAGTGTGTGGAGATAAAACTAGTGCGTAGGGCTAAACATAAGGAAGGCTGCACAATACTAAAAGGGCTTAGACTGCTTCTGTAGCAGCGCTTGAGTTATACATAGTTAATAAAAAGAAAAGAAAGCAAATACACTTCTCAAGTGAGCAAGTAGGTAGTAGAATTAGATGGGTATAAAATATAGCCTGGACTTTTCCTTAATGCAATCTTGTTAGGATACAGCAGAACATATGCAGAACTAAGTTATAACTCATCTTTTTCTTCATCTTTTCTGGAATGTAGATCAGAATTAGAAAGCACAGTAAAGCAGATCTACTACTCAAAATGCCCCAGTGTTTCACTCCAGCATTACAGATGATCAGAGTTCAACCTTTAAAATAACTATCCTGTTCAGTCTCAAATGCAAGATTCTGAAACAATAATCTCCACTCTTGAATTTTTCTGACGAATTTGATATAGTTCAGTAAGAAAGTCATCTAGAAGACTGACATTAAAAGAGTTTCATTCCATGATGAAATCTTTGCCATGAACAACTATAATTAGACATTTCTTCCTCCTCCTCTTTTGGATTAAAAAAGTTAAAGTTCAATTTCTTTGTGGAGGGGAAAAACAACAACAACAACAAAAACACATTCCAAACAGTTGAAGGTTCTGAGAAGGCTGGGAGCTCAAACCAATTTGGGGTTACAAATTCTTAGGCAAGGTGATGGAAATCTATCTTCCAATAGCCTTTGGAGGTGAAACTCATCATCCAGCCCAAGGATGTAAGATCCAGAATCTTTGGCAAATGAATCCAACAAGAGCGCTAGCCAGAAAAAGAAAGATTCCCCCAACCCAACACTAGACTGTGACTGATTACATCCTCTAGTTAAGGTAATGTTTATTCAAAAACTTTCTGAATAGCTCTGCTATCTGCTATCTGCATTATTTTCCGTCAGCTTTATTTCAGCATACAATATCCTGAACATCATGCAAGCCATACAAAACAGTAACGTTCCGTGAATTTCTTTTCCTAGTAGACTTCCCTGCCCTTTTATTTCAGTAACTGGCCTATCGTTCTTCAATTACACACAGGGTAAATAGCATTGATTGAATTGTTTCTATTCTGCCATATATTGCAAATCTAGCAGTCCTATTACGTGTCAAGTCACAATTTCCTGTATTTGATTTTTTCATGAACTTTTGTATACCAAGGTTTCTTTAGCTATTTTGTTTCTCAGAGCTTATGAGGTGCAACATGATACAACAGCTGCAACCATATACAGATCACTGCCGTGACAAATCTTCAGCAAATTCTGAAGTTTTCCCATCTCCCCATTTTATCCCTGAATACTAGTTCTCGCCAGAATGTTTCAGACTATCACACTTATTTGGTATCAAACATTGTATGTGGTAAAATATCTCCAAGCATTGTTGTCTAAAGCATTCCCTAATCACTGAATTGCCTCTGACTCCAAGGAGAAAATTTGCTTAATCAGGAATTGATTAAATATCCCAGAGACCATTAGATGCATTCTAGACAAGTTCAAATTGACTACAAGGTTAGAGAAAAAACAAAATACCTCTGTACTTGCAAATTTTACTTTTCTTCATCTGTTGCTTGAATGCAATTATGATGTACTGAGTAGCAAACAGATCATCTTTGTTTTTAGTCTTAGAAGCATGAGAAAAGAGGAAGAATGGTCTCACAAAATGTTTTGGGGTTAACCCAGGCATGGGAGATACATCCGTGTAAAAGGAGTTGGAAGTCTTAGAGGATTTCTCCTTTCACTAAGGAGACATTAGCTAACTTAACTGTATTAACAATATTCCTCATACCTCTGAGGGTTTACAGGAAATACACTTCTGAACAGTTTGCACACTGGAAATGAGTGCATCCTGTGAGAAAGCAAGCAATTTCAGGTGATTTCCCAGATAAAGCTTAACACAGAAATCTTAATAATGTGGAAGACTTAGTGGCCACAAACTTCACAATAGCACTGTGGGATGAGTAAGGTTGGTGCACCAAGTTGGCTTTATGTGTTTTTGGGCAGTCTGATCTAACAGTTGGCAACCCTGCCCATGGCAAGGGTTTGGAATGATCTCTGAGGTCCTTTCCAACCCAAGTCATTCTATGATTCCAAAGAAAATGAATAAAGGAGAAGTATTTGATGTCAGTTGTAACATTAATAAAGTTATTTTAGACATGATAGTGCTGCAATAATTGCCTTTCCCTATTGATGCGTAGGCAAATAAGTTTCCAAGTAAACTTAAAAAAAAATTACGGTGATTAAAAAATCTAAAAATGGGTGCACATATAGAAAGGTATATGGAAGAGAAGGGAGTAGAGAAAGTACATAAAAGCCTCAGACCTATACAAAAAAAGTTGAAAAGATTAGGTTTGCCAGTCAGGTTAATCCTCAAAGTTGCCTCTGTAAAGAGATCCCTCATCCAAATACATATTCCAGTAGCCCAGGTTCTGTCTAACATCTAAATTAGCGGCTGGAAAGGAGAAAGCTAAATGTTAAGCAAAAGACAGCAGTTATAAAAAGCTTTAATAAACAACTCCTGTATTTCACACAGGGTAAGTAGCCAAGGTTTTTGTTTTTGTTTTTTTTCTCCACTGAATCATTCCAAATTTCTAATGATGTCCTTGAGTTCTGGACTTTCTAGAGAGCAACATGTGCAGCAGTGTTTTCAATTTTCATCTAACAATAGAAGTACTTTATTTTGGAGTAATTACCAAGTGTTCACAATCCCTGCAGGCTATAGCAAGTACAGTCTTGGGATTTTACAGAGAGACAGACTGACATAACACCTAGAAAACATAAATTCAGGATGGTGAACAATTATCTGAATTCAAAATTAAAGCTGAATGAGTACATACCACCTGAAATCCAAGCCTTTGTTGAAGAAAAGCAGCTGTTAGCACTTAGTGTTTGATAAGGAAGTATAAGACTTCAGTTTTTAAATGAGTAGCACTCTCACATTAAGAATCTGGCAGCAGTGGCGAACACTGGCACGTGACTTTTAAAATGTATACTTTTATGGGATTACAAACTATTAGCACAAACAAAATCTGTGAACACGTCTTGTTCACTTTGGTCACCTTCACTTTGGGAATCCTACACAAAATAGCCTACTTTGAAAGCAAATTAAATGGTTTTCAATTCAGCTGAGAGAAACAAAGTGGTAGTTCGTTCAAATGGCCTATTTGGAGAAACTTCAGGATTGATCCTTTCTTCTATTATACCAGCTTTCCATCAATGCAACTCCAATAGTGTCAATGTAGTTACACTGGCAAAACACCGGTTTAACGGAAGAGAGAATCAAACCTTTCACTTGTTACAGCTTCTGTCAAGTGACTAGACTAAGTCACTTTAATTGAGTTCCTCTCGCTTTCATTGTGCAGAAACAAAGGAGGAATAAAATGAGATCAAATAGCCCTTATTTGGAACCAATATAATTACATTCCTTGGAGAGAACGGCAAGCCTGAGATTACTGAAAGGAGATAGATTCTGAATATATAAACTTGACAACAATGATACTACAGTGTTTTAATAAGAAGAAAATAGGATATGAAGAGCTTTTTGTAACCTTTCATCATTTTGTAACCAAAGTAGCTCGTGTACATTCTAGTGTACCTTTCACTGTTACAAATTTGTTACATTTGTCTTAGATTTCAGGGTGTAGAAATACGCTGCACTCACATATTACTCTAAAAGTGTTTCTAGCAGACTGCAGTAGTTGGGAAAATTTTCATTTCCTACTGAAATTTTAAGAAATGTTTTCTACTCTTGTCAATTCTGTTGTTGGGTTTTTATTAAATGGGCAAATTTGAAGGATCAGCTGATGTAACTCCTCGCCTTTAATTTCATCACTACTACGCAATGATGAAAAAAAGTTGCACATAACTGCATATGTAAGCAATGATGAGAGTTCTGTGAGCTAATGAAAGCAGTCACGCACACATAGTATAAACAAAGCTTAGTGTTTTAGACTCCAGAAATAGAACTGAGGTTTTCAAAGGTACCCTAGGAAGTTAAATACTCAGCTGCTCCAAGTACGTAGAAGACATGGCAATGTAACACCATGAAACAATCGGGTTTCAGAAAAGCCTGGCATTTAAAACAGCATTTATGCCATTGGGAGGCCTCAGATAAGAGCTGCCTTTTAGAAATTTTAGCAAATACACAGTATGTCCAAATACACAGAATGCACAAAGAAATACAGGCTACACAGACAGGTACAGGTCTAGCTAAGTGCTAAAGTAAGTCACGTAGCAGATCTTGTATTGCTATTTAGAAATTTAACCAGAATGTGTTTTAGCGGGTAGCCCCATATGTGTAACAGAGTGAAGCAGAAGTTAACCACTACTGGGGTTCAGAACACTGTCAATGAGAGAAACGATCAAAGGAAAGTATGAACAAAGGAGCACTTATTAACCAGCGTGATCCAGATTTCCAGGCAGCAATGTCCAGGCGGGCTGTGCATACCCCATGGAGCATAGGCAGCAATCATTAGGCTTGTGCTCTGCTCACAAAGCGCTGACGGCTGTCTCTCCTTCCTCCCATTTCCAGAGGCAGCCCAACAACACCTTATGAATGAGAATCTAAAGCCCTTCTCACTGTGGAGAAATCAAACCAGAAAACACAAACAAAAAGCTCAAGTGACACACTGAACAACAGAAACAAAATAGAGTCCGTGAGTCATTTGTGGGTACAATCAATTACCAACATAGCACAAGATTTTTCATCAGGTCAGAACTGTCAAAACATACTGAATCTGTCAGCACAGGCTAAGTGGAGCTACAGAGACATGATAAAGGATTATCTAGCAGGAGAATATGGGGTTGTTTTTTTGTTTGTTTTTTTTTTTTTTGTTTGATGTTTTGAAGACCGATAAGGAATTGCTACAGTAAAAATACCACTTACAGACATCCCTTCTAATTGTGAAACCAGAATGTTTAGTGCCATTTCTTTAAAGGTGTGCTTAGGATGAATTCTAGCTTGTCTCCGGGGTTAGATCTCTACACATCAGGGCAGAATCAACCATGACTGAGAGGCAGCTAAGATCAGCACAAAATACGTCTCATGAAATAGGGTGCAAACATAAAAATTCACACAGACTGGGGGGAGAGAGGACTGCATGGGACAGACAGCTAGCAGTGTGGCGGTAGCACTTCACTACTGCTTGAAAAGAACACGAGTGGGGAGTTAGTGGCCCCAAGCATTTACTTAAAGATAGTTTATATCTTCAACTGAATAATTTGCCCAGGATAACTTTTAACCCATCCCTGAAGAGGGTGAAGATGCTGTGAACCTGGAATAATTTGCCTAAACTTGTCCAGAAGGGTTGGCTTAAATTTTGACTAGAACAGTTTTTTGCCTTAGCAAGGTTGAAGGTAAAAAATCATTGGCACACAGACAGCCCTACAATAGCCTTCCACAGATGTATGAGGGTAAACCAAGCAGGAAAGGAAATCCCAGTATAGAACAGGCTTTGAGAAGTACATGTGCTGGTAGAAACAGAGGTACTGGAAGAAATACGGCTTAGTTACAGGAAGCCTTGTACACAGGCAAGGACAGCTATATCTGTGAGGCTGATCCTGGAACAAGACCAAACTGCAGGTATTCACAAAAGCTGAATCCTTACTGAGGCTAACGCCAGAGTTAACAGCTTCAATTACTTTTTCCCACATAGGGAAAAAAAAAAAAAAAACAAACCAAAAACATTGCCAATTCAATAATCTCACACTTTGGAGAATGAAACTGCAAAAAACTGCAAAGAAATAAACACTTCCCCCTCCTCCTTCTCTATTCACAGAGATAAAGACAGTTGAATTTGGTACATCTCTCTTCCCAGTGTTAACCATCAGCTCTTGCATCTTGTTGATGTGGGCTGTTCAATGTGTAAATGTGCCATTGCAGAGATGAATAAACCACTATCTGTACATAAAGACTATGCCAAGAGAAATTGCTCTACAAAGGTGTAAAGAAGCAAGCAATGAGGAGGGAGCAGCTCCCCAATTCCAATTCTGCTTGACTGAGTAACTATCAGTATAGAAACTTGCTTAAGTAGCAGAGAAACAACCATGAGACTTTCTCTCTCAGAGAACACAAGTCCATTTAATCAGGATTGCTGTTGTACCTGAGGAGATATAAAAACACTAAATAATCTTCCAGAGGCTGAATTCTGACAATATGAGGTTCAGCATTTTCTCTCAGAGAGAGGAGTCCTATTATTTTAATATAGTCAATTGTATAAAAGTTTTCTTTTAGACTACTCAGTGAGAGATCTATATAAACTCACAGGGACAGGCAAAAATATTACAGTATATTTTATATGTTGCAAATGAGGAGACAGACCAAGCACAGAGGTTTAACCCTGGCATGCACATGCCAACATTTGAGAACACCAGTATGATTTCAGCTAACATACTGATGCAAAATTTTCAGATTCAAAGCTTGGCCAATACGTTGCTGCTTTGTAGGTTTCATGCATATGCTTCATGGATCCAGCATGTTTTTATTAAGATGTTTGATTTAAAGAAAAACAAAAACACAAAACCCACAAAGAAACAGAACTATAAATGAACAAATTGTCTACCAGATTTCCCTCCTCCCCCCTCCCCAAAGTTACTGAATTGCTTTGCAGTAGCATTACTGCATTGAATTACCCAATTATCTTCTAAATTATAAAAGGCAAATCTTCACCACCAACTGTTCCTAGCACTGCCAGGATGTGCAGTGTTGCAAAACTGTAGCAAAAATGTAAACAAAAGAGCCCTGCTGAACAGGGAGGCAGGCCGTCCACATATGCCAATCCCAGCGGCTTCAATCAAAGGAGAGATTGTTTCACAAATAAACTAAGCCAGTGCAACTAATAAACTCCTGCTCTAATTACTGGCTGCAGATGTATCAACTGAAGCAAATGAGATGCAGGCAGCCATTAATTATCTAATGAGGCCAGCAGTGTTTCTGATGAGGTGGGGCTGATTAAATATTAAACAGTAGCATATGGTGAGTGCCAAGAACAAAAGACTTGAGTCTGAGTCTCTCTCTAGATACAAACATACACACACACACACACGTGTGTGTATATGTGTGTGTAGATATATATATATATGTAAATATACTGTTGCATTAAAAAAATTCCGCTCCGCTAAAACTGAAGAGCAATCTCCCTCTGAAAAATGTAATTAGGACAGAAATGGAATCACAAAACTCAAAGGGAGTCTAGTGAGATCTGACTGTGAGATCTGACTTCTGAAGGTATAACTCAGATGAAAAGGTTTCACATTGAAGGCGTGCCAAAAACACTTAGGCACTACAGCAGTCGTCTCTTTGTTTAACCCTTCTTGGTTATTCCAGTTGTTTCCTTCCCACCCCTTTCTTCCCCTATCTTTCACGGGAAGAGCCCCACAGCCCACTCAAATAGCATGAACAATATCTAGCAAATCCCTCCTCATAACACAGCTCATAATGTTAAACCAAGACATAGTAAGTGTAAGAAAGAGAATGCAATCACTGAAATGTTTTAGGGCCGGCTAGACATGACACTTTAAAGAGAAAGAGAAGTGTAACCTCAGCCACACAGATGTCAAGCCCACTGAAGCCAGCTAATCCCATCAGACTTAAATGGGACACCTACTGCCAGCACACCAGAGTGTTTCAGATGAGCCGCATGTGAAATTTGTTTCCTCTGTCAGCTGCTCTTCTTTTCAGTACAGACCTCCAGAGGATGCAGTGACTTCTTGCAACCTGAGAATCCCGTTCTCCAAAGGCCATGGGATGCAGGACATGGCAATCCAAACTACTGAAAGATTTTCCAGCTCTCTGTAAGAAGCAATAAGCTATTGCTTTACTGTACCATGTGCCAGGACAGTTTGGTCGCAGCAACATGTTCCAATACAACACGTTTCTGGGAGCTATGTGTTGTAGATCTGCTTCAGCTTATCATGCAAACGTGATTTGTCCCTGACTGAAGACATATCAAGCTATGCAGTGCAGCCACGATAGGTAAGAATTTACCTTTGTGCTTTAAGCAAAACCTGCTGGAAACTCAGCCAGCACTCTAAGGGAACCAGAAGCTTCCAAGAAACTTAAGAAACCCTTTAAATCTGTCAAGATGCTTTTGTAAATATCGGAAACATTTCAGATGCAAAATAGCAGGGGAAATAGTCTAGAATGAGTGCACAATCTCAAAATCTTGTGATGACTGATTTTTCAGACTCTTAATAAGCCAAACATTGTTTTATGTTTATTTCTAAACATGCTCAGATGGCAACCACTCCTCACATCTTACAACATAGTTACAGTAACAACAATGCAAGCGTCCTAGATCCATCCAATTTTTTAGTTGTCAGTTGTATCAGGGTATTACAGAACAAACCCATTTTAGAATCAGGCCTTCACATAGTAAAAGAAGGAGTCAACAAGCTATTATTAATTACCTAAAGAGAGTCAATTTTTGGAATACCTTTTGCTCTTACAAATGTTTTCCCTAAATATGAAAGAATGGTACTCCTCTACCCGCCTTTTTTTTTTTTTTTTTTTTTTATAATACTCTTCTTTATTATAATCTCCTTAATATCCATCTGCTACCCTTTAGGCAAAAGCTTCTTAAATTCAAATATAGGGCTATTTTTATCACAGAAGAATATGTAAAGCAATAGAAACATTTTAATGGATTTTTGTGCCTGTGGCCCTTTTTAGCAGAATTTCCATAATGAAATCCAGTTACAGACATTGGTGCTGCTACAGTTGGCTGTTCATACAAATAAAGAATGAACATTTTTGTCTTGTAAGCCAACCCAGTAAAAGAGACTGCAATATCTACCTACAAAAACCACAGGTTTTTTCCTCTGTTGTTGCTTTAGTATAACTGTATGTAATGGAATTTTTACTCCAGTAGGACATAACAATCAAGACAAAGGCTCAGCTCTTATTTAAAAAGAATAAATAAGAAATATAAAGTTATTTTTATAAGTAGTAACTAACAAAATGTGCATACTATCTTTCTGTGCGGTGTTCAAGAGCATCAAAACAGTTTCATAAAAACAGCTACATTCAGCAGCACTCATAGTGAATGACCACATAAACTGAGTATTCACTTCAAATGTTTGGAAAAAAAATATTTTTCTAGTAATAGTTCTAGGATATCAATTCTTCTCTGTGAAAATGTATTATATTTATATATCGTAAATGGAGCTGAGCACAAAACAGTTACTGTATCATATCACTTCTAAAAATTAAAATGTTTCCCCGCTTCTCACTGGGAGGAAAGCAAGTCTTTTAATGAGGGAAAACTACAGAACAAGAAAAAAAAAATCACATCCATCACTGAACTGTGAGCAGCCTGTCAAGGCAATTCAGGTCAGTGATTGCCTCGCTAGGCCTTTCTCCCCATCTCAGCAGGAGATCCTAGCCAGGGGACTAACAGCTGCTAGCAGCTACCAAACAAGGTTTCTTCCTCAGAGGACTAGAAAATCCCCTTCTGAAAAAACTCATTCCTGATCCTGGGCTCATTTCACTAGCTCAGCTTTTCTAGAACAAAACTGTCTAATCGAAACAGCTCCTAATCAGTTCTAATGTAAACTGTTTATACCAGCAATTGCAAAAAATAGACCAGAAATCTGTCAATTCTGGTGAAATAAATTCAGGATTAACACTCCTACAGGACAAAGACCTGTAAAAAAAGTAACACTATTTTCTGCCCCTCAGCAGTGAAAACCAGCAATCTGGTGTCCACATTTCCTCAGAGGAATGGGTGCCAAACCATTTTGACCCATCTGTGCTCAATCAGCCTTCTATGCAAGTCAATGCATTGGCACAGTCCATTTCTGATGAAGCAAGGTAACCAACATTCAGACAGCAAACCTTTAGTAGTCGCAAAAATACCATTTTATGGTTATGTTTATATTAGAATATCACTTGGCAAATGGATCATCGACAGTCTCAAGTCTGATCATAACACAACTTACGTCACCTTGACTGAATTCTGCAGATATCCCAAATGCTCAGACATTATTATTATTTTTTAATCAGGCTCAAAGCATCTCCAAATGGGCAGTTAAACACTGAAATGCTGCAGAGAGATAACAAATCACAGCATTCTCAAGAGTGCCTGACAGATTTAGAAATCTTGCTTACTTCCAAAACCAGGATCTCAGCATTTCTAAAATGTTTATCTTAGCAATTACTTAAACAAATCCCATTTCTGTTTCCAGATGTCTTCACCATTAATTGTCTCAGAGTCTATACAAGGTGTGGTGAGCTGCTGCATTTTTTCATAAATGCTCTTTCACAGAAAGGATGCAATTTGGAATAACTTGTTACTGTGAAGTGCATAGAAAATGATCATTTAACACCCTCAGTACTTTTTCTTTCAACAATAGCATCACCTTAGGTGATAAATTCAGAGAAATCTTTTGATTTTGATATTTAATTCTGAAGATTTAAATATGCTAATCTCGCTGTCTCCTTTATGGTAACTGTTAACAAGTACATAGTTCTCTTTCCTTCGTGCTGGTATCTTACATCTCTGTGGAAATTAAATGTAACATACTTCCTCTGACTTACTGGTAGATCTCTAGAGGGTTTCTACATATGGAATTTTATTCTACAGTGCCCTCATTTATGCAAAAGTTGCCTTCCTAGTTGAGAACCTTGCTTTCCAGTTGCAATGAATATTCAACCATATAAAAATGAGCACATAATAGAAAATAACTGGAAACTTTCAGCAATCAACACTGATCAGCATCTGATGGCTGCAATAATGAGAGACCTTGGGGGCAGCAGCAGCTCTGCTGGGGCATTGCGCACAAAATGAACTTCTCAGCCCAGAGTAATGCAGTGTCACACTTAAAACCTTCTTGTGGGCTAAAAAGGAATGCATATCACATAGGCATTAAACAAGAAGTTGTTGTTTACATGGCTGAAGCCTCATGGAATCAGAACCAGGCCCAGGTCCAGCCCCGGCTGCACACAGGGCTGGTTCTGGTGCTGCCCATGACTGCTGCAGCTCCTGCCCTCTTCAGAGCCCTCCCAGAACTTTGGTCAGCCCAGGGCTGGAGCTGTCACCCCAGTGTGAGTGTTAAAGCCAGCCATGGGCCAGGCGGATCTTGCACTTTCAGGCCAAGACTGGCCCAACTGCACAACAGTCACATCAAACTTGCATCTGCTGGGAGATAACGTTTATCTGTTCTTTCATTCAGTTGGCTTTGGCTGTCACGGATGACACCTGTGGTCATCACTGCAGATCAAGCAGTAGACATCTTCCTTGTGAACCCTGAATAAAAGCACAGATGGAAGAGACCCTGTGGTTCAGGTTTGGAAGTACCAAGACAAAGCACTAACAGAATGAGGTCTAAGTCTTCTGCTGGCACAGAACTTGTTCTGAAAACTCTAATGAAGAAAGAGCCAAGCTTCCTGTCCTCGTCTTTTTTTGTTGTCCTTTTGTACCTTCCAAATGTTTTCTGTATTCCTTTGTGGAAGAAGAGACACAACGTATTTTCAGAGGGACTCAGCTCCTGCAGGATCCTAAATTGGCTCATTTAATCTACATGGGTACTTGAATCCTCACTTAAGACATTCGATAATTAAGCCACATTAAACCACACAGGCAAAAAAGAGGCTGTGTTCGGATAAATTTAAGGGTTTGATTTTCTGATTTAAAACCACAAAGCAAAGACATGCAGGGAGCCCAGGCTGGTGTTCCCTCATTAACTCAGCATATTATGACATTTATAGTTCTCACTCAGGACTGGGAAGCCAAGGAAAACAGGGTTTTACAGTGGTGGAACAAAACCAGATAATGCTGCAGAAAAATAAAGTTTGTGTCTAAACGATGAGGCTGCAAAATGAGGCTTTGCCTTGTAGGCATTCAGAAATCTCTCTCATGCTTATGCAAATGTGTTTGTGTTCACAAGGAGAATTTTCGTGCTCCCATTTGAAAGCCTCTATTCTATAGATGTCCCAGTAATTCTGTCAGTAAGCAGAACTCACTGCCAAGTGAGGTAAATAACTGCATCCAAAGAGACGGTAAGCAACGAGGGCAAGATTTTCACAAAAAAATCGTGTGCTGAAATAAGATGATTTAAAAATGTTCAACTTCATAAATATTAGGTAAGAAAGAAAGGCGATACACAGATAAGCAACAAAACAAGAAAGGATGGCAAAATCAAGAAATACATACTCGGCATGGATCCATATCTACCTTTGTCCCATGCTTCAGTTTTCTCATCTCCCAGTAACTGTATCCTGGCTTCAGGCATACTTCTGTCAGGGCATTCTTACTACTATAGAAGTTTGAAGTTTAGGAGTGACAGGAGCCTAAAACTGACGTTTGTATCTTTGTCTATAAGGTTTTTTGTTCTTCTGCTCTTATAAGTTGCCAAAATCATTAACACATTATTTCACAATTATTCACACAAAAAAGTGTAGGCACTGCTTCTCCTCCATATCTTAGTTTCTGAGACCACCAGAAATACTGTTACCAGTGTTTTATATAAATATGCCAACATGGAAAAAATGGATAAACTCAGAAATAAACATCTCAGGTGAAGAAAAATGGAAGCGCCTTGTATATTCCAGAGTGGTTGTTTAAAAGACAAACTTCCTGCATCCTTACTACTATTGACTTCTATAAAGCTGCAGGAAAATAAACAAATAAATACAAAACAGGGAAAATTCTCCTTGCTTACAAATTCATTATAGCTGCTTTTTGCCATGCCTGTAGTTTGGAATTAATCTAACTCTTCTTTGTTAAGCATACAAAGAAAGAACATAAACATTCTGTTTGTTATCTCAAGATATTAGGGCCATAATAGATTTACTGAGATTCTTCTAAGGAACTTAGGAGTATGGTTTTCTCTGAAAACAAATCACAAGCATTCCTAAATGTGGTAAATAACATTTGAGACTCAGCATAAAGAAATACAATAACATAAAAACACTACAATAACCCAAATATACATTCTGCTTTTCCTATGGGCACAGGTAACGCTTTGAAAACCTTTAGACTGTGCTTTCCTTTCATTTACATGAAGAAAAAAAAAACAACCATGAGAGTTTTCTTAGTATGACAGACTACTGAAACACAGATGCAAAAGAACTCAGTTTCCTACTGGTTCTTCTGCAGATCTGAATAAATGTATTTGATAATACTTACACTCCTTGAAAATAGGGATGAGAATGCTGAGTTGAAATGTCTTTGAAACAATGTTGCTTTAATTTTTGAAGTTGTTCAACAGCTTTAGGAGAACTTCTGATATTTGGGTGGAATCTTTCCTTAGCCAATAATGCTGACGATTAAGTTGCTCGAGATTATTTAAATAATATTTCATGAAATCATTAACTATTTACATTTATAACCAAATTCTACTTTTCTTCCTCAGTAACAAAGCAACCAAATTTCCTAAGTAAAAACAAATACAGTAAAATGATAATGCGCTGTCTTAAATTCCCCAGACTAGTAGCTTGATTGGTTCTGAGCGAGAAATTAGAAGGAAATTAGAACAGATTTTTGTTTCTGCTTGTTTTTGTTTAACGTTAAATTCCATAACACTCAGAAAAGTGCTTTAGCGCATTGCAGTAGGCAAGATAATAGATAAAGGAAAATTATTTTACATCTATCTTTGAAGTTGTATTTTTTTATCTTGCTTTTCCCTCTACATATTTATAAAAGAAAAGAAAGGAAGCCTTCTGGGGACTTACACATTCCCTTTACGGCTTAGTAGCTAGGTTTCCAAGGCAGCTTTCAAAAAGGTATTAAAATAGTCTATTACCAACTTCTGCCTATGAAGAAGTAAATGGAATGAAAACACATTTTTGATGTCTACTGTGAACCTATGCACCCTGCTTCTCTGATAACACCATCTTCCCTTGTTGGGACCTTTCTACTTCTAGTGTTCCACCCAAGGATTTTGATATATTCATACATACACTCACAGATATATATATACATATTTATATGTACAGTCTTATAAACTATGAATTTGTTGAGAGGGTTTCATTTTCAGAATGAAAATGGCATTGTATTAAGTCATCATTTAATAACAAAAAGAAGATACAAAATAGTAAACCGAGCAGAAATTTCTGAGGTTTATTCCAATGCCCTGCCCATCAGGCTGCTCGGAAAGCACACTGTCAAGCTCCAGAGGCAGAGCACACAGAGAAACAAGAGAAGTCATGGTAGTGTATCCATTCTACTGGTGTTTTGAGTTTTACAGAGAAAAAAACAAACAAACAAACAAAAAAACAAGCAAAAAAAAAAAACAAAGCGAAGAAACAATAATTGAAGGCAATATTAATTGACATACATTATGTACATACACTTCAAACGAATTTAAGAAGTTGGAACTTTCAAAGGCAATTAATTACTCAATTCACTCTGCTGTTGAGTAGGAGGTAGATACCTTACTCCCCAAAGCAACTTGGAAAACTCTAGTACTTACTTCCCTTTTTCTGTCCTGATAAACTTCTGCACTGAAAGATGAACAAGTTAAATTGAGACTACAGATTGGATTATATTTCTTGAGAATGGAGAGGTCCAAAGTGGCTAAGAGAACTAATGTGTTTGTGTAAGTGATATACGATCAGACGTTTGCACAGCTCTCTGTAGAGAGAAGGCAGTGTTTACAAAAGCTAAGTATCATGATATGTAAATTAGCTGCCTCTGCACACATTTTTTCTGGTGAGTCAGCAGCTACTCATTCTTTAAATGATACTCTTGTTCTCAGACTACTCCTTGATGCCTCCTGTACACTTTTTTTCCTGTGGAAAATAATGCCTTTTGCAAGATCCAATTCATCTGACAGTCATGGATTGGATGTACTGCTGAGGGATGATGGTAAGAACAGTGGATCTGCAGAACACTCTGCCCTCTGAAGTCCTTCTTGAATCTATTTTCTGTTTTCCTTTACCTTTAGCCTCAATTTCTGGTCTTTGAAAAGACAGATATCCAAGATCTTTGGCAAAACCCTTTAACTGATACTAAAGATTCTGTAGTGTTTTTTTTTTTTTTTTTTTAATTAAGAATTCATAATAGTAAAACATTTAAAAGAAAAAACCAGCTTCAGGCACAAGGAAAAAAACCTTTTACTGCTACAGAAGTCAGGGGAGATGCAACAAAAGCCTTCTGAGAATAACAGAAAATCACCCTTTTCCCCAGTGATTCAGTATCTTTCCTGAAATCTGGAAATTTGCTTTTTTCCAGGAAGTATAGCTAAGCTTCCCAAACAACTTCATATTTTAAGCTTGTATAGAATAGTTCCAATTCAGAAGCAAGGCAAATGTACCAATATCTGGCATGTTTTCCACTGTTTCTTGGAATCTTGTTTAAAGAAAACAACAACAACAAACTACCACCAACAGAAAAACATCCTCAAACAAGAAAGCTAAACCAGAAGGAGCTCACTGTGAACCATACCCATCAAATATAGCGTCACGTGCCTATGACTGTTCTGGATTCCCCTCTACCACATTCATACCCTGGGCTGAAACAACTCTTTCACTTACCATCCCACTGTAGTCATATTCCACAGATCGGCCTGTGTTGGTAGTATCACTCTTGGACGGTATGCAGGCACACCATCTTCAAAGAGTGTTCCAAGCTCTCTGTTGCTCAATGTATATCTTTTATTTAGTCTTCTGAAAGAACATTTTGAATGCTTGCATTAAATATACCTCAGAATAACAAAGAACAGCTAAACAATCACTACCATTTAGTTCTGTAGTCAGTTCCACAGCCTCTAATTAGGAAAGCTAATACAAATTTTCATGGTACTGAATAAAACAGTCTCACTGTTGCAGCATGCAGTATTTAGAAATTCCTATGTTCTCCTTCTTGAAGCATGCAGCCTTTAGCAGCTCTCTCTCAAACTGTAGAGTTCTTTTTTTGTTTCAGAATCTCTCACTTAGCAAACGATTTTTACAAGAGAGTTATTTACCTCCATGATCCCTCCTAAAGAAGTCATAACTACGATTTTATAACATTTCAATCAAGTGAATCGTGTCACCTACTTCAGTAGGAGTCTCTACACCTTTTTATTAACTGGCCTTCTAAAACTAGGCTACAAGTTATGTAATAAATTTGTTTCTTTAAGTCTCATGGCACATCACTAAATCTTTTTTATTACTACGTCTTTATGTGAAACAAGCATTTAGTTGTGGTGGGTTTTCCCGTGTTCTGCTCACAAAGAAGTGAAATTACTTCTGACAGGTTCTTGGCAATACCAGGCAAAGTACTCCCAGGCAAGACAAGAGACATATACAGAAAGAAGAGCTGAATACACCAGTTGAGTGGGGGGAATCTCTGGCCACACACCACTCCCCCAGTAGGCAGTCAAGGCCCAAGAGATGCTCACCTCTCTGTGGTTGGCCCTCTCATGAGCCATGGGGGACTCCACTCTGTGTCCAGACCTTCTGGTCACCTGGAAAGCACAGGTGCAAACCATCTGCCTGTGCTCCCTGGGCCAGCCATCAGGTGCTCAATCACCAGTTTCAGCAGTGACCTAACTGTTCCCCTACATCCCCCTCCTCTTACTGTTTTGAGTACTTTTTGTTTATGTTGTTTATTTTTAACCAAAAGATCACCATAATCTCTTGTAATCAGTAGCCAGTATAAAACACTGCTGGTATGTTCATAATGTTTGTCTTGTCATACTAGTTGTCTCAAAATATTTAAAAACACTACCTAGTTTTCTCTTCCAGCATCCAAATTTGTACCCGTAAGTTACAGCATGGTGCAGAACAGCTCTAAGGACATTACATACCCAGCCTCTTTATAAGGTTGAGTGCAGACTCTAACCTTGTATTTGTGATGAAAAGAGACTGAACTTTCAATTAGGGAGTTCATCTGACCCTCTCCAGCATCCCGTTTCAAATAAAGATAAATATGGACCTTCCTTACACAAATCAACATACCTGTGTGCGATACTCTCTTCTGGAACTGAACAACTGTGCATGTTTACGTTCGGTGTCCTTCAGCTTTTCTCTTTAACTCACTCTTTAGAAAGGAATTTCATCATTTCTGTACCGAGACTCCAATACCACAAAATTCAAACTCACTGAATTCAAACTCCCGCTTTAAAAATCACTCCAAAACACTTTAGTTCAGGAGTTCATCAAGTGACTGACTGTGATTGTAAGCTTCAGTGCTCATCTCCTCCCCCTCGCTAACAGGAAGCTATTAGCCACTCCGAGATTTCAAACAGCGAAGCTGATCAAAGGCCCAATGGTCACAGCGACATAAACCTACTGAGACTTAAAAAGAATGAAAAATGTGGGCTCAGTGGCATTATAAAATATGCACATACGTGTTCCTCTGACTTACAGGGAGCTGCAGAGCTGAACAGGGGAAATATTATCTATTTATGTGTAAGCTTTACTTTAATCTCTGAGTGATCTGGGCAAGAAAAATTATGCAGATATGGTGAGTAGTGAATAAATACAAAATAGATAATTAGCTGAACTTGCTTAATTATTGTAGAGATTTTTTTCTCTTTCTTTATTTTTGCTTTCCTGTAGCAAGTTCTATATTCTTATAGGCTGTAAAGCGTAACACAAAGTAATAATATAAAATGATGTCACTCTTTTCTTATACTGCTGGAAAAGGTAGGAAGAGATAATTGGAGAATACCCAAACAATGCTAAATTTTACCACATCTCCAAGTGCTACAAAACTATTGGATAAAACACCAAAACCATGATTTCCAAAGGCTATGGACTAGACTTCCATTAGGTACACTCAAATATTGAAGGTACTAAGACAAATAAAAACTAAATGAATGATTTGTGTCATGTGTTGGGAGCTCATTGTCACTTCTGATTGAACATCATTCTGCTATTGAGCCATTTCTAGGAATCCCCTCACAGGTGAATATGCTGGCATGAGCCAGGTCTAAGTATGCATGGTTATTCTTTCTCTTAGCCTCCTCTACTAGATGATTTCCCATAAATTATAGGTCTCCTTTTGTCTTTGAAACAGTAGAATAGTTCTGTTGGAAAAGACCTGAAAAGATCATTAAGTTCAACTGTCTGTCTACTTGTGGGCTTACCAACAGTTAAAGCATATTGCCAAGGACATTACCTAAATGCCTTTCGAACGCTAGCAGGCTTGGGGCACCAACCACCTCAGTAGGAATCCTGTTCCAGCATTTGACCACCCTCACAGTAAAGAAATTTGTACTAGCATCCAGTCTGAAACACTCCTGGGCAGAGCTTTGTGTTGTTCCTATGCATTCCGTCATCAGTTATCAGGGAGAAGACAGCAGCACCTCCCTTCATGAATGGCTAGGTTTGGAAGAAACCTCACAAACCAACCAGTTCTAACCCTCTGCCATGGGCTGGTTGCTCCCCACCAGCTCAGACTGCCCAGAGCTCCACTCTGCCTGGCCTTGAACACCTGTTGGGATAGGGCATCCACAGCTTCTTCAGGCAGTCTGTTCCAGCACTTCACCATCCTCTGAGCAAAGTATTTCCTCAGAACACCCAACCTAAACCTCCTCTCTCTTAGTTTAAAATCATTCCCCATTGTCCTGTCATTACCTGCCTGTTTAAAAAATAAATCTCCTTCCTGTTTGTAAGCTCTCTAAGTAACGGAAGGCTGCAATGAGATCTCCCTGGAGCCTTCTCCAGGCTGGACAAGCCCAGTTCCCTCAGCCCATCTTCATAGGAAATGTGCCCGAGTCCTTCAGGCCCTCAGAAACATTCTCCAGCCTGCTGTCTGTTAGTCTCGCAGCAGAGCTGCCCAGGGCCTGAGATGCACTGCATCCAGTTATCGTTTAGTAGTCTAGATTCAGAGATGACAGCAGCTATCAAGAAAATAAGAGTGAAACTGATTGAACAACGTACTGATTAAATATATCACGAATAGCTTCAGAGATATGTGTAGATCCATGACTATTTTAAATAGATTTTATGAGGTAGGAATTACTTACTCATCAGTGATGACCTCACATAGAAACACAGTCAGTTGACCAGCCATTTTACTTATCTGGCACACACAAAAGCTACCGTCAGTTGCTCCTTTTGTTTTTCCCTTTCTCTCTTTGTCTTTTGAAACACTGAAAAACGTCATTCTTCATGCTGTACAAAGGGAGAAACGTTAAGCTACAGACTACGCAACTTCTCAGACAGAAAAGGTAACTTCGGTAGAATAAACAGAAATAGACCAACCCAGATCACAATAACCGAGGGAAATAATTAGACTTGGGAAGTTACACAAGACTGTGCTGAGAACACCCACTCCGCAGAGCGGCAGGCACAGGGCTGGCCCCACAGCACCAAGGCAGGGGTGACATGGCAGCACCCCTCAACAGCCCAGCGCCAAGCAGATGTGGCGAGGGAACGAACCAGGTCTCAGGTCAACAAGATCTTAACTGGGGTTCCAGGGTGGAAGGCATGATGAGGCCGCTCATGGCAATTAAGGCTTATAATTGCTGCCTGGGCTCTGAGGAAGGATAAAAGCAAAGCTTGGACGGGACCACAGAGAATCCTTGATGCCCATCTGTGACAAGAGCAGTTGAGTGCTGCAGCAGTGCTCTCCCATAGCTATCTCCCCCAGCACAGACAACTACCTACAATTCACTACAAATATTCTGGCTAAATGATTAATTTGTCCCTGTGTGAATATTCAGTGCTGATTTGCAGTGGCAGTGGAGACTATTAAGACTGAAATACATGCCCGTCTTGAAAGAACTTATCTTGTACACAGTAATGTCAACTTTATTAGGCTTTATGGAGTGGAACAGTGGCCAAAGCACCCATAAAACTCTCCTGTTTGAAATTCCTGAGGTACTAATTCATAGTCAAAGCACCAGTGACACAGATGTCAAAAATCAGTCTCGTGATGTGTTTGTTTGCAACATTGTAAATAGAGAATGCTACCAATAAGTATTTTCCACTCCCATTGCAGGAGCATCAAAAAATTACAGAAGCTGAAAAACAAGAGAATCTAACCCCAAAATGCTTTTTTATTTTTTGTTTAATTTTTGTATTTTTTTTTCTTCTTTATTTCTTCAAAGACTTCCTCTAGCATAACTAAAACAAACAAGGCCACTTGACTGCTACATGGTACAAGTGAGAACTTTTATGTTGCTTGAAAAACAACTCAAGTAGTAAGGGAAAACATGGCTTGAGGAGATGCATCTTTTCATGCTTAGCATTGTACTTTAACAAAATACACAATATAAGATTTCACTTCAAGGGAAAGTAGCAGCTACTAGTTTCCAGAAACAAAAAACATTTATTTGGAAAACAAACAAACAAAACAAACAAAAACCAACTCACACCACTATTTCCCCTTTCATACATATTCATTATCTAGTCACAGTGGAGCAGAGCTTGGAAGCAAGCCAAATATGTGCTGCACATACGCTCAGATATTACCTGGGCCCCTGGCAATAGAGAAATACTGCTCATATTTTGCTCCTCGAACATAATTTCTCATACTGTTCTGCTGACTACTGAAGAGGTTTTAAAGCCCCTCTCCTTTCATAACATATATACTCTCATCTCTGAAGAATATGTGCCAGCTACAAAGAAGAATGGAGGCCCTCAGACAAAATTCAAGGCAGAGAAAAAGGAAGGACTTGTTCATTTGTAATAGCTGAGAGAGAGAGCAATGAAAACTGTTTGCGAAAGGCAGGCAGCTACCTCTAACTGCCTTAACCATTTTGAGCTGAAATCTGTGCTGGGCACCAGTAAAACAACCAGGGACCAGCAGCAGGGGCTGTGCTGGAAACACAGAAGCCATCCCCGAGGCAGGGCAAGTAGCCTTCACTAGGTGAGTGGAGCAGAGGCCAGCACAGCTGGTTCCTCTCTTCCTCTGGCTTGAGGCCATGGGTCATTAACACCACGGAGGGCCTGAGTGCTGGGGTGCTCTGTGGCATCAAGCTGACGCATTGCTCTCCACTTCCCTTCTTCTGATCAAACAGTTTTTGTCATTTGGACTTGATGAGCTTACCTGAAGCTCTTGCATTCAATTTTCTTACTACCGGACTTGAGATTTTTACTTCATTTGGTGAAATACGCTACAGCTACGCCACCAATAACTAATTGTAAATACTCATATAACATAACAGGTTTTATTCCTCTAATTTTTATCTAACCATAAACTTTCGCAAAGGCTGGACGTATTAAGCATGTCACAGATTAAGACAACAGAACAGTTCTCAAAGCTTGACAATTCATATGGTACAATTTATATTTCGAGTCAGATACAAAAGCAGGAAAAAAATTAATTTTACCTGCAAATTATTAAGTTTGTAGTGTCATTCAATCCATGCAGTACTTACACATCAAAAAGACTTTGAAGACAAAAAAGAACTGTAAGACATTATGAATTCAGAATAAGAAAGTAAAATGCGGTTATTCCCTGCAATGGGGGGAAAAAAATACAAAGAGCTGTTTTTAAAAGAAATTAGAAGTGTTGTAAGTAAACACTAAGAATATTTTTGTTTTTTGTTTACAGAACCATTAGCTAAAGGAAGGAGCGAGGCTCGCAAAGAAAGGGGAATTAACATTTGTTGACATTTTACTGCTTTTAGTTTTTATGTAAACTCAAAGCAATTAAATTAAGTTTAAGACATTTTTGCTGTAAGTAGCTTCCATTTACATTCCTAGAAATAGTAATCCAACTATTTTATTGCATTGTTGGGAGCCCTTTAGCAACAGACCAACTATTTAGCAACGACTCTGTTTGCCATCTCTAGAGCTAGAATCCAAGGACTTGAATCAATTTAATTGCATTGCTGTTTCTCAGCTACTATACCAGAATGTGTTGTTCTTGACTTCAAAGGGTCTATTCCTACCTCCCCCCACAGCAGTCTCTAAATAAACCTATAAATCCTTGTTCTGTAGCACATGAATTATCAGTAACTTCAAAATAAATGAAGATAAAAATGGTTGAATATTTAAACGTGTAGCAACTCCATCCCATGATAGATCATTTCAGACCAAAATTCATTTTTTTCTTTGATATCTACTACTGCTATAAACTTCCAGTTTATCATATAACATTACAATTTATGGTATAACCAGCTTGTATACTGACTATAAACCCTTTGTCAATGCCACTGTAAAGACTTTATAGTCCATAAATAATAGAAGAGCGATAGTATCTATCCTTCTTATTTTGCCCAGCACATCCAGAATACAGGACTCTAAACATGTCAGAGGATTTGCTTATTTTACATACAATGCAGGTTATGCAAAAAAATAAAAAAAATAAAAAATCATCATCAAAAGGTAAGCTTCCTAATGTTTGGATTACACAAAACTTATTTGAATAAATAGAAAAGAAGTCACAGGTGCGAGCCTGCATGTTATAATCCAGGAATAAAAGACACACAGAAGCAACAATCAGACTTAATTCACTGCAACATTCATCTATGGATCTATGGCCAGAGACTACAAAAATGTTCTATTACCTAAAAAGAAGACGGCTTTTCTACGTGTATAATCACTTTGGGAGGAATTTGCTTACTCTGCATGTGGAATATCACCTTTCCATGCTTTTTCATGATGTACAGATTAGGACAAAGCATACTTTTCTTGGACAATGTAGCAATTCAAGGACCAAATATGGAAAAACTTATGCTTACATTCTACTGAAGTTAATGTTCTTTAGAGGATTTTGCTCTGATAGCGTAGCAGAACAAAAATAGGCAAAGACCTTTTTTTCACATTACATCCCTTCACGTTGTGTATGACGAACCAGTAATGGCACCTCCTACATCTGCCTTGCACAAGGACTGTTCAAAATTCCCACTTGTAACTTCTCTTTCACATACAGATTCCCATGCAGGGATAGTTATTTCATTTTCCACAATGATATCAAAAGAAAAGACTGGACTATATAAAAACCTTCCCTGTAGGGAAGGTGTTCCATCCCTTGGATCATGTTTGTAGCTCTCCTCTGGACTCATTCCAACAGGTTCACATCCCTCCTGTACTGAGGACTGGACTGTGTCTAGATGAGGTCTCATCAGCACAGAGTAGAAGGGCAGGATCCCCTCCTTCAACTTATTGGCCACACTTCTTTTCATTCAGCCCAAGATATGGTTGGCTTTCTAGGCTGCAAGGTCACATTGCTGGCCCAAGTCCAGTTTACCATCTATCAATACACCCAAGTCCTTTTTGGCAGGGCTGTGCTCCATCCTTACATTCCCCAGCTTGTAGTGATAGAAAAAGTTGCCACAACCCAGGTCCAAGACCTTGCACTTGGCTTTGTTGAATCTCATGAGGTTCTCCTGAGCCAACTGCCTGAGCCTCTCTAGGTGCCCCTGATTGGCACCCCATCCCTTGGGCACACCAACTGTACCATGCAGCTTAGTGTCATCTGCAAACTTGCTGAGGAAACTTGACTCTAAATTCCATACCGAATTCTTACCTGAGATCTAAGAGACAAACTAAACTTCTGTCACTCTCATCCATAGCCTCAGACATTCCTCTGCACGCAATATTACTCTCTTAGTGCACAATAAGTCCTCGCTCTGAGTTTTAGTTTTCTCATCTCACAACTCTCCTTATGCACATTTTGAGTCAGGATGCTCGTGCTGTCTCACCAGGGACTGCCCCTGCCCATCAAATTCACATGCTGCAGCACTGGCCTTCGGCACAAAGCCTCCATCTATTGATCCTATGAACCAAACTCCTTATTTATGCTTGCACATTCCCTTGACGAATCCCTGCATTGCACTTCCTACAAATTGGCAGGCTCCTTCATTTATTTCTCTTGCCTCTTTTATCAGCTCTCTGAACAGTGCATATTGACACGTTTCTCACTGCAAAATACAACAATAAGGTGAAGACACTTTTTTCCCCTCTTCACAGCTCAATAAATGTCTCTGTCCCTCTCTCTGTTCTCTCATTGGGCATGGATGGGGCCTCACTCAGGCAGCACACAGTGGTTCTCCTCTAGCATCTTTCAGTACTGACTGCCCTTTTGGTGCTGCAGGTGATGCAATTCCCCCGTGAGAAGATGTAGCATATCTTTAAATGTTGATATATTCAAATATCTTTATAGAGGATACGACACAATAAGTCTCAGGTGAACCCTTTGGGAATTCCAGGGAAAGGGCTGCCTAATCTCCAGTTAAACAGGCCTATTATCTCTCACTCCCCATGAGAAAGTGAAGCAGAACTGATTTGATTAAGAGCAAATTAACCTCTCTAACACAGCTACCCAGGGTTTTACACCTGTCACTTTAGTATGACAATTTATATTTACTCAAAAAGCCATGAGACAGTAAATTAAACATTGCCCTAATTAGAAAAATGTCATATGTTACAGTGGGGGAGCAAACTGAACTAATTTCAAACAGTTCCTGTGCAAAGTACATTTCAGTACAGCATTAATACAAGCAGAGTCAATACTTTTTACACAATCACATCTGAGATGAATGCCATCATGCCACAGCTGTAATCTTAAGTTTATGGCAAACAATAAGGCTGATAGTAAGCTGAGCTTCCCCCCCCCCCCAAAAAAAAAAAAAAAACACAAACCAAACTTGTTTAGGAAAAGCCACCAACACCTGAATTATCATTTATTCTACCAACATCTCTTCTCTGCTTTATTGTAGTATAAACCAGTTCTCCTCTTAATTAGTTCTCCTGACACAGTGTTTTTCCTAATGTTATCGTGGGATAGATAAAGGGTAAAGTCTTCCATAGATTATAAAACCATACGGTATCAAATGTCAAAGATACTTTTGTTTCACTGGATAATTAGAATAGAGTCATATAATAAAAATATAGTTATCTATAAATGAACCCCAATATTTCAAAAAACCTAAACCTGTACAGAACAAATTTTAGGCTTATAGAAAAACACTAAGAGATGTTACACCCGGGTATAGTGAATAGCTACTTTCAAAATAAAAGTAGGAGAGGCCAACTAGGAAACAATAATCTAAAATTAAATACTTTCTAAAATTTTCAGCATAGCCTGATTCATGTCATGTGAATTGTGAAGGCGTTTCCCTCTTGGTCAAAGTTTCTCAGCACCGTGACAGTACTAGAATAATGGTAATTTAAATGATTTTTTTTTTTTTAAACCAGCCCAGCTGCTTCTGCCTTTTTTTGTTTTGTTTTATAAATACCATCCTTAAGAGGGACTTTACTTTTTTCCCTCATTCTCTAGCTTTTTTACTTTTTTACCTTCTTGCCATCTAAAAACAATATTCAAATTGTAATTTGGACACAAATAATGACCCTTTTGATAAATAAGTACAAATCATACACATGCTCAGAGGAAACCCTATTACAATGAAACTATTTGAACTCTAACAACAAAATAATTTAGGTCATTACTTCTAGTAATAAATGTTACATGTATACATCTATTCTGCTTAGCTTGCTAAGCGAAGCCATATTTTTTACATATATTTACAGGTAGTTGTAGACTTTAATAGATTATATAATACAGAGATAATTGTCTGTATTATCCATGGATTATACATGTATCACAGTATAACTGATAGATATGTGTATACCTAGTATATATAAAAACACAGATAAATATACATAGATAATTATAACACCTAAAAATAATGCTGTTAATTATCAGTAAATTAGGGATCTTAACTTTCAGGAGTGACATTTATGGCACACGGTCATAACTGACAACAGCTTAGAGAGGAATTTACTTAGAACTCTGCACGTAGAATATTGCCTTTTCCTGCTTCGGTTCACATATTAGAGGCCTCTTCTGAATTTCAGATTTCCCTCCTCCCTCTCTTCTGCACCAGCAGGGCTGCTTTGCTCTCCATCAGCAGCCTGTGCCTGCTCCCACAGAGCCTTCTGCTCACCAATTGTGTTAACTTGTTCCCACACAATCCATACTGTCAGGCTTGCTCGTGGCCAGAAAAACACCAGGAAACACTAAAAGTGCCTATTCTTAGCTGACAAGTAGACTGAGAAATCAAGGCATCAGCTATAGCAATGTTTATCATAAAGATCTAGGGATCATCCTTTTCTCAAGCACCAGTGAGGAACAGATCAAGTAAAGCAGCTTTTCAAATTTCACGCACCCATTATCCCTTACTACATTTTTGGTTTTGAGCAGATAGCAGCAAAACTAGACTCATCAGCAGAAGAAATCAAAAAGAAAGATATGCAACAGCTGTTCTGTGGCTGTAAGTGTGCAAAGATTCATTCAACAATTCTGCAAACATCCCTGGTTTAGTAGAAACAGAACATCTACCAATACTTTTAATCTGTCTAAAGCTCACTAAATACAGAAATCACAGAATTGTAGGGACTGGAGGGGACCTCTAGGGATCATCAAAGTCCAACCCTCCTGCCAAAGCAGGCTCCCTAGACCAGGTTGCACAGGTGGGTCTTGAACATCTCCAGAGAAGGAGACTCCACAACTTCTTGGGGCAAAGATCTCCAGTGCTCCGTCACCCTTACTGAAAGGTTTTCAAAATACAGTATCACAAATAACTATTATTTTTAATCTCTCAGTTTGAAACTTCCAGACTTTGCGTACAAAGGACTAGCATCACAGATGCACAGACATCTGCGTTACTGTTCAAAATGACCTCGCCTTTACCATCTGAGCCGTTGGTTGTCGTTTGTCACCATTAACCCACCTTTGTTTTCTTAATTCTCAAGGGACAATAGCTGTACTACTTCAAAAAGGAAAGACAACTAAAAGATATATATAGATAATATGAAAACAACACATTACAGTCTGCCTTGTCACCAACCTTGATACTCAATAGAAATAAAGTTGTCAGTAATACCTAGCCTTATTCATCGAATTTGGCTGAGTTCAGATTCATTTCTGTATACTTCTCTTACATTTTAAAATTCCAAAATATTTTTGCAATTGTTTAGAACTTGTGGACAGCACTGGACACTAACCATACCATGAAAAACTACAATATTTTCCTTACAATATGTCAATCAACCTAACTTAAAATAGCAGCAAGAACAGCACTACCTGTGTTTCAGCTTGGGATGCCATCTCTGTCTCATCTTGAGTCTTCCCAGGGGTTAAGGTGCTGAGACAAATTAACAACTCAGATCACCTTCTATTCATTGCCAGGTTAACCTGAATTAGATCACTCATGCAAGTCAGCTACAGAAGTTACAGAGACTACTGACACTGCAGCATAGACCTAAATTCACAATTCAATTGAAATCTCATAACTTTCCCCAAAATATTCCAGCATGGCATTTCAAGAAGGCTTATTGCAAAAAAACTATTATTTATTTATCGATAATATGCTTTAAAAAAGTCTACTGGGGATAAAAACGTCTATTTTCTCTTTGAATGTCTTTAACCTGATTTAAGCTAAGAAACATTATATTAGCGACAAAGATAGAAAAAGGGTTGCATAAGTTTCATTTATTTCCCCTCTAAATATCCAGTTAAAAATCAATCCTCATGCACCCATACGTTGGAGTTTGTCTGACGCTTGCATGCGTGGTGACTGCTCTATCTGCATTGTGCATCCTCCAGACAGCGCGCAGCCAAAATGGGTTCTGCTCCTGCAATTGCTTTGAAATGGAGCAAATGAATAACAGCAGCAGTTCATGTCAAACAGAAGCTGTAGCTTTTCCCAGGAAAGAATATTTTTAGAAGACTAAAAAATTGAGGTTCGCTTTTAGGGTGTGCAATTGTGGATCAGGGAGGAAATGACAGAAATAAAAAAGTGGCACCTTATAATTTAATGATTGAATAAAAAAGAGTTACGGATCATTTGAGAATAAGACAGATTTGAAACAACAAAAAAATGTTTCTACATTAAAATTTTAGGAACACGAAGCCTTTGGGGAAAAAAGGAATAAAAAGAAATACAGAAAGGGCATCTTGTTCATACGCAACATATGTATCATCAGGAAATTCCTAAGGAAACAACAGCAGCAAGTTATGAGAAAGATAGACATATTGGCTCTCAGATATAGTAGGTTTGCTATTCTTTTTGAAAAAGCAACCACAAAAACGGGAAAAGGCACTGTAAGATAAAAATAGCTCTTTAGAAAAAAGAACGTTACCGATCAACAAGCTCTCTCTGCGAGATGTTTTGTAGCCTAAAAATCAAGAGTTGCTGGAAAATTAGACTGCAGAAAAATACTGTAGAAGCTATATTAAATTTATGAAAGAAGACAAAGAGACAGGCAGGATCACAGTGTATAATGGATCACACAGTTGATGTATTAAAAAGAGCACTTGGTGATCAATAACAGCAGAGCAGAGGTAGAGTGCTGACGTGTAGTACCTGCTGTCCCAAAACATCACACAGAGAAATAATGAACATTTAAATAAAGTAATTAATCCGTTTTGCAAGTGCATTTCTCAGGCCAAGGTTTGGACATATTTTAGAGCTACATAATTTGTATCAACACAAAGGCCTGTGTTTATTAAGCTGGTGCCCACTGTCTGTCTCTCTACATGCAAAATATACAGAACAGCTGAGCTTAAGCTCTTGTTCTTTGTTTGATTTGGTTTGATTTTATGATTTGTTTGGTTTGAGGTAAAAACAAATATATAAATAAAAGAGCAGGCAGTCGACTTCAGCTCCCCAGCTCGTCTGGAAACAAGTCTAAAGAAGCAATCTGCTCCTAGATACACCAGAGTACTGAACAAGCTCACTGGATGATGTGCAGTGCCATCGCAAGGGAGGTGTGGAAGTCCAAGTGTACCGAATTAAAAAAGGATACAGCGGAATCTGAAGTAAACTATTGTACTGTGCTTCATAGTGGCTTGAAACTTCTTAAATTATTATATTTATACTCCCAAAAAGACAGCTTGATCAACATGAAATTAGCTTAAAAATCGTGAAACAGAGATACAACGAACGTGTCATTTTTTATTGCCTTACTGCATCTAGGAAAGTCTGAACCTTAATAAGGCATCACGACACAGAAAACATAAGACAGCAATGTTCTGTCCTTATTGGCCAAAGCCAAGAGCACCGGCTTCAAATGACCACTGAAAACAATCCCTTTAGATCACACAGGCAGGCATACAGCATCGAGGCAACGATGCTTTCTTCAACAAATGACAACATGATCGGGAATCAAGGCTTTAGCACCAACAGGAAAGCTTGCTCTGCAGTGAGTCACAAATATGCTATTCCTTCAGAACTTGGGGAGTACTTGGCAGCAGATTGTGAGTATTGCTGTTACCGATAGGATTTTAGAAGGTTAGTTAGTGTCAGAAGACTGAAACAGCAGTCAGGGGCTGTTGCAGTGGGAGAAAAGCAAAATGTAAAATGACCTCACAAAACACTTGGGTTACTAAAATTGTGTAAAATCTAACACATGTTTTTGCCCTTACAAACAACTGTGATTAGTCAAAAGCTAAAAAAATTAGCTTTGACACAAAATGGGATAGGCTGGAGCAGAACCAGGAAAAATGGTACCGTTTTATGGTTCTGAAACTCTCCAAAGACCATACTGAGCTCCAATGTCAGTATTTGGTGGGATGTATTTGGAATTATATTCATTGGATGCACAAACCCAACATGATCCTTCACAAGCAAAAATTAGCTGTGTCACATGCTGCATATCCTAAACACTAGTCAAAATAGCCTCATTTCACTTGACAGTACAAAGAACCGTCTGGATGTTATTACATCTTTCCTTGGCAGATCACAGACTTACTACTGCGTTTGTTTCAAGACAGAATAATCACATCCAGCCTTATGTTGCAATCATGGAAAGAATACAAACTGGAGAAATACTAATAATACTCTTTAGTTTGGGTTTGGGGAATTTAATACATTATACTTTGGTCACAAAAGGTCAAAACCATATTCTTCCTGAAAGCAAACAAATAGCTTTTCCCACATTAGTTGTGTAAAACTCAACATTTCAGAGGCCAGTGCATAAACTCATACTGTGAGCTTTTTTAAAACATGAAAGCTTTTGGCACAAGCTGAACATAATGAGTTTTGAATAATTATTTTTTAGAAAAATCGAAGTGCTTAATATCAGGATCGCCCAGTCACAATCCTTTGTGGGATGTGCTCCACAAAGGTATGACTGGTACCCAATACCAGAAGCGTTTGCATGGATATAATTTTTATTTACTTCTCTGAGAAAGCAATGAGATTATATTAACCCCCTGTTTGGACAAGGTGGGAGAATTTGCATAGCTGACAACAGAATATGCCACAGGCCCTGCAACCTTAGCTGGGCTACTTTTACCTCACAATAAAATACAGATGTTTTCTTACTTCCATACCAAACTTCCAGGAGGAGGAGCTCATTGCAGCCACATGAGAATAGCTCAGGCTCTTTCTGCTATCTGGCTCTCCACTAGTTTTGATGTGCTAGTGAACACAATAGATACTGTGCATTATTACCAGCAGCACTGATCACATCGTGCAAGTTATTCCCACTCAGGCAGACCTTATATGAGCTTTTCTGCACTTGTAACAATATCAACATAGAATATTTTAAACGAGGCGTGGTACATACAGCCATACGTTTTACATGAGATGTGAGGTGAGCAGTTCATGAAGAGCCAGTACTTCAGTACCAACAGTTCCCAAGAGATTTAATAAGCAAAATCAAAATATTTTTGTTGGCTGCACTTGATTTAAACATAGCCGTGAAGTACAGTTCTTACATGAGTCTAAGACTGCAGACTGAACTGTGTATAGTTAACTACCAATGTGTTTGCAGGGCCCGAGAGCTACCTGAGAAAATAACTCTGCCCCAAGATCAACCCCATTTCACAGTCACTGCTCTTAAAGGAACAGATTTCAGTCTCCAGCATACTGCTTCAGAAAGAAGGAAAATTAAATTGCCTTAGTAAAGGAGTAGGAAGCCAGCACTATAATGGCTGTTTATAACTCCATAACCAGCGGAGAGGTGTACAGTGCTGTGGTGGAAGTCAGGAGCCCACTGAAATCACAGATATGTAATGAACATAAAGGCAGAGTCTGAGATGGAGTCACGCACTACAGCAAAACATATCCAACATTGCAGAAAACTGCTCAAAACAAAAACAACAACTAAAAAAAAAAAAAAAAACACACACACACAAGACCTCTTTTCTATTACAAACTGAAGAAAAAGGAAAGCTCACATCCGACCCTTCAGAGATGGCAGCTCTACAGGAGACGTGAATAAAACAACATAACCACGTGAATCTCTGGGAAGGAGGCTGAGTGTTACAACCTTCAAAACGGTCATCAGGAGCACCTTAAACTTCTGGAAATCGTCATTAGGACCCGTCGGTTTCCTGTCAGCTAAGCAATTTACAGCTAGTTCCCCCAACATCACACGGTGATTTGCGTTTTGGTGGCCACAAAAGAGCCATACCCAACCCGGCAAGCCAACAATTGTTCTTAGTTGGTTAGTAAATGTTTTGGCTAACGTCAGATTAAGTTGTACTGGATTCACATCGGTGACAAAAGCACGAAGAAGCTCTCAGTCCACAGCCCACGTACTTCTAAAACGGATCCTCGCAGTTAATAACGTAAAACCACGTGAAGGAATGAATGTGCATATGCCGTTAGACTCACTGCTTTTTCTTGTGAAAATCTAAATTGATTGATCCGGTGTTCATTTCTTCAATTAATCAATTTAACCCAGTAGGACAGCGGGAATTTTTTTCCCATTGGTATAAGCTAGTATTTCTTCTGATACAATTTTCTTGAGTACAGTATTAAAAGAGGAAAAAAGGCAAATGTACTTAATTACACACACAAGTTTGGGGACTTCAGGGTTTCAAGGGATATACGACGGAGTGCTGTATAAAAGAAAGAAATTCAGATCAAACAAACGAGCAAGAAATAGATTTGGGGCCAGGGAAAAGAAATAAGGGAGGGACCATAAATTAAAAAAACAAACAAACAAAAAACAGTTATGCAGAAAGAATCCGTGTGTAGATTTTTGTACGTAATGAAAACAGATTTTAAAATACCCCGGGGCTCTTATAGCGAAGGGCCATGGAGTGGTATATTATTACTCCTTATACAAATGATCTACTAGGTCTACAGCTGAGGGCAAAACAGACAGACAGCATTATCCATTGCAGAGTCTTTAATGAGACAATGTGAAGTTCAAGTTGCACACCACACAATATTTTTCTCCTCTGCTCAATCTATATTAAGTCAATACTCTGCTAAAACCTAACATTTGTTGCATTTTTCCAATTTAGTTTCTGTCAATGTCCCCTAAAAGTGCTGAGCCTATCAAACTGACATCACCCACACAAATTTCAATAACAGTGCTGTAGTGAAAATGCCATTAAACAGAGGCTGTGCTTCGAGGAAATAGCTCAGCTTCTCACTCACACTACATCTGTAAAAGCCTGTCTTTTCATCATGAACTGAAAAAGTCCATAAAGATACGCACTACACAGAGATGCTCAGAGGCTCCCTTCCCTTTTTACTGACAGTGAAGCAGGAAAGAACAAGGAGCATTATAGTGGATATCTGTAATGAAGATAAATAAAAAATTTTAACCAAAACTATGCAGAACTATTTTGATAGCTACAGAGCTGACTGAACTGCTGTGTTATGTGCACAGCTGCTGCCAGTTTTTCCCACTTGATTTTAAACCTTTTTCTACTTGATATCATTCACACACACACACAAATTGAGATATTTCAGCTAACTGTACAACAGTTTTCTGTTCTAAACTTTTTTTTTTTTTTAATCCTACTGTTGTTCGTTCTGTAAGGTTCACATTTAATGTCCACAAGCCATTTTAGAAGATGCTTCACATGAAAGCACATGAGGAGAATGGGGAAAACTGTTGTTGTTCTTCTAGTACAGCACCAAATGAGAAGCTGCCTGAATAAGACTTATATTAACTTCTGCCAACTTACAAACCCTCAGAAAGCCAAAGGGCTTTTTAGATTTCTCTCTCCCACTGCAAAGTAATACCTATGTCTCTCAATTGCGCTTAGCCAAAGACGCTGAGAGTTAAACAAAACTAATGCTAAGCTTCCTTAAAATAATTTGATGACATACCTCTTTTGAGGTAAAGGGAATAGGATTCTTGCACCTATATTTCTATAATTTTCTATAATAAACGCACCCTGACTTGTTACAGATGAGCCCAACAAAAGAATGAGAAGATGACAAAACCCATAGACAGTCAGGCAAATTATACTTCTAAATTTTGGGGGGAAACAGTGGGCCCCACAACAGCTGGACTTGATTTTACAGGACTTAAGCTTCAGATTTAGCTGAAGCAGAGATCAGGACAAGAAGGTAAATCTCTTGAGTCAGCCTGGGCATTGTAAGCACACAATTCAGCTCCTCATACAAAGTTAGAATGCGTACTGGAATGCTCTAAAATCTTGTAGCAGCTGGTGGCGAAAGTAAAATTCCAACACATAATGAGCAGAAAAATATTTCGAATTTAGTCCCAGTTTTCTTTTTCAATAAGGAAACTATGCTTTAACGTAAACAGAATGTGGAGAGGTGCTGCTGAAAGCTGTTAACACAGGACAAACAAGATCGCAAATTAGAAGCGATGCGTCTCTTAATGAACACAGAGTTGTTGATCAGTGTAAAACTAAACTCTCCACGTTTTTCTTTATTTTCCTCAAGGAAATCTATTGCAGGGGCTTTCACATGTTAATTGGACTTCCAGTGCCCTTACATGCAATCTGGAACATTTTCCTTGGATCTACGAAACTATTACTATAAGATAACATCTCACCGTGCACTCAAGGCAAGTGGAAATGTGACACATACTTCCTTGAATAAATTTGTAAATTGAAAACGTTAATGTGGTCTGCTGGACACTTTTGATATTTTTCAGTGTATCACCATGCGTGAGAATACACAACATCGCTGATTTCAACACACAGCAACTCTTCACAATCATTCTTAATCACATATTTTGAAAGTAGTGTATTTTACACAGATGTAGTATCACTGTGCCTTTGCAATTCATGAATGCTTCCGTATCTATCATGTCTAATCCTAGTTTATAGCTGAAGAGTAAGAGGCTTATTCACACTCCACAAATTCCATGAGAAAACATATAGGTCTATCTGTGGATTACATCTACTAAAGATACTTAAATGAGAGAACATCAGTATTCACAGATAGAAAAGGATGAACAAGAATCCTTCTTTTTTTTCCCTGCCAATCAGTCCGAGAGTTTCTGAATTGTTAACTGGACTCTGAAATTTAGAAGTGTGGAAATACCTGTAAAATCTGAAGCATAAGAAAACTTTCCTTTCAAATTTTCAAATAAATGCTTCCATATCTTTCTCTCTTAAAGTCTAAGAAGTTTTTATGTAAGTAAACTCTATACACTAAGAATACATTTAATTTCCATTCCGGATTTCTTCTGTCCATACAAATTATGCCTCTTCCGCAATGCTGTAGTAATTACTTCTGCTGTACTAGTTTCTCTTTCTCTGTGGCATTTACTGTAACAACTGAAAAGATGTAGTCTTGTTTATCTGATGTAGCTATACCATTTCCATAAAGATGGATATTTTGTTTTGATGGTGCAGTAGTACAAGGAAATCAAAATGATGCAACATCTCTAAAATAACGGAGCAAGCAAAGGTCAAGGATTCTTATTGAATTTGAAACATTACAGCAATAAAGGTTTTAGAAAGCACTCTGGAAGTTGTATGGAAAGGATATCACTCTCCTCTAAATTTTATAACTATAAAAGCTAAATGGCTGTACCAGTAAACTGCAGCTTTTCCAAGATAAAAATAAATCTCAGAATCCATGGAGGAAAGTGCAAAACAGGATGCGGAGTGGGAAAATATCATTATTGGTCCCTTTGTCCTTCCTGGCACAAGGAAAATATGAATTCGATCCCTTGATTCAGAGAACGTGGAAATCAAACCACACATTGTGGGATTTGGTTATTTTTTTCCCCCAACCAGTTGCTATTTTTCTTATGGGAATGTTTATCTTACAACATTACAACAAATTTAATGTTACCTTTCTCTCACTTCCCTACTTGTCTCAGGAGATGGGTCGGTTCCAAAATCAGCTGCATGTGACTTCCCAACTTATTCTTGTTGTCAAGACTACATGGCACTACTTGAGCAAACAATACTGAACAAGATGAGTTCTATTCATGGTTCTTAAAAGAAGCAAGGAGGTGATAGAGATTTTTGCCAAAGCAAGCACAGTGAGACTTCGCACAATAAATAAGACGTTTGGAAAAGAAACAAAAGCAGCTGCAAGGGAGAAAAGAGAAGTAACCTGCCCCCAGCATTCCTTGTGATCTAACAGGAAGGTTCCCAGGTTTATAAGGCAGAAGGTAACACAGTTACAATATTAGATAGAGACAAACTACTTTGCCTTTAGCCTGAGTTTATCCACACAGGAAATGCATTATTGCAGTGAAAGCTGCAGCATCTTCTCTTTATTGAAAGTGCTCACATTAAGGTGAGAACAGCGTTTCAAGCTTATTTATAAAACAAAAGTAATGTTAATGCATTTACCTCTTAAGAGTGTCAGGTGTTAAAAGAGTGAATTCATAAAAGTGTTCACTGATGTTAAACTTGCATTGCAACCTAACGCTTGAGTTGCCATAACGAACGTAAAAGCCTACCATATTACTAATCTTCAATTTAGGACGGATGGATTTCTGCTCACCGTGCAGAACTCCAGTTACGATAGGATTTCATTCAGAAAAAAATACAGTTTAGTCTTGATCATATTAAATTAGTTATAGATTGTTTTCCCTGATACAATGCTTTGATGTCTGCAGTTACAACCCTCGTAAAGGTATTACCAAGACAGGTGCACACAACATTATGTTCATTACTTAGGACACTAATTAAAATTTTCCCAGGTTAAACTCACTCAAGAAGAAAAAAGGGGACGGACAAGATAAAACTAAGTTAAAATTTAAGGGAAAAAAATGGTCAATATTCCTCTTCAGTGCACCACTACATTAGTCAGAACACTGCCAGCCTGCACACATTCTTGTTAATACTGCCTACATGAAACCCCACAGTTATAAGACAGCAATGGAACATGAAACAAATTTGGAAGAGCCATCTTGCCATAGGCGGAGTCACGGTTACAACTAAACTAAGTGAAAACAAAGCTCCCAGCAGGGAAAGCTGAGCGTGCACAAAGCCATCCCGACAAGGACCAAGGCCTTACAAATGCGCAAAGAGTCCGGGGCCTGCTACCAGCAAGGACCACATCTTATTGCTATGAGAAAACCAAATCTCTTTAATGGAAGTTAGGATAACTCACTATTGAACGCTAAGTATCACCTTCAACATTTCTAAGTAGCATGAGGGAGAATAATACAAAAAAAAAAAATACTGGTGGCAAAATACCGCATCTAAATGAGATGAGTTTCACTACTGACTCTGCTTTTATCCTGGATGTTAAAATGAAAACATATTTGGCTTCTCCAAACATGCTTCAGCATACCAATAAGGTGATATTTGTTTTTCTAAAGCACAGAAGAAAATAGAGTGCAAATATAATTACATCTTACTTTCCATAGCAGGGGTAAGGGTACACAGATTGTTTATATTTTCCTCTTTTTTCCTGCTATGTTTAATCTAACATTGATGAGGAAAAACTTTATTTTCAGTACCTCATATCCACACTTCCTCCATTTACCAGTAGGAAAACTCATCCTGGCAACCAGTAGCTCAGCAGCAATTGCAGAAGGACTTGAAAGGAGAGATGGGGAATGGAAAGCGGTGGTCAGTCTGCAGCAGTTCCTCGCAGAGGCTGGAGGCACCTCTGGGCTCCTCTGCCCCAGAGCTGCTCCAACATCCAGGCAGCTTTGGGAGAGGTCCAAGGAGGAGACTCCACAGCCTCCGGGCAGTCTGTGCCAGTGCTCAATCATCCTCAGAAGGAAGACTTGCTTTTTCAAGTTTGTGCCCACTGCCTTTTCTTCTCTCACTAGACAACACTGAACAAAGCCCGGTTCTCTCATCTTTCCTTCCTTCAGGTATTTACATATTTTGGTAAGATGACCTGAGGCCTTCTCCAAGCCAAACAACCCCAGCTCACTCAGCCTCTCTTCATATTAAATATTTTTCGATCTCTTAGCAATCTTGGTAGCCTCGTGCTGGACTCCGGTAAGTCCTTATCTCTCTTGTACTGGGGAAGCTGGGTAGGCTGATGACAAGCAGCAGCTTAGCACCACACAGTTGCTTGATCATTCCTCCTCTATGGGGGACAGGGGAGAGAACAGGAAGAGAAATAACAGGAAAATTCATCAGTTGAACTACAGATATTTCAGTAAGTGAAGGGAAAAAAAGGGGAGGGGAGAAGCAGAGGAACTAACACAAAGATGATCACAGAGCAGCTCCCACAAGAGCAGTGCTCAGCTAGTTCCTGTGCAATAGTTCTGAGCAATAGGGATGCTTGACTCTTCACTGTTAGAATGGGCAGCAAGGACAAAGGCTGCAAGGGCTCTCATCAAGGGCAGCTGGGAGGTCTTTAGAAGCTGCTAGAGCTACTCCGTATCTTCCCAGCCCTACCTGAAAAAAACTTAAGTTCCTTGAAGGTTCCCAGGTTTCCCCAGCAAAGTGCCCAGAAGCACTAGAACTCAAAAGCAGCAGAGTCCTGGAAACAGTGCGCAGATAGTCACGTTTGCTGTCTGACCACTGCAAACTGCACTCTGACTCTTCAAGCAACGACAGCATAACCAAATCCAGATCACGGCTGCAAAATCTTGGCCTTGTAACATATTCAGTAGTTTTATTTAAAAAGAAAAACAAGAGTATCCAACTCTTGCTTTGTTTTTCAGTATTTTTAAAAACTCATTTTATTAAAGCAGAGGCCACTCTTGCATAGGCTGCAGAAACAACCCTCCAACTTGGGGGAGTAGTATGCAGCCTCTGCAGACTAATCCCGGCAACAGATGGGGATTAGCAAGGCACAGCCATCACTGCACAAGGGACGGATAGCCTGTGCTGTGTCACGCTTCCTAAGTTGGAATTAGAGTTGTGGAAGAGCAGCACAATCAATTGAACCACTCAGTTGCAAGGCCGTTTTGCTAAGAGTTTTTGTGTTTGGCATGTGGGCCTTTTCTCAGCATGTTGCCATGCTCAGGACAGGGGTTATTCAATAGGTGCTAGCAGAAGCCAGGCAACTTACAGATTCATGTTCCTTTTTTTTGCCATTTAAAGTACATTTAAAAATGCGATTGTGTATGCTGATATAAGATTTGAGAGCTGACAGAAGATAAACAGTTAAAAAAAAATAGTATGGATGAGTTGGCAACACAAAACAAGAACAATAGGGAAGACAAGAAAAGCCGTGAGTCTGATAAATCTAAAAAGCTTCAGTAATGCACAGTTTTGATGGTAAAGTTCTCAGAAGCTGCTGACTGACTTAGCAGACAAAATGTTAACTTTCTGTGGACTGAGATTCCTAAACAGGCAAAGCATATTCAACAATGATACAAAGCTGTCTAAATCTGAAGTGTTTTCAAAAATTTTGCCAATAGTTACTTCCTTATGCCCCTCCAATTCAGTGCTGAAGCAGATAAAAGAGATTATGGTCATTCACATGGTTTCATCAGGTGGAAAATTCACAAGCGTGATATAAAAAATGAATTAGTACCTGTAAAAGTAAATCCTTGCATGCATTACTATCACATTATCTTTTAACAGCATCTTGATTGCAAAAGCACAAATGTCACTTATTATTCACAGAAATCTCCTGTTCTGAAGTTGTCATTCAGGTTTCTGTGCTCTATCTTGTATTAGTCAGTGTGTTTCCATGACGGGAACAAACAGCTTCAAAATAATGTCCAGCAGTCAAAATTTCATTGCACAGCCTGTGTGGTTATAAACTACGTTACACGTAAGAAAACAATACTTCAGCACTTCACAGATAAATATATACATACTCTCTTATCCCTACCAGCTATTCTACCCTGACAAAAAAAGGCAGCAGCAGCTTGAGTGGCATTAAAATGAAGGTAAAGTGCAAATAAAATTCAGATTTATTTCAGTTGCATTTCTACTTAACTGCAGTTATTCATAACATCTAAATGTACATTCTCTGCAGTTTCTAGGTGCAATGTAGTAGTTTTTATGCAGTTAAAATGAGTTTATGTACAAGAGAACTGCCACAAGCCAATTCAAAATAGCTTTTCAAAGGCCCTTTTCCAAACTAAGCTGTACAGCAATAATTCTATTTGTGTTGTGTCAGCCAGCCTACAACTACAAATTTGAAATTACCACAAACAAAATTAGGATTTAGAAGAAAAGAATATTTGCAGAATCCCTGTGAAACAGATAAACATACTACCCACATTAAGAACAATTACACGACAAATTATTATCGCTTTGCTTGGAGATGCATTTGCAGTATAAACATACATCTGCATTTCAATACTGATACCTTTCTCAGGTATTACATCCTAAGATTTTTCACGTCTAGCTCAGCCCAAATTATTAATCATAATTAGCATTACTACTCTTTAGTTGTCTTACATGCACTTAGAAAGACTGAACTATAAAGATATTAAAGGACTTCTAACGTTGTTTCTTTCATCATGGTAGAAATAACTTATTCTCCAACATTTATGATACACTGGAGAAGGCCACGTTGTTCTCCACAGCGTTCTACAGAGACATTTTCTTTTGGATTTCCCATAGCTCTTTGCATGGTAATTTCAAAGATGAGAGGATGCATTCAGCCCTACTTGCAACTTGCCATCCATGGAAAGAAATGCAATTTCTAGAATCAATAAAGAAGTTCAACTTCAGTGATCCCCAAAACCATCTCTGGGAATAACCTATAATTTTAAGCTCGTTTGATAAGCACATTCTCCCACAGGAAGAAGGGCTGTACGTGCTTGAAACGCAACCAACCCTCACTGAGAGCAATAGTCACACGTGGCAATTAATTATTTGTACTTCGGTAATATTTGGAGGCCTCTAGTGAGGGCGTACACAGCATAGTACAGCGTTACTTTGGATACTGAGATGTATTCAAGCTTTAAAGAGCTTACGGACTAGCAGGAAATAAAGGAAAGAAGTAGATGCTCAAATAAATGAAATAGGTGACTACAACTGCTAAGAGGAAGCTGAGAAAGGATTTCTTTGTATTGAATTTATGACGTGAGACCTTTTGCATTGCAAGCACTGAGCAGTTGAAAACCCATACTTACAACTCCAGCTCAACAAGAGCTTAAAAAAATAATAAAAGGGGCTGGGAAGGGGTGCATGAAGATTTTAACATTCCTACTGTTGCAGCAAACTAAAAATTGTGCAAAAAAACTCAACTCAGCAGATGATCAATGGTGCACAGTCATTATCTGAGCAAAATATTAAAGTAAGACATGCATAATAAAGTAATTTTGATTCATTTTTGAGAAGCAATGGCATTTACTGAGATTCAGTAAATTGTCCCTTTCAGCACTAATAACATGTTCATAGCTTTCCCCACCAGACATTCCATAATGGCAATATAATAGGATTGCAATGACAATTAAATGATTGCATATTTTAGGGCAATGGAGGGTATCCACTAGGGCATGAACCATTAGCAAAACAGTAACTTTGTCACAGGAATTTTCATGCTTGGCACAACAACTGATAAAATCAGAAATACTGGAACAGGTATACAATACTTGCACTGTCTTCACTTAAAAAGGCAGAAGAATGGTAGGTAATAGCGAATCTTAGAACGTTCAGCAAAAAATCTATATTTCTCCATCACTTGAAAATCTGCTTTTCCTCCTCTCCTCACCCATCAAGAAGAGATGTTCACCTAAGACCACTCACAGCTGTTGCTAACAGACCATTCAGAGATGTTCCTCCACTTCTCTTCCCCAGATGCCAAGCTTTGGGCTCTCTTAAAAGCTGCCTTTCATACTCCTCTTTAAATGAGCAACTGGTCTACAGCATACACTGCAGATGCATTAGCAGCAACACTAGGTTGTGCAGCTGAGCATTTCTGCCACACACTGCTGGAAGGAGAGTTTCATTTAAAATTTAGTGTTGGTGTAAAACGCTTGAATTGACAGTCCAGGAAATAAAACTCCTCATTCTGAGGCAGTGAACAAAACACTGCATGCATCTTCATGGTGTTTCGCTCCTGTGGCTCCAGCCCAAATCAAGACAGTCATCATAAACATATAATCTTATTTTCTCTGCATGTCAGTGATCCGCTTTAGCGTTTTGCTGAGGTTGTCATCAGAGTGATTTGAAATTCAGTTCGGCTCCTAAGGAGTGGGCAGCTATGCTCTTCTTAGACCATTTACAAACATCCCTAGAGTACTAGATAGGGCCCAGACCTAAAGTCTCAAACAGAACTTCTGCTGACAGAATAATTTCATTCCATGCCACAAACAGTTTGGAAAACCTTTTGTGAGCAAACCATTTACCCATAGAAGTAGGAAAATATGACTATATAAGAAATAAAGGAAAAAATATTTTGTGCTTTTTCTACCCAAATTAACACACCTGAATTCCTGCACTAATGAGAACAAAGCTAATAATGAACCAAATGAAGAAGATTCCCAAAGTTCAATCTCTGCATAAATCTGGTCATAGAAGTTCACTTTTTTTTAGTACCTCCCTCAGATATCGCAACAAATAGTTCCATGTTAAATGCATGGATAAGTTTAGATGCTGTCAAAACAAGAATCACCTCATAGATCTAGTTTGCCTCCCCAGCAACCATAGAAAACACTAACATAAGAGAATGCTGAATTCCATTATACAAAATATCATTTCAAGACAGCATATACATTTTTCATCCTTTGCTTAAGAAAAAATGCATTAAAACTAAGTGAAACAGCAATCACAGAAAAAGAATAAGGGAAAAGAATGTATGCATAGGGAATGTTTCTCCTACTTTCTCCCTATTTGATTACACCTGGAGGGTAGAAACCAAAAGACATTTGTTATATTGCTGCATAATCCCATTTGCAATGATCACTCTCTGATGTGGCAGATACAAGGATGCATTAGAATGCCTTAAAGTATTTTTTATCCTTTTATTTTAAGTGTACAACTATAGACTGAGATCAGTTGACAAAGCATTTCATAATAACCCTGCAAGTCTCTGTGCATGCACATAGACACACAGTATAACACGTGATTGTGCCACTGGTTCACAACCAAAAAACAGTTGAAACAATTAAGAGCTTTTGATGCTGGGGGGGGGGAAGGACCACTCATTTTCCTTCCTTGAAACCCAGTGAAATAAAATGAAGGAAAAAGAAAGAAGAACTAGAACACTGACCTTGTTTTATCTGTTTAATAGGGCTAGCATAAAATGGAACCAGACTTCCCGCTAACCCATGTGGAAATAGAAAACCTCTAGGGAAATACTATCTCATAGAAAGCTGCTGAGGACTTCCAAAGATTTTAAAATTAAAATACATTGCTCCCTGACAATGATTATTGCCATTACTACTAGAAGTCTGCAGGCTTTTTTGAAGACCCAGCAGGTTTGCCCAACTTAGTCCCTAGGAGCAGTCCCTTATGTAGGCCTGGAACTCAGATGCAATCGGGTGGGCTAGAGTAATGTCCAAGAATAATGAGCACTAGGGAACATTTTAAAGAAGAATTTAAAGTACCATTCATGACAGATATTGATAATATAGACTATTAGAAAACATTAATTGGACTAATATATTACATTCTTAGCTCTATATATGGAGCGTTTCATTTTACCTCCAAGAAGATTAAGGTGAAGCACGTATTACACTAAAAAATACCTCAGTTCCCAATCTATTATAGAATAGATACCACTTTTGTAAGTTTTGACAGGTAACAGGCTCAGTAGAATGTAATAATACTCTGAATCTCGGTAGCTGAATTGTTTAGGATAATGACATTAACTATATATTGGTAAAATAATTGTTTTGTCAAAAGAGTAACAGTTTATTATTCATTAATGAATGTGTAGAAGTCAAAATAGCTGGTGAAAGGGATTAGAATGTTCTTACATAAATTTCATATGAATTACATTCCTAAACAACAGTACCGTACTTCTATTTTCGTCAAGAAAGCTTTGTTTCCATAAACAGCTCTATACCTAATGTACATTCTGTTTCAGCAGAACTACAGCTAGCACAACATCACTCAGTTTTCCATGATCACCTACATTTCATTCTATAGCTACTAAATACAAAGAAATTTACCTCACTTCAAAATATCAGAGATAAAATATTAGGAGTGGGAACTCTTCAGTGTCAGAGTAACCTCTAAGTGTTTGAGTAGCACAGTGTCAAAGGCATCCTGATCCCAAACTAGGTCCTTAGGAATCACTCAAACATGTAACAAAATTGACATCTTCTACCAAATTAATAATTCTTCACTATCTTTTTGAGAGAAGAATTTGATATAGAGTCCACCAAGGTGAATTGTTAATTAATGTAGCAACTTTGGAAACCAAAACTTGAAATACTGTTCATCATATATAGTAACCCCTTTCCTCCTTTATTAACGAGGAATACAAATTACAATACTTTAATCGACGTGCTGACATTGAAGAAAAGTGAGTCAACAATAACCTTCAGTTTGTCAGGAAGGATCTAAGCATATTAACTTAACCATAATAAAAGAGACATCCTGCTTATTAATGACTATAACTCATCTTCCTGAACAACAATTGAGTCTGAAGCTTATTCATTATATCAAAGTTGTTCTACAACTTTATTGAGGATTCTAACTCCCTTTTCACATGTCTTTACGGAACACGTAAAACTTAAGTCTTAGAAGTTACTTCCTGGGAATTTAAACCTGAAGCACTCTTCAGTGCCTTTTTATTAGTTCCTCAGTAACTGAAGTACCCTAAAACTACTCCAGAACAAACACTATCTCCAGAATCATAGCGCTGGAGCAAAGAACACCTGCTGGCATCGCAGCCTGGAGTGCATTATTTATTATTTTGTATTCTTTTCAAATAATCTGTACTCTGATACTCTATTCCTCTCGGCATGCCACTAAGATAACTCCTAAATTAAAACAACAAGGTGACAGGAGAGAAATCTTAAAAAAGATTGTTCCAGACCTGTCACGTATCTCATAGGTGTTAAGGACTGGGTCAGGTGCCGTGGCATATGGGACTCCCCGAGAGATGTCAACGTGTGATTCTACCTAGCGAGAAATAAAGCTTCCTAGGCATGCAAAGCAGTCTGTCACATTCATCTAAAGAGAAACAGAAATGAGATTTGAGAAGAGCAGCAATTTGAGAGCAACATGGGTCCTTGATGAATTCCTAAATAAATACCAGGTGTTGAAATAGCTTTAAAAAAAAGGAACAAATAGCCCCCAACACACAATCCATTTTGGCAAGGACTTAGTGGAATTGACAGAATAATTCCTTAGCTTTCTTTCTACACAGTTCATGTTACAAACATGTAATATGTAGTGCATTTTAAATTAAGACTTTTACTTTTGTAAACAAGAATGTAAAGGATAAAACCCACTGAAGAACACCAGCAACCCATTTAAAAGAAAAAGCAGCAACAAAACAGGATAAATGCATCCAATTATCAAGACAAATATTGTTTCAAAGCAACTCAAAAACCTTGCATGAAAATCCTTTATCTCTAGGAGAACAAAAATAAATATTTACTGTGTGCCAAATAAAATTAAGATGTATTTGGCACCGAAAGGAGAAAAGCACCTTGAAACATCACATTACATAACCGCAAATAAAAGAGGGTTCTGCAATTGGAAAATGTTCTTAAGAACATCATTGCACTTCTAAGGCAATTAATGAATGTTAAAAACAAAATTAAAATTCACAGGAAAAGAAAAGCGTTAACAACAACAACAAGCATTTGCTTCATTACCAAAGTTGGTCTTAATCATAGCAAGTAGAATGAAGTCATGTTCTCTTCCCAACAGGGATGGTTTGTTTGTCATCTGAAGATGATCAGCAGAAGAGTTCTACAGTGCCTCTGCTTGACTACTGAAGGCATGGATTTTCTACCTTCACCTGTTGAATTGTTTCTAGCACAGGAAGCCCACGCAAAATCTAAGAAGAGGATGTTAACACCTCCTGATGTTTTCCTACATTCATCTTTTTATGAAATATTATAACTACACAACTATATGCAAACAAGAAACAAAGTTCAAAAAGCAGCAACAAAAAAACCCAGCATCAACAAACTTTCTATGGATGCTGCGTATTTTGTTTATAATGGCCCACAGAGAGCTGAAGTCTGGTAGCTTATTGACTACACTCAATTACCTGAACGATGTGATTGCACACACCTGCATCTCAATTAGGTTTGTCTGCTGCAGTGAGGCTACCTCACTCATTTTTAGATGTAACCTAGGCAGAATTGGTTTTTAACTCCTTCCTCCATTCATTACAAAAGATAACATTTTACAACATCCAAAAGCCATCTGAATGTGGGTCTGATTTCTGTCTCTGTAGGAAGAATGCTGCTATATGTAGAAGACACAGTTTGCCTTCAAAATAACAATGAGATTAGCTCAAGCTGAGCCTGGGAGAAGCAAAAGAACTCACATGAATTTAATTACAACTTTGCCAATGCACACCTCACTTGAATGTGGCCCAGACAATTATGAAATAAGCAGAAGACTACTCAAGTTGTCATCGGTACAGCTAAAGGCGAAGAAAAACTTTTCCCTAAACCCTTCCTTATACTTCACATTTTGCTGATGACACCATGTTCTTTTAGTTACATAAAAAGCACATTTTAATTATTTAGACACGTTACGTAAGGAAAGAATACAGTTAATACATCTAATGTGTATATGCAAATTGACTTGGCACCACTTCTATTGCCCCAGCATACGAGTTCAGAACTACTTTTGTGACATCTCTCCCTGTAATTTCTTATGTCTCCTTCATTATTTCCTCATCATCTGTTTCCATAATTAATTGTCTTAACTTCTTCATCTTGGAAACTAGGACACTTCTTCTCAGGGCAATGTTATGTAGCATGCCCTGAAGACCTGGCACACATTTCAGGCCATTAGAAGAAAGGTGTGTTCTTTACCATAAATATATGAGCATCGCATTTTTAAGACCTCCAAGAGGTAATTCAGACTGCCACATTCCTTTGCATACTCTGATCCAACATAACTTCACTGCATTAATATGCTTTGCAAATTTAAAAAAAGTGCATTCAAACAACCACTGGAAAAAAAAAAAAGCAAACAAACAGAAAAACCACCAACAGAACCAAAAAGACAGCATGCATATAGTCTGTGTAGCCTGGTAAGGGACACAGCTGGTAAGCTGAGTATCTGGTCTGTTCCTTTTTCCTACGGTATTACAGCAGGTGTGGCTTCAAAGCCTATTTCTCTAACAGTTAGAAAGTATAGGAAGGCATTGCAGAGCCTTTCCAGTTCTTTGGTCAGGGCAATCTCTTGAATTTAGAACCTGGCATTCACAGTTGTGTCATCTGGCCAAAGATTTGAAGATCTATGCTAAAATTCCATTGTATGAAACAGCCTGGATACAGAAAAGGCCATGAAGCAAGAGTTCTTCGCAGTGACCCAGAATGCTATGATAACTAAGGTTGCTTAGTATTGGATCTGCCCATGTAAAGCTCTGGCCACCTGTCATTAGAACTGGGATTCAGGACTGTTTTCCAATGCAATGCACAAAGACTTACTTGAACCTGTAATAACAACACTTTCCCAATGAAAATTACCATCTACTAACACTCTGCAAAGGAGCACATGCATCCTAAGAGACTGGGGGAAAAGTTTTGGAACAGCTTCCTGTCAGAAAGCATGAAAAAGTGGGATTTTCTGCCCATCAAACTTCTTATTTAAATAAAAGAAGAAAACTTGTATGCTTTTCTACATTGTTAATAAGAAAGACGTTTAGTCACATGAATGCGAATTGTTAAAATAGTTTGTAAAATGGGTGCACGGAGTTTTGAAAAAACTAAATTTACAGAAAGACTAATTTTCACTTTCAATTGCTTCTGGAAAAAAAAAAACAACAACAACAGAATTGACCACGCTGTCATTCCAAACTCAAATCACAACCTTTTGAAATATTACTCTTAATATCTCACTAGGTAAATGAACAGTCTTCCACTTCTCTGAGTAGGTATGTTAAATCAAATGATCTTTAATGAGACCGCCTTTCTATTTGCCAAGCAGCATTGGCTGGCCAAGTCCGTAGCTGTTGGCTGAATGCAGATGTCTGAAGGATGGATGGGCATTTTGAGAATGCAGAGCACTGGCAAACACTGTGATAATCTAGTTTATAGTATTACAGACAATCTGCACATGAGGAAATGGACCCACTACGCGCTGCTGCACATCACTGCTGGAACCATAATGGTAACACAAGTGCACTTGATTACTTACAGTGCTTGGGGAAAATAACAGCGAAGTCACTCTTTAGTTAACTGTTTTGAAGTACATTTCATCAGTTTTCCCAGCTGAAGACAACTCAGTCCCTTGCGCTACCCTGTGGAGGAGGTCCAGCACTTGGCAAAATTACAATACGGATAATACAATACAAATACTTGATGAAATGCAATACAATTACTTGATCTAGTTACAGCAGTTCTCCAAACGATTTTATTTTAATCAGCACCTTCGGATTGGTGTCCTCTTTATGCTTCCTCTTCCCTATCTCTCTCACATAGGAGGAGTGTGGTGCGTGCTGCTCAATACAATCAAAACAAGGTCGATGAAACCTTTATTTTTAAATTGGCAGACACAGAATCATCAGTAGTCACTATCTAGGCTGTCCCAGGAATAACTCAGGGTCAGGTAAGGTTGCTGAGTTTTGTTTTAAATACTGCTTATTCTCCCTCAAGAGAATATTTCAAAAGAGCAAGGAAATGAACTCTCTTCAGCAGCTTGTGCTCACTAAGCAGCACAGTTAACCTAGATTTGAGTGTTTAATAATAGAGAAGGCATAGGTTAAGTGTTGTACTAAGATATCAAGCTAGGTTAAAGCCTGCATTTCCCTAAATAATGGCTGCTAACCACTCACTGAACATCTCGGCTTAACGAATTCAGCCGTCTTCACGTGGCTCTTCTGTTTATTTGAAAACAAGGCTAATCTTCATAGCCTGAAAATATGCATCACACTAAGTGATCATTTACAGCATGGCAACGAGGCATTTTTAAGTTGTAGAAAATACTTACAAACCCACTGATTATTGCTGCGTACCAGTCTTTAAAGTATTTCGTACTCAATAACGGGTCTATGTGGAGCAACAGCATTAATTTGCTACAAGAAAAAAGACGGCATATCCTGCCTGAAACACAGAAAGAGAATCATTAAAGTAGCTAAGAGGGGATAGGGGAAGGATGGCAGAGGGCATGCCTAAGTTCAGAGCAAAAAGGAATAAATCCAAATACGTTATGTACATTAATGTCTTTGGCTAATACTTCTTCAAAACAATAAAAGATTGATATTCACAATGTGGTTGAAACTAGCATGTCATTTTGTTGTCTCTTCACAGTTCAATTTTGCACCTTCATAAATTCACCTCTGTGGCAAGCAGGGAAAAAATCAACCTCAATCTTAGCACGACAATCCAAAAGAACAGGAACACGTGCACATTAAGGAGCTAATGGCAAATCATTAATTAAAGCTCTCAGAGGTTCTGAATACACACACTATTTTTCACTCTAAACACAGCTAAACTTTCCCACCCCTCATAAAACTATTTCTGTAGGCTTTATTTTTATTTTTTTAAACTGCACCATGTGCTGTGCAGAAGACACACATCTTCAAAAAACAGCTTCCAAAAAAATCCTGGCGAATGCAGCACAGAAGGCTCCTATGTAGACAAAGAACAAGACATCAGTGTCTCATCTGCTGTGAATTAGTTTGCTTTCTTTTTTTTCTTTTTCCTTCAAGAACTCTCAATATGAGAATCCGATCAACAGTTAATCTCCCTGAGCAGACACCGCTTTGTTATCCTCTGTGGCAGTTCTCTGCTGCTGGGGTAATTTGTTGCTGAACAATTGAGGCAAATACTTGGCTCAGGATAGAAAGAAGTAAGATTAGTCTGTAATTGGAATATTTTGTCTCATTTATTCTTGAAGATGTGCCATATTACACTCCATCAGCCAGGGGTTATTGTTTTATGAAATCAAGCTGCACCTGGCTTTGCACTGCATAAAATCTAAAGAGCTGCAGTTTTCAATCTAGCCTTCTATTTACCCAGACTCAAGTACCAATGAACATCCTGTCCTGTGGTGTAACCTTCACCCTCCTCAGCCAATTAGCCTAAATGGTTTTATTATATACATATATATATTAAAATTTGCAAGCTAATTATAAAAATCATAAAATCAAACACAGAACTACCATGGATCAAAGTAATCCACATACTTTTCTCTGCACGTTTATTTTATCCTTCCAGCAAAAGTTTTCAAAACGATCTCTTATTTCACATCTTCAAAACATTACCACAGCAAATAAAAAAAAATTACATACCAAATTAACTGATTGTGTTGCCGTTTCATTGGGTGTGACCTCTAGATGGGTTTTGTCTGTGTGCTGAGGTGACTGCAGGTATAAGAACAAGGTATTTAAAATTCAGCTACATTTACACTGTACTTGTACCGTGTGTGTAACCACAACTGCATGTGGATTTTTAGAAAATACATTTACGGGAAGTTTTAGGGTTAGTCCTAACTTCCTCTATTTAGAAGTGCCTGATAGAAAAAAACTTGGATAATGTTATCATCTAACCTCACACAAGTGGTGTGGTACCTGCTGCAAAATCCACCCTTGAAAGACATTCTGGAGAAAGGAATAAAGAAATATTGAAGCTCTTCATAATTAGCTAATTAAACCCCATTTTCTTGTACGTATACAAATCGTCACGTATTTTGATGTTTTTAATCAAGGCAAGGTTTTACTGCAAAAGTTATACTAACTTCACAACTGAGAAGGCAAATATTTACTCTTTTAGAACAGAGGATTGAACTAATAAACATTCACAGATGAATTCTATTTCTAAGACATCAGGAGACAAAGGCAGAAGGAAAGACATTACGTTGGCCACATATAAAGAATTACATTTTCAAAGGGTAAACAGAGGAATTCTGAATGACGCGATAAGGATTTGACCAGGTTGAGGGGATGCATAGAGAGTTCTCTAAGCAGAACAGTTAGATGAGAATAAAAGAATATTAAACAGACCCTTATCTTCGAATTAAACCTCATTTATATCTCTCTTAACTCATAAAGTACTGTGATTTCCCCTGATCTTTACACATCTCTGTTTCAGAAGACAGGTGATATACTTTTCCCAGATACTGCATTTTCAACCTCTTCCTTAATATCTCTCAAAGTAACTTATTACTCAGTAATAATCACATTATTCTGAATTTTCACAGAAACCTTATACACGAACAGTAATGATCTATAAAGGAGGACCGGATTTTTTGAAGCACTTCAGACTGTAGGAGTAACTGTAAAGACAGGAGTACAGCAAGAAGTTACAGCTAAAATAAAGACTTGAGCATACCAAAGAGTCAGAGAGAAAGGTCAAAACGCAAAAATGCAGAGCAGGTTGTGTTGTGACAGATACATAGTCCAGAAAAGGAAAGATAGTCTAATCTTATATTTTTACTGTAAAAGAGGTGCTGTCACCTCAGAGGTAGCTTTTTCCATCCCACATATAGCAGAGCACCACCAAAGAGGAATGCATCTGTTTACCTTTACAAAATTGATTGCAGGTTATGGGACATAATGAACATTATTAGTTTGATCTATTGTTACAAAGCAAGTTCCTCAGTAGGTTCAATTATTTTAACAGCTTATTTTCTTGGCTATATAGATTTCCTTGCATACACTTCCCTTGAAATTTGGTTTACCTAAACGCTCAAAAGAGTTTAAAACTGTAAGTTCTCCTCTGTTAAAACTTCAGTTGAGACTCGTGAGCTATTAAAAACAAGAAAATCCACTGTATATAGTCAAATGTCACCCAGCACTGTCAAAGAGTTCACGATGCTCTCAGCTGATCTCTTCATGAATGGATGGTCTTTGCTCTTCCACTGAAACAAATCTGTTCTCGAGACTTATTCTCAAGCACCATCAGGAAAATGCCAAGAGGTGCAAGGCTGCCTACTCCCCTAAAAGCAAAGGCCCATTACCCTGCTAACGTTCTCACTGCTCAGCTACAGAGCTTTTCAGCTGCTCAGGAGGACCTGCCTATCAGCAAGGCACAGTAGGCCATCCACTCTCATTCTCATGCAGGCTCTTTGGCTGAGCCTTACATTCTCTCATCCAAAGCTGACAACTCCTGGGTCCATTTTTTTCCTAATCTAATAGGCAGAGAGAGTTATTTCCTGTATCTTTCTACTTCCTTTTTGTTTTATACTAGCTTAGCGCCAATGCAAAGGCCTGCTGTATGAACACTGCCCATTATAGAATGGAATACTTCCATTTCGCCCAACTGGAAGAAAGCTACAACTATTCTGAATTGCACACAGACAGCTTGAGGTATCAACCACCCATCTTGAAATTCTGTCCCAGCACTCTCATAGAAAAGAACTTTTTCTTAATATCTAATCTGAACTAAGTGCAGGGCTCAGCTCTGTGCAGTTGTTGTGTGTCTTGTCAGTCACCAGGAGCAGGGCCAGGCACCTCCCTCTCCACTTCCCTTGCTCAGGAATTTTCAGAGAGCAATGATGTCACATCTCAGCTTCCTTTTCTCCAGGCTAGACAACTCAGGTGTCCTCTCCTTAAAGAGAAGGTTTTCTTGCAGCCACACTCCAAGGAAGAGGGGCTTTCTTTGTTCATATTGGAAAAGATAGTCATCACCAATATAACATATTCAACACAGCTTTATTTGAATATAAATTATGCTTGGGATAATGCTGGGCAAAGAGACACTGAAGGACTTCCTTGTGCCACACATTGCTGTAGACAAGCAAAGAACCATGGGCTCCAAGTTGTAAGATTCATGTGACAAAGTTTTTGCACCAAGAAAATAAAGAGAGGAGGAAGACGCAACAGCATTTCAGAAGGTCCACATGATCCAGTGCACATGGAATAAAGGCCAACCTCCTTGTGCAGTGTCAGCAGCCTCCCCAGGGTGACAAGCGTACACCCACAGTTACTGGCAGCGTTGTACTGGCACACAAGCTTCACCTTCTAGAAGGAAGGTAGAAAAGCTGATTGCACCTCCACCTACAATAGCTGACTTCTAAAGGATGTATCGTAGACTTTTTTTTAATCAGGCTTTTGAGTGGAAAAGGTTGAAAGCCACTGGGACATTTTTCAAGTTACTGACACAGCAGATGGGAAAAGCTTAGTTAATTTTTTATTTACCATCTTAATGTTGACAAGCAAGATTTCTCCTCCCCCCTCCCCCGTTCACATTATCCAAGCTGGTGTGCCTGGGAAGTTGTACTGTGCTCACTTCAAAGTATTCCCATGCGCAGGGTGGCAATTCACCATAGCACAGCATTGTAACTTACGGTGACAGCTCTTTTGGAAAATGTACCTTAGCTCATCCAAAGCAAGTTCAGAATCTCACGCTGACATCTCCCTATCCCTTCCCACAGCTCATCTAAGGGTGAAGAAGCAAATGCTTTAGTCTTTCATCTCCTTTAGCATTTTCCTTTGTCTGCCTAAAAAGAAAAGTCAGATCATGAGTTTTCAGCAACATTTTTCCAAAAGCGTGTCAGAAACCATTACCTGGAGATGCATATTTTGTTGCAACATTCAAGACAAGTTGGTATCTGGTGTTCGGAATGGCTACAGACAAAAAGTGCCCAATTTGCTGCTAGTTTTTAAAGCCATTTCTTCCAAGCAATATTTTTCAGAATAAAGGAATTGTCAAGACCAACAAATTACACATAAGATATGAAAGAAAAGGTAAGTATTTCTATTCCAGGCACACAGCTTAAAAATGAGATACAGCTTAGAAAAAATGTCAGTGGCAGTTAAAAAAAAACAAACAAACAAAACTATGCAAGATACTGAAAGTAACAATAGAAATTAGAACCCAAAGATGAAGTTAAAGAGCATAACGCATATACTCCTTCACTGGTAGGTAATAGCTCAAATCTCAAGAAGAAACTGCTGGTGACAATTGCTAGGTAGGTAACTATAACGCATTTTAAAAGCACTTTTGTAGCCCAGGATAGAGAATACAGGATTCTTCTGTATTCTCTGTTCTTCTAGTTCCTGCTCTGAGAACTTACCAAACATAATAAGCAAGTGTGAAGGTAGTGAGCTTTCACAAAGTCATTTACTGATGACTTAAGATATTTACACCATTTGGACACTGTTTGTGTAAGCAACAACATACTTGTCTAAACCTGAATTTGATTCATTGCACAAGTTCAGAAGCTGTGCATTCAATCAGCGCTCAGACAAGATCTTGATGCCAGCAATGTATCTGTACCACAGTTTCCAAGTCACTTCAGAGGGAATCCTTCCTTCACCTACTTAACAATAATCAATATATATAGACAAAGTTGATTTTTGGTTCACAACTTTATATCCATCTACTTTGGCTATTATTCTTTATTGTTTTTTAAATAAGCTATTACTTCTCCTGCTGGTCAAGAGGTTACATAGTTCATTTTCTTGTGCTATTTCCAGAATTTGAGAAGGTCTGAAATGCAACAGGCCAGCTCCCTACCTCAGTGATACCAGTGAATCTGTCCCTGTGAATGCGTCTTCTCCACGAAGGGGAACAAAGGGAAGAAAAAGAATTTCAATACATCTGTTCCACCCATAATAAGAAATTACAGAAGCAATGCAAGAGAGTAAGAAACGAACCACAAACTAACAAAAACCCTCCAATGCCGTAAAGACTACCTACACTTGCATCAAATCTCATTTTGCTTTAGCTAGTTCTCCTATTCCTACTGAAAGGGTTTCAAATTCTCAGGCACCTTCTTTAAAACATCAAATTGTACCTGGAAACAAACTGCCGTGTGAACTGAATAGCTTATTTTAGAGACGATCAAAAGTCAAGAAAAGGTACACATCACATCAAATATATTTGAGTTGAAGTTCAGAAGTCCAGACATTTGAAAATTATCAATATTTATTATTATTAGTGAGAAAGAAGCTTTTGTAGAATTCTAAGCCAGACAGACTTACAGAAAAGGGCATGGCAAAGAAAGGGACTGTGCTGTGCGCACAGCCATGCTATTTACAACATTCTGTTTCACATGTCACAGTTCAAATCTAGTTGTCTAAGGCTGATGCAATTCAATAGACTGAAACTATTCTAGCAGTTGTGGCTATTCTGTTTCATTATTCTTCTTCAGTAAAGCAGGTATGTAAGGGTTTGAAACTTCTGAACTGTGTCTTCTGTACTCTGACCTCAATTTCCTAGCAACTTTCACAGTAAAAGTAGGACAAAAAGAAGCATTGCATTTACTCAAAGAAAGTTACAGCATGATTTCCCTCCTAACTCTTTTACAACAACAACAAAAAAGAAACAAAACAAAAACACCCCACAGATTTACTATATAATGACGCTCAGCTTGAAGTAGCCAAGGGTTCACCTCAACTCCTCCTGCTTTTAGTGGTTTTAGTAATTAGAAAAGAGCAGTTGAAGAGATTCTGAAGAGCACTACAAAATACTAGTCCTCAAGGGTTCAATTACAGTGAAGGGAACCATAGGAAACGTAGGTATGCAAACACCACACACAAGACTTTAAAGGTTCATGAAAGATCGCACGTATTTGCAAAACTGTTCCTTGACTTTGTTTCATGTGATACTTTCAGCATGTTTTCACCAAACAAACAAGTAAAAAAAAAAATAAAAAAGTGACACAACCCCTCTGCTCAGAGCCCAACTTATCTCTCTTTCCTTCTCTTCCTTTTTCCTGCCTACTGCAGCTATCATGTTTTTTAGAGACTTCTGTCACTCAGATTTAGCACCCATAGTGACCAGAGCAAGCATGGTACACAGTCAGTATCATGAATAATTTGGAAAAGTAGAGGTTTTCCTTGGGATGAGTTAACTAAGTTAATCATGAATACGCATCATCCCCCAGGTCTCCAGAACAATGGAATCATCTCTAGTTCAGCTCTCACTGCCCAGTCTTATTTTATCCTGTAATTAACACCCATACAACATGAACTGGGAAGTGGTTATTTTCTGTAATTTTGGAGGACATCGTGGCTTGTGTTTTCCTGGAATACAAGTTCTGCAGAACTACTCATTACAACTAATACATACTTTAATATACAAAGAGAGTACCAGAGTTTCTTGATGCTGGTACTATGGTACATTTAGTGACCAGGCTGAGAAAGACAAGTTTAGACGAGGGTTAACTCAGTACTTCCAAATAGCGATTTTCTTTGGGACTCAATGCATACTTTGAGCATATTTGACCACCATAAAATTCATATCTACTTACATGTTCAGGACACACCGAATAAAAGACTCTTAACTATCTGGGGAGCAAGATAAAAAAATGAACATATATACATATCCACATACATATATCAAATCCAACAATTCCAAGTAGTGTAATGTGCCACTAGAAATCAATTAATGATGAGTACGGGTTTCTGACTACTGTATCTTCAAGAGATATGACAATCCAGTCCCTGATGCACGTGTACTGCAGTTACAGACAAATCCAATTTGCTTTTAATTTGAAGTATTGTAAACAGTGTTTGAACAGCTTAATTAACGTATCCAGCTTCTAAGTGGTACTTGTGAACATCAGTATATAAATATGAAGACCTAGTTAATGAGTACAAACACAATCAGTGGATTTGAATCATCTTTGATGATTAACATCTTTTAGCCTGCATAGTTCGTTGTTATTTGGAGCCACAAAACAAAAATTTACTAGTTGAGTGTTTTGTTGGTTCAGCACTGGCTGCTTACAAGTCCACTCTCTCAAGCACAAAACTTCAAGGCAGGAGTCAGGATCCTCATTCACTATTCCATCACCGGCAGCACAGCCAGGGCTCTTTAGAATGCTCATCCTATTGCATGACCTTGAAAGAAGGGCAAGAAGTTTACTTCTTGCTGTGCTTGTGGCCCTGTTGTGCTCTCTGTCTATTTCAACTGATCAAAAAGTACACTGACAACCACAGTTAATCACCTGCAGCACCCATATTCAGTCCAGTCTCTGGAGAGGAGCTTCCACAACTAGCTATCATTGTGTAAGCAGGGAGAACGTTTCGTTCCTCCTCCTCCACTTCGGATGAAATTAAGACAGGCGGCCTACATAGTGGCTTCAATAAAATGATCTGCAATTGTAAATTGAAATTTGCATTTTCTCCAAAGCAAACCAACCAATCTAACAGCCTTATCCCCCTTCCCACTCTTTGTTCCATTGCAAAAAAAAAAAGAAAAAAGCCACAAAAAGAAAACAAAGTATAGGTGGAAAAGACAGAAAAAAAGTGAAGGTGTCAAGTAGGAAATAAAATTTAACCTTGCAAGCATCCAGTGGTCATTAGATTTTCACTTACTTCAGGAAGATCCCTCGATATTTAATGCCCATTTACACTGGGACATACTTTATGGATCTTTGTGTGATTGATGAGTTCTAGGAGGAGGGAGAAACTTCGGGGATTTCTCCTGATATATAGCATCCATCTTTAGTCTGTTTGGTTCTGAGATGAATGACGTCAAACTACTCACTTAATTGGGAGCAAACACTGCCATTTTCTCCATGACTCAGACCACAGGCAAATTCCTCATTTGACATAACGTTATTTTTCTGTTCAGGTCAGATGATTCAGGAAAAAACGTATACAAAAATCACATAGCATAGCCAAGGAGAAGTCAAGGGTGCCAGATATTTTGTTGCTGATGATGAATCAGAATCCAGAACATTAGAAACACATTCCCAGATCTACGACTGAATTTCTGTGCTTAGTTTGATTTTTAATTTCATTTATTTTATGTTTCTTTTGTCTGCATAGACAGGCTTCCCCTTTGCACGCATTTTTCAGCTGCTTTCAGAATATCAGGGGCTATTTTGTCAAAATGAACAACACAGGCCATATAGCTAATTGGTTTTAAAAAAGCCTAATAGTTCTCATGACATTAAATGAGCACTCAAATCACTAACTGCTTTTAAAAAGTAGATCCACTGTGTATCTGAGAAGATGGTCACAAGAAATCCAATACACTTCACTCTCATCAGCCTTAACATGAAAATTGACCTTTCAAAATTCAGATACTTAGATTTGATGTCACCGATCGCTCACAGATTCCACTTTACTCATTTTCAGCTATTATAGAGCTCCATTCACTGTATTATCTTGAATATGTTACTTCACGTAGGGTGTTGTGAAATGTCTGAGTACTCGAACAATTTTTGTTACAGAGAGATATAACAAATAAGCGTAATTTTTTTCCCCCAGGTCTTCTGAATATTGCTACACAGTCCCCACCTTCTTTTCCTGCAAGTTAGTATGACACGTGTAACACGAGTTCTCCAACTGCCTTTCATTTCAGAACAGCATGACACCAGCACAATGATAGAGCTGAAAGCCATAAGAAGTTATCATTACATTCTCAGAAATGCTATCGTAATCAATCTTATGTTATGTATTCACCAGTTAGACATATACCACAAATCAAACCCATGTAGCCACAGAAAGAAATGACATGATTTAACCTTTGGTGCAATAAGCTAAAATGAATCAAATTCACACTGACAGGAACCTGCACCACAAGCAGTGCACTCAGCTAAAAAAAAGTTTGTCATCAGTACGGACAAATCATAAGCTGTAAGGCAACCAAGAGTGCTGCCATTTTATCACCGCAGATGTAGATTATGCGTTTGGGTCCTGGTCATTTATTCAACAGGATTTGAAATAATTTGCAAATTTATTTTAAGCTATGTGATCAAGGAAGAAAAGCTATGTGATCAAGGAAGAAAGAATTGAGTTACATTTCTATTTTCTACTTATTCTTGTGTTTCACTTGGGTTGTAATAATAAGAAATATTGGCTGTCTCCACACCATTGAAATAGAGGGAAATGGCAGTCCCATTTGATGACAAATGAAGATTACCCCCAGTCCAGACCTTAATCTACATCTACAATGACTGGAAGTGCCAAGAATTAGATCAAGTTATTAGTCTCACTTTACAGAAAGCAGTTGCTCTAAATTTGCCTGTATTTGGTCTATACAGAAGCATCAACTTGCTGTAATTTCAAGAGTCATTACATACATCTATAATATACAGAAACACAAATACTTTTCCAAGAATATGTTCACTGCAGACAATGTTTTATGAAACAAGGCTGTCTTCCAGTGGAAGAAATTTATGTTAGACGCTTTTCTTCTTGCTTTGTTATACTTCCCAATTCGTGCTGGCCTGCCCATCCATTTTTGAAAAAGTACAAAAAGCCCAATAGTTAAGCAGAATACGTGTCTCCCAGAAATTAAAGAAAAAAAAAAAAAAGGAGAACCACTCACACAAACAGCAAGGTAAAAGGAAACAAGCAAGCTCCTTTAACATACAAGTTGATAGAACAGAAGGAAGGAAGAGGTTTCAGCTACTGCTCTGAACTGAAACATTCAGAGATCAACAGCAGAAGTCTTTCCCTAACCAGCAAAGGAAGTTGTCTGGTCTGACAACTGTTATTACTTTAAAAGATTAAAATAACAATAACTATCTGGGTAGGATGTTCTGCTTTAATCTTTACTCCATCAACTGATTCTTGTAGCTACAGTACAAGTTTCTGACTTCAAAAGCAAGCTGCAGTTGAGTTGCCAGAGCTCTGGAACTTCATGAGTCTTCCCAGATGCCTTGTTTCTCTGGAGCTTCCACAGTGACCAACAAGAACAGGGCTTTGTCCCGCAGTTGCAGTGAGAGATCAAGTATTTCATGTTATTTTTCTGCTTGGAACAAGGAGTTGGGAAAGGCTACAGAAAACAGCCTGGTAACTGAACCACATGCTGACAACCCCAAAACGCGTTATTGGGACTGCTGCCTCTGAGACAGAGAATGCAGCACCTGGCCAGAGATATTAGCAAATGCACCAGAGCAAAAAAAGAGTACTGTTCTCTTTTGAGGAAAATGGACTCTTCCTAAATCTGCTTAAGTTTAGGTTAATGAGTTATCCTCTCCAGGCAAACGAAGTGCCAGGAATTATTATCCTCTTAAGGTAACTTGTACAGGCATATAGCACACACAAAGAAATCGCTAAACCTCTAAAGCAAGCCAAAATGGACATTTTTGTTCTAGTAGCTACTACCTATAGGAAAGATATTCAGTTTCTTGAAAATATATTGCTTTAGACAAGAAATCCAAAGTAACCATACAGCTGCATCATGAATCATGCAGGAGTTGAAATGATTACCAGAGCTACAGGTTTCAAGAAATGAAAATGCCAAAGTCAAGCTGAGGATATTAGAGTATGAATTTTGCTAGCTCAGTAATGTTTTAGCGGTCATGCACTACTGGGAAATATTGTTTGTTCCCCCATCAAAAAGATGATATACATCTCACAGCATACAGAGCATTATCTAACAGCAGTTGGGTTCTCCTGAATTCAGAAGTAAGCCGAGAGAGCAGTTTCTATCAACCTTTGAATTCACAATTTGATGTGAATGCGGCCATTATTTCTAAAATTTTCAAAGGTCATATAATCAAACAGCAAAAACAACTGAGTACAGGCAAGAAGCGAAGTGGGATTTCTGAATTTCTTCATGTTCCCAACTGGGACAACATTTAGCTTCATCATCGCTACATATTAACAGTAACACTAATCCTTTTGAAAAGGCTTCCCCAAGTCACTGTTAAAAAAAGGGATGGCAACTTTAGGAAGTAGTCCCCAAAGACACAATAATTCTGGTTAATAAAGCATTTTTATAGGATAAAATTGTCACAAGGTAAAAGCGAACCTATTGTGAGCACGTTGGTTTGGGTTAAATCATTTTGATAATGTAACTGTATGAAAAAAATATTCTGATATTCATTAAGCCTTATAGGGATATCACCACCTTTACATTGCTTTAGTTTTCTCCTTAGATATGCCTCAGAAGTGGTTATCTAGACACTGTTATAACATTGTACCCCATTTGCACTGATGGCTTTTAAATGATATATATTTTGCCTTTGAACCAAGACCTCTTTTTAATATCCTTTTGCTTCTCTTTTCCACTATAGTTAGATTTCACCATTTCTCATAAATGGTTAATGTCAGATAGTCACACATCATTACATTCGTCCCTGGTTTTTGACCACTCACATCACATCTCTCTTCAAACAATAAAAACGCAGCATTAGTTTAACAGGAGAAGTAAATTCTGCAGAAAGGCAGATGTATGCATGTAGGCAGTAGACCCTAAAGTGCATTTAGAGTTTTACTGGATCCTCATTAGATTTCATCCTTACATTTCACTTTTTATTGAAGAACAGTAAAAAAAATAAAAAAAATAGCGTATACTATTGCTCCATGAAACTAGTAAGAAGTTAATCTCCTGATAAGAAAGTAGAATACTTTCAATTTTGATTAAGAAGTTATCTTAATATATCAAAATCGTCCCACTAATTCCTTGAAACTGCTTGGTAGTAGCTTCAACATCATTTCAGTAGTCATGCACAGAAATGGACGGAAGTGAAGACATAGTAGAAAAAAATATAACAAATAAGATTATTTATATATTTTTGGGACATGTTTTTACACTCATTTTTACAATAATAGACCAACTCTAAACACTCTGTAGAGAATATATGTAATTCATAGCAAAGTTAGGATTTTCTGAACTTTGATAGCAAGTTAAGTGAACAGTGTTAAAACCTACTTAGTAGGACTAGTCTATTATTGAAAGTTAACCTGGATTAAGGAAGAAAAAAAAAGTACACTTCATTTCCGAATACTCCAATGAGTGGATGCCCTGATTCCTATTCAAGTAAACTCACTTCGAAAGCAGATGTTCAGGAATCAAATTACAGTTTTTCATTGGCTGCCAAAAGGCCAGGATTACAAGAGTGGCAGAGGTCAATCAAGAGGGAACCGTGTTTCCTATCATTTCCAGTATCTCATTGAATTTTACTATAAGATAAACTTTTTAACTTCCTCACTAAACTAATAGCTATAGTTTCTACCATTACTTTGAGGCATTACTTTCAATTCTATCAAAACAAAGTACAGTTTCATCACCAGATGATCTTAAAGGTCCTGTCCAACCCAAGCCATTCAATGATTCTGCCGTTCTTCAAAACTACAAAAGCTATAGCACTATAATTAAGTTGAACGCAGGAAGTCATGCTATAAACAAGAACAGAAAGATGAATTGCACCAGGAAACATGACTTCTACAGACATATTACGTCTAGATCTTCTCCAAGACCCCGAGTTGTTTCTGTCTTAAAAAAAGAAAAAAAATCACTAAACTATTAATTTCTGCTCTTAGTGCCATTTTAGTAATGCTTGCTGCTGGCAGAAAAGGAAGACCCAAATTAATGCCCTCTTCACCATTAACCTTTCTTCTCCTCCCTGAAAATGGCGATGTTAATTCAAACCCTGCCTTGAAACACGACTGGGGGTCAGCACACCAAAACCCAGACATTCACACACTGCTCTTCTCTCAGCCAAAAAAGGGAGATTCACAACCAGGAGTCATCGGCACAGAAGAGGTAGCCAGGGGAGCTGACAAGACACAGCAGCTAAGACATGGATTGTAGGAAAAAGTCCTGAGAGGAACTGTGTTTGATTTTTTTCCTCTAGCAGAACTGCTTGGTGTCGCATTTTGATACTTCCTTTATATTTCTAACAGCCACTGGGCAGAGTATATGATTTAAGTCCAGATAACACACATTCCCGTGAAAACAAAATTAACATAACTATTGAAAACATTTTGAGGCCATTCCTCATCATCAACAACAGTAACAGCGTGGTAGTCAGGTATCAAGTTTCAAATTAAGTTTATAGGTTATTTCCGTCCCAAAAGTCCAAGCAACTCAGAAAAAGATGCAGAATGGACTCAGTTGGTCTTTTAGCGTATGAAAGAACTGGTAATAACACTGTCAAAGCATTATACAAAAGGCTTTTTTGTTGTTGTTTTAAAACCTTTGCACGCATCATGCCATAGCAGACTCCTACATCTGCTGCTAGCACCCTGGATTGCACTGGGAACAGCCCAGCTTTCAGCCGTCTTCTAATTTGGGTTTTCAAACACATCAAACTTCTACCCGTCCTCATTTTCCTGTTACAATTTCATATTTCATGAACACTTCAGAGCCGGCCCAAGAACATTTTCTCTGTGATAATTGCCACACGTCCACACTCTCTGCAACATATTACTCTTCAAATCTTTTCTCTTTTTCAATCAGTCTTTGTCACCTAATAGTTTTATTTATATGACTATATTTAAATCTGCTAAAATAAAAGTGTTCAGAATACAATTTCCATTTTGATTTTACAAAACGGAGTTATAGCTAGTTGAAAATACAAGATTGCATATAGCAAGTTTTAGTGCCCATTGGCTTAAATGTAAATCTTGTACCGTGCAAGGTCATTTCATTCTGAAGGCAGGAGATTTAAATTTCTATTACAAAACGTTTCATTTCCTCACCTACTGAAAATTTAGTAGCTCAATCTGATCATCTGAGGACAGTAGGCTTTTAAATCCGATAACGTATTATTTAAACCTGGATGGTTAGAATGCACCACTTTCGCAAGAATGATACAACGTAAGAGATGCAACTTGTTATAGAGCATTATGAAATGGCTACTCAAGTATTTTCAAGTGCCCGCACAACCATGCTGAGGAAGAAAGTTCTCTCTACAGCAACACGGTTTTGATTAGTAGAAGGTGACGAAAAGCCTACTATTAGAGGAAAAAAAAAAAAAAAAAAAAAAGCATTTCCAGAAAATTAATTCTAGAAGAGAAAGCTGTAAAAATCATCATTTTTAAGTCCTTAATTCAGAATTAAATAACATTAATTTATATTGAAAATAAGGCCCCTAAACTGAATTAAGGACATGCTAATACTGAGACTTCAAAGGGGTTTAATACTAGGTAGGTAATCCTCTGCAAGTCTTAATTCAGGTTAACCTCCTTAGAGATCCCTTTTGTTGCCAAACATTATATATAGGTGGTTATATAATATAAAATACTAGCACGTTTTTAAAAAAAAAAGCTCAATATCATCTGATTATGACTGCATCCCTCAGCCTCGTTTCCAGCTCCCACTCTGTACTATTCCAAAGCCAAACAGTCCTTATCATTCCCCTACTTGTCGCATTTCGTTCAAAGAGTTTTCCACAGGTGATTAGTGCCTTTTTCTAAGAGATCGCACAATAATAGCTACACTTCATCCCTTTTCACCTCTATTTTTACCTCCAAACAATGACTTCACGTATTCTGGTAAATGAAACTCTGCTCTGTACCCTCCATGTTAGAATTACACACTAACTATTTTGTATCTTACGTGTTATAAAAACACATAACATGGTGTCTCTGGACTATTCAGGACTATTTGTGTTTACAGACACCCTGCAACGACAAGTTACACAACAGAGAACTGGGCTGTGTTATAGACAGCTTATAAATCTTACCAGGTGTATTAACATAGCTACCACACTAAATGTAGTTTATGGCTACTTTTGCAAAACAAACAAACAAACAAAAAACAAAACAACAAAATAAAACCCAAAAAACGAGCAAAGGATGGTTAGTTTAGATATAGTAATTGTAAGTCACCATTAACAGGCACAAGCATTTAAATTCTGCCAAGTTTAGCTAGCACCATTACAGAAAAAGCACAGATAAAGACAACAGTCATCTCCTGAGCTTTGGTATGAGACCCAAAAAGTCAAAATAAAACCAGCATTGGCCTATAGAATCAAGAACCCTGGACATGAAAATCTTTTTCAGATTAATGATTTTTTTCTTATTTTTTATTTTTTTAAAGATATTTACAGTTACCCACACTGGCACACAAACCACAGTGATGGGCAGAGTATGGGATTCAGAGAGTAAAATCTCAGGGGACCCTTAACCTGACAGACACTCATGGTGGCTCATCAACTTCACTGGAAGGAAGTTCTGTGCCGTTTTGCCAAGAGAAATCTATTCATCACATTGATCTAACAAGTCTCACTGCCAGCCTTGGCTACGGAGCTGCTGCTGGAGATGGAGAGTGCTGACCCACTAATGCTAACATTAGCGTGCTGCGTAGCTGTGCCAGCATCTGCACACAAAATTCATACTCCATGGCTGCTTGGACCAGCCAAAACTATTTGGGATATATTCTATTAGAGTTGACATTGCTTTTTGTTCCTAACTCTACTGAGATTGGCTAATTCAATTTTGCCCATCTTATCAGATTTCTTTTTAATGAAACTGAACAATAGTTTCATTTGTTATGTTATTAGTTTTCCCAGTGGTAGCAGCAAGACTAACTCTGTTGAAAGCTGAACAACAGCATCGTGCCAGTGTTGACTGTTTATCATCACTATGTGCCAGCTTCATATTGCAAAGTTGCCCTAGTCCATTCCTTTTCGTTTGTTTCCCATCCAGAGGGATTCGCAGCTCAGAGGTCATCTTTCTGCTCCATCTACTTGGTGGATTAGCATGCACTTATACCTAAGTACTCTGTCTCTGAAGAGAACTGAAATGATCTGCAACATCACAGAGATTGGGAGATACTCTGGACTCAATGGAGCGGACCTTTTTTTTTTTTTTTTGGTCTTTTTTTTTTTTTGAGGTGATTATTTTACATATTCATATTTACAGATAACGTTAAATGAATACTTCGCAGCATAGAGTATAGAGGTTGTTATCTGAGAGGAAACATTCAAATTCTACTGTGGTGTTTATCAAGTAGAGATCATTTCAACAATTAACCTCCAGAAGTGCTTAAAAAAAGTTTGTTTCTTCAGTTCGGTTCTTGCTGCTGCAGCCAGTTTATCACTGGTGTTTGCAGGGAAATTGTATCGAGAAGATGGGTTAATTTGCATGATCCTCCCTGAGATTCTTTAGCTCTCTGTCAAGAAATATTTAGTTTGATCCACGTATTTAGTGGTGGTGAGGAGACTATCAATCTCTGCACATTAAACCTGATGGCACATTCATCCAGACAAGTGGCCCAGCATACCTAAAACAAGTGTTTTTGTCTTATCTTCCTAAAGTCTCCTTTCATTTTGGCTTTCTAGAGAACGTGATTCAAGCTAAGAGTCAGGTCTCCCTCAGAGCTCCTTATCAGCATGACATCAGTGGATCCACACAGAAAGTCACTCAAAGATGTTGCAGATATCATCTAGGACAGGAAGCAGACTGCCTGCCCAACATATGAGTATAGATCAAGGATTAAAACCAAGCTTTGGAACAACAGCCTTCACCTCTGACAGCTGGCCAAAACTTGACATCCTAATTTACCTTTAGGCCAACTAGTTCCCATTCTTATCTCCAGATCCTGAACACATTATGCTTTCAGATTTTGCCTCACCACTGCTACCTTATCTCTTATAATGACTGTCCCCAGCAAAGCCATCTGCGGAAGCTGCCATAAGTACAACTATTGTTCCCAGAGCCAAATACATCCAAGAACTACAGTAGTTACTAAGGGTCAGGTGAATGATTAACTTTTACACTTGCTAACAGATTTCTGCTGAAAATCTAGTCAAAATCATTTAGTTTTTGCAACACATCCTCCCTGCCCTAAGGTATTGCTGTCAAAAGTATTACTGTTAACAAAACGCACAGACAAAAACCCAGCATTTCTATCAGCTGAGAATACCTGCACACTAGTTAGCGCAAAGATGATTATTTCCCTGGTACATTTATCATACACCACTTAACATATGGGACCAACAAATCCAGCGTTGTCACAGCAGCCACCAGCTTGTAAAGGGGGGCTAGATAAACGGAGAGATCTAGGAATAAATAATGAACTCAATTTTCCCAAATAAAATAAGACATATCCACATTACATGGAAAAGAGAAATAGCTAGCTAGGGCTGCCATCACAGCCATCCAGTCTCCAGTTGCTTTCTGTTTGTGTATTTTTCCCAGCAACAGAAGAACTGTGTGCTGGTCACAGCTCCAGCACACCTAGAAATGCTCTGAGATGAGAGCTGCTCTTCATAATCAAGCTAGAAGGAATTCCATTACATGCAGGATATAAGGAATGGGTAGAAGGAATTAAAGATGCTTTTTGAACTCAATATCTACTTGTTTTTAAAGCATTTACTAGAACTTACCCAAAATCTGGAACACCCTGACTGTAGGAGCAGTAGGAAACCTCTGCCTTTAGGACTGACTGTCATAGTTAAGTCTCATAACTCCATGCTGTGGGCACTTGCTTCATGGGTTCCCTCCCCCACACTGGTGAAAGCTACTAGAGTTGGTCTGGAATAACTTCTGTAATCTACAAAGCCCAGATACCACCCAACTCAAACACGGATGCCTTGTATTTCTTCTACAGAGAAACAACACTCTCTGGAAAATAATTCATTTCACTGGTAATATATCCCTGGCCTCAAAAGAAAAAAAAATATTCTCACATAATCTCACCTCAAAGTTGCAGCTTGAAGGAAAGTAAAGCAATGATATCAGAACAGAAAGATCCTAAGCTACAGCAAGTGAAGATTCACTCAAATGCAGCAGCTGTAGGCACAGAATAAAAGGAAAGCAACTGCTTACCCACAAAAGGCCTCAAGTATACAAAAATCTCCAGAGAGATACCCTCACCTTCACTGCCTGCCCTTAAATGAGGTCTGGGAAGGGGTGGATCCTGGCTCCAGCCCTTCCCATCACTCAGGTACATTGCACACACCTGAGCTCCCCTGGGTTGGCCCTGCCTTCCCACCAGGTGCTTAATCACTGGTTCGAGCCATGACTTAGCATTTCCACAGAGTTCAAATCAGCTGTTCCGCTTCTTGTCCATCTTTTCCAGTACAGCACTGAGGAGTTCAAACGCATGCTGATCTCAGTAACAAAAGCTTTTTTCCTGAGACCAACATTATTGCACAAATAAATAAACTAAATTAAAACAGGCATACCAAGGCATTCAGCATTAGAGGTACTTAAATATTTACTTCTGAAGCTAGATTGGAGCTCATAGTGTGCGCTTAAAAAAAAAATTATTTGCATTATGCTAGCACCTGGGAACCTCGCCACAAATAGGACCCTACTGTATAAACACAATCAAAAAGACAGTTTTTGCTCTGAAAAGATTTTAAACTGCAAACAACGGTGCAGCCATTTCAGCTGCGTGGTATTTCATTTGAAGAGCTGAGCTCCTAGTGTTCGGCTGCACAAGACAGTAAATATATTCCTACTCTGAGCACCCTGTACATAAATGAAAAGCACAAGGAGTATGTGCATCACTGGTCAGCTCTTACCTATCATAATTCCTCACTGCTTGGTAGGAGACAGTAAAGCAGAGACCATTTGTAGCATGCTTCTAGCAAATAAATTGCAGTCATATTTCTGTATCTGTATTTTACATGTATTTTGGGGATTTCAACAATAATTTTATTTTGTAACTTTATTATTACTGAGAAGATTCTTTGAACTAGGATGCCTCGTGATTAATTACATGTCTGTTGCAATATGGTGTTTACTTAGAAAACATCCTGGGTCACACTGATGATTAACCGTTTTCTCTCATGACCACACAAGATCATACAGAAATGTAAAATATGAAGGTATTGCTGTCGTTACTCCCTGAAATTGTGCAGGTTTCAGCTTCTGTAGGATTAAAGGAAATGGAGATAACAGGTTGAAAACATGCTAGAAGCAACAACAACAACAGAAAGTCTTACAAAATAAACACCTGGATACATTCGCTGTCTTTTTGTAAAGGTGTAAATCATTTAAAATACATACCAATATAAAAATGTATCCAAGCTTCTGTAGCTCAAGAGAAATAATCTGTGACTTTCAAATCAGAAAGCTGGGTATCTTCTGCTTGCTCTCTTAGTCTGCCAAACAATTATGTAGTGAAATGTCCTAATTGCACTTTGAATTTAATGTTAAAACCCATTTCCACAATTTCACTGGATCTTTACAACAGTTTAATATTTGCCAATGAAGCAAATGAGCTGCAAGTAACATTCACAGATGGTTCATGTATTCCATTAAGTCTGCAAGCTAAGATTTTCTTTGTTTACCAAAAAAGAAAAAAAGGTAAATGCTCTGGAACAGTACCATGAACTGAAGGCTTACCCAAATCTGAAATCAGCATCCTGAATGCCTCTCAACACCTGTCATGAATGAGACTCCATCACTCCACAGTTTTGGTGGAGGGGAAACCAAAACCTTGGTCAAGCCATGTGCTACTTTCTAACTGAGAAATCACCAACGCAATTAAAATTAGGCTACCCTTCCAGATTATTTTTAGATTTAATGAACCAGAACACTTTAGACAAACCTAGTAAAGAAAAGACAAAAACACTTTCTCACACACTCATACTTTCTCAGTTTTCCCTATGATCTCGTTGAGATTAGGGAGGCAGATCTAGGATTTTTCGTCTGTTTCAAATTTTTTTTTGAAAGAATTACTTATGTCAGCATAAATCCAGACTTGTCAGCTCAGGAACGCTGAAAAAGTGATATTTCATTGTTAAAATAAGCAAGCCATTAAGCAGATATTCCAAAGAAAAATATCCCTTTTCCTTCAATCTCTCTCTCTTTTTTTTTTTTTTTTAATTTTATTATTTGTACAGCAAGGTTTCAGAATTTGAAGTGGTATCATTCTGACATACTAACCAGCTCAAATGATATTGACCCACTGTTTCCACAGCAGCTATTGATTGATCACAGTATGAATTGAGCAGAAATGGAGAAGAAAGGTCAAAACAATGATGATCTTAAAGATGTGTCTTTTCTTCAAGTATCTACCCTATAAGGGAATGCAGTCTCTAGCCTCTAGTTTGTAGTGCTGTTAGAAAACAGCAACATACAGAGAGATTTATAAGCAGATTTCTTATGTAACAAAGAAAAGCTGAAAAATATTAGCGGGTCTGTATGTATATTCTGCTAATGCTTTACTGGCAAGAAGTTGAGCTGTTTTTGACCTACTCTGATTTACAGTTTATGATCCAATAATAAAACAATACTGGGAATTATTGTTTTTGTTTGTTTGTTTGTTTTTCTTTTAATGCTGTATTTTTCTGCAACTCCAATTTTGACCTAAAATATTAAAAAAAACCTTGGATATGGGGAAGAGAGGCAGAGAAAATGCACGTGAAGCTTTTAGGGAAGGGCAGCACAGAGTCTGATTGCTAAACTCAGAATGCTGAGCTGCCACATTTCAGTAGTGTAGGACTCTGCTGTAGGATTCTGAAGTTATCCATTAGAATACCATTCTTCTCAATAGCTCGTTCACTTTGTAGTAATAGCTATATACAAGTAGAACTAACAGTTCTTCACTGCGGAACATTTAAGCTGTAATATAACAAGCAAGAACATCATGATGGTTGTTTACCACTAATGCAAACTGCTGTTAAAGTACCATCCTTCTGATCACTCACTTGGGTTGGATGAGTGCCCTGAACATTCAATTGAAGTTACTGGTCGCAGTCACCAATTAAGCCTCTTCACACAAAACTGCAACCTCTCTTTCATTTGATAATGCTCCCACTTTAATACTACAAGTGTTTGCAAGTGATTGTATTTTGCAAAATTATTTACATTTAAATCTGTCGCTGGCACATTAAGCAAAAGAAAAAAAGAGAAGCTAACCGATTCCATGATCACAGGAACTAATATTTTCAGGGTAAGCTGTTCCATTATTAAAAAAAAAAAAACAAAATACAATTTATTCTTTTTTGTTTATTAAGGTATGATTGCATACTTCAGCTTTTCTCCCTCAGTCAGTAACTCATAATGTATTTTTTCATTCTACTGAGCAATCTTTTCACAAAGTATCTACAACGATGGTATTTGAAAATCTTCCTCTGTCTGGCGTAACAGGAGTCAGTAGCTGGGATGTGCACCAAATGTGCACATAGAGCTTTTGTTTATCAGAAGTTCTATGAAAAAAAAAACAAAACAAAACAAAACAAACAAAAAAAAACCACCCAGAAACCCACAATCCATTTTTTTTTTTCATAGTACTCTTCTTATTTTTGCTCTTATCTTCAGCCTTTGTATTGAAGTACCAATGCAAGCTCACTTGCAATCTTTGGTCATTGAGGATAAAATTATCCATACTCACAAGACTAATGAGGGCTTCGTTGTACAATATTGACCGTGGTTCCATTTCAATAATGAAAAGTCTCACTTACTTATGTAGAAAGTGAATTCAAAGTCTGTTGCTCTAGTTTAGTTTCATTTTATCTTATTCAGACCCAAAGATTCCATTCATGTATTTCTGTTCAGTGCCTCCAGACAGAAATAGATACTGTTTACTGCAAGGGCACACGTTCACACATGAACATTTCTGAAGCTTCTGGAATGTTCAAACTCCCAATTTCTATATGGCAAGTCTAATTCTGGGGGTCATCAGAACTGGGCAGCACATGCACAGAATGTTCAGCCAGTATATCTTGGAGGTAAATCTACTGGGTTGGTAGATGTGCGTTGAGAAAGTGCCAGGCTTACAACACACGCTGTACCTTAATAGCACAACAGCCCTAGCCTGGTTCCTGTACATTTAGAAATCTAGCACATGAGAAAGCACCTAGAATTCACCCTACCACAATTTCTGGAAGAAGAAGTGGACAGATGATGGATATTCTTAGCTCCAGACACACTATAGGCTCTTCACAGTTCTGTGCGTATTTCAGTGCCTGTGCAAATACTCTTTTCCCTCTAACGACACATGTAGTGAAACAACAAAACCTTATTAAGTAGTACTGGTTGATTGCATCACCTCAGACAATTGAAAATCATAGCAACTCGGAGATTGCCTATTTTTTTCTTCTAAACACAGTTTGAAGAACTCTGAAGATGCACAGCCTGATGATCTATAGCCTCTTCCTGGACCATGACTAAGGCACAGGCGCTTAGAGGCCTATTTTCATGTGTTCATAGTTCTGTCAGTACTTAATACTATGATGGCTTACACTGAAAATATTTGTGCAATTGTATCATGTTTCCCATCCCCAGTTTGTATGTCTGGGAGCCCTGGGTCAGTGAGGACCAGGTAAGGGATGCGATGAACGTTCCTGGAGCACACCCATGGCCAGATCATTCTGTTTGTAGTCAGATCAGGAAATGGCTTCTTTATTATTCCTTCCACTCCTGCAGTTATCATTACTTTCAGGAAGACTGGTAGGTAGGTATCACTTAAGAGACACTAACATCTCAGGACAAACCCCAACAACCACAACTAAATCATATAGAGATTAAAAGCCACTCAAATACAAACAGAGCCAGCAGTTGGGCACTTGGAAGGGAATTTTTAAACCTTTTCATCTGTCAGGGCAGGGTTATGAGTGTGTGGAGGTGGGGGGAGCATGCATGCTCTTGTTCTCTTGTAAGTGGCTGCAGTAACTACTCTAGGGTGTTTTCTGTACAAGCTTGTACTTCTGTAGAAGACTACATACAACAGCTTCACAAATTAGGAGACTTTTCTCCTGATGGAGGGCAGCGCATCTCCTGCACTGCCCCCTTTTCCCTCTGAGTTCACAGCCTTTTGGTTTTGAACTTACTGCCCTCTTAAATAACTTCTGTAGAGTTGGCTTAATTGGCACCTCCCAGCAAAAGCAGAAAAAGCCAATTAAGTGTTTGTACTCCAGTTCATGCGGATTCTTCTGCCTAACTATCAACTTACATTTCTAATCAAGTACCATGGAAGTGATGCATCTTCAACTGACAGTCTCCACAGCCAGAGGAGGTTTTTCGCGATGATACTTGTTCACATCTGCTTAATGAGTCTGCATCACAAATAGGCAGAGTACAAGTTATTAACTCATTAAAACTACTTGGTACAGCACAATTTTAATAACCTATGTATTGCGAGAGGCAGATGAAGTGCTGCACTGACTGGTGTGGCAGCTCTGGTGTACTGCTGGGAAGCGCCCTGAATGAACAAAACCTCTTCACGGAATTTGATTCAAACGGAGACCTGCAGACAAGGGCTTGTAGTTTGGTACTCTACAAAATGAAGTTCCACGAGGAACACATATCACACACCCCTCGTATCCAGCTTAAATCCTGTATAAAGTTTGCTTTGTGCCCTGTGCTCCTCACCTCTGCTTTTGATGGCGATGCTGCAGCGTTATCCTTTAATGTCCAGTAACATTGTGTAAGCAGGCCACCAACTTTAAGAGTGAGAATTGTACTGATAGCTTCATAAGCCTCTTTTTCCAAATATTCTTGGAAACTCACATACAATGTTTGCATTTTTCCTTTAATATGTAAAATCCCTACATGCCATCGCTATTAATTAAACTGCTTTAAAACCAAAAATCTTCAATTATTGCCTCTTTGTCAGCCAAGCATCTCATCTTCCTTTTGCCTGTATTAGCTTTCAACAGCCCACAGACTTCCCATTCTGTCTCACAGCCCTTTTCCCTTTCTCCAAATGTCCCTGTTGTGCTGTTTCACGGCATTCACTCTTCTCCACATAATCCCACAATGCCAGGTGAAAAGATTCCGGGGATCCCTCCTCAGCAGGATGGGGATGGGGGTGTGCAGAAAGAACTTGCCTTTACAGTGGGTAATGCTGGCATCACACACACACCATTACCGCCTTCTGTACTCAAGACTGGCTCTACCCTGCTACAGTAAGAGATTTTTCATCACCTCTACAAGAGAAGAAGCTGAAGTAGGGCAACCATGGGTTAGGTTGCACTGAGTAACACTCACCAGTACCCTTTTTCCTGAGATACAAATCTCTACACACTCAAAAAACTTCTCCCCCTGAAAACAAAAAATGTAGTCTGACTTCCAGCTTCCTCACATCTCAGAAATGACCTTGTAGCAAAGCAGCATAGTTCTTGGGAACACAAACACCAATAAAGCCTCTTGTTAATGCCCGGCTCCTCACAAATAGCATTGCTGTATTTGGAGACATGCTCTGAAAAATGCCTCAGACTGGAAAAACAAGTGTACCAATTTTCAGAGTTTTAGTTTACCACCTGGGCAATAGCAAACTGACCACTGTTTCCAAAACAAACTCCAGGAAAAAAAGAAAATCCAAGACTTCTTGAAAAACCGCCTCTTTCAGATTTCAAAATAATCACAGAAGGTAAGTTTTGCATGTAGCATAAACCTAATTCCATTATAAAGTATAGCCCAGATATTTCAATTAATGCAATCACAAATGTATTCTTTGAGCTGAACTTGGCAGGTGGAGTTCTCTGATTTACTGTCCCAATAAAATAAAGTAAAATAAATTAAATAAAGGCTGCTCATTCTGTCTGAGTTGTAGTCCATCACCAAAAACGTTTTAGGTTATTTTAAGTGAACTTGCTTTTTATATAAATACGCTTATGTATTTCTATCACATAACAAAACTTATTTATAGAATGGCTCTGTGAGTACTAGAGACTTGGCTGAAGAGATTTGGAGTTTTAAGGAACATTCTTTTCTATGAAGCAGCCGCAGGAAATCAGCTGGTGACCTGTTTCTGGTACATAGTCCTCTGTATTATTCAGCAACATTTGGAACAACACACAATTAAAAGAAAAAGATGGGAGCCAAGTGTATTTTAATACCTTCCCCTGAGCCAGACATACCAGATAATAACTATTTTAAAAATATCTTTGTCGCTGAGCTTTCAAGATTGAACATTTTGTTTGAAACAATGAAATGTTCTCTTTCTGGACTGCCTTTTCAATAGCAGCTACTGAACAAGAGGATATCTGGACTGGCTCTGTTGGTTGCTCTGATGGATGCTTATTTATGGTGTAGGTGCAGTAGATAGAGGGAGCAATCCTGTTATTTTTTGTATTTTCCCTGGTACTGAATTGGAAACACATGTACAGGAGTTGAAGAAAATACTGCAGGCCTGCTCCTGCTACTTTTCCATCAACAGAATAGGTTCCTTCTTTGCCAATGCTGTGCAGCCCAAGCAGGAGAGGAGCTTCTTCATTTCTTTCCCACAACAAGTAAGATAAACTGTATCCTACAAATCTGACAGTACTTTAAAAAATACTCTGGCACTTTAAAATAAGGTTAGTTTAAGTGGTTTTTACCTAAGGAAGTCAATAATGCAGAGGCAAAATTACTCTCATTAGCAAAAAAAACTTTTCAAGTGTACTGGGCTGAATACAATCTGAAGATAATGGCTAAACAGCATCAGCTTTGCTCAGTCAGGAGAGCACCTCGTTATGCCAGGTACTACCAGCACGGGCCAAACGTTATGAGTGCTCTGTTTAGCAGATTCCCTTTGACCCTTGCTGAGCAGGTACAGCTAGGGGCAGAAGAGAAGGCCAGCACCAGTGTTTGAGACAAATGAATTAAAAGTGGTGCTTATCTCATATCCAGGATCTTTGTTACTTACAAATTTGGGTATTAAAAATGGCTTAGGCTGGTCAAGAAGAATTGTTTAATATGAATTCTTAGTAAATTGGGTACTTAATAAGTAAAGGGAAAGCAACATGACAAGAGACCTAGATTCAAGACTATGATTCACCTATATCCCAATTTATTTTATTTCTTCATATTTAAAGCACTTAATTAATCTATACAGAATTGTTAATACAATATAGTTGATTAACGGTAGTAATTTCCGTGCCTTTTTAATATAACAAATCTCTTCTGAGAAATATTCCTAGTTAATTATCTGTGTCATTTTTTAAAGCTTGCCTTCTAAGTAATTTTAGTGGAAATATCAATAAATTCTTCATTATATTTATTTATAGCAAGAACTGAATTGGATTTTAGATGTTATGATTTCAGCGTAATAAGAACCTACAGTTCTCAAAACACACTATTCTCTCCTCTTTTGGAGCTCTCATATGAAATTCTGGAATTAAGAGAGGAGGGGGAGAGGTTTTCTGTTGCTTCACTTTAAAGTTAGGCTGAATGCCATGAAAAAATACCTGGGGTGCAGGTCTGTGCTGCATCCATTTTTATCTGCAGAAAACTCCTGCCTCTCCCCAGCTCTCGACTGCTTATTTCTGCCTTTGCACTGGAGCTTCTCCCTCCCACCAGCTCTCCCAGTGCCATCGCTCTTAGCCTGGCTCCAGGCTCATTCTGCTCCCAGCGACCTCCAGAAAGGCCGGGCCAAAGAAGCAGTGGGAGCAAAGCACGTTGGGGCTGTGGGCAGGACTTGGTGATCATCCCGGTCCCTTTCAACTCGGGATGTACTATGGTTCTATGGCTGTTGGTGACATCACTCTGAAGAGCAGAAAAAAACAGCTGATTGGAAATAGAAGAGGAAAAGCCATCTATTTCATCTCTGCACAAATCTTTACCAACTGCCTAACTCCTAAGCTGAGTCGGTTCTAAATAAGGCAAAAATAACTACATCTCAACCATATATTCTTCTGACTCCACTGTCAGAGCCAAAACACTAATCTCCACAATGACTAAGCACAGAATTAATCAATGAGTGTATTGCACATTCTATGCCTGCGTGGGAATAGGCCAGATATGTTGACCAATATTTTGATCTGATTTATGCGACTGAGCCGAAGGGAAGCTGGGCCTGATCTTGAGTTCCAATGATATCAGGAATTGCACACCAACTGACAGCACACTGTGTTCATGCAGAGGCATGCACAGGCACAGCTGTGTGGCAAACGTATTTGTGCGGCTGGTGTGGATATATATATATCAATCAGCATGAATTATGTATTTCTTGTCATCTTAAATACTAAGCAGATTTATGCATTTTTCTTCTTTTGACTTTACTGGACATAGAGTGATTTGCCATCATTTTTATATTACACTTCAAATGAAGGCAAGTTCCTTATTCAGGGTGAGGGTTTACGAGTTTTTTGTGTGTGTTTTTTTTTTTTTTAATTGCTACTTTTAAATTCTAGAGAAACAATAAGTAAACAAATAAAAAATTCATTAGAGAGAGGCAGCTCAACTTAGATGAAAGTTTTACAGCATGTAGTTCTGCTTTCAAAAGCAGAAAATCCAGTCACCGGGTCATTAGCACAGCATGCAGCACCACAGAAATGAGGAACATTAGAACTTGTGTCGTTTGCAAGATTTACTAATATTTCAGTGTCTTAACAACGTTTCAGCCTAAAAGCTTCCCAAAAGGCATTTAAACATTTAAAATACCAGATCCAAATGGCTGGGAATGCATTTACTCATTACGAGCATATTTAAAACAATGCATTAGGGCTGGATTGTGACAACTATGGGGCTACTGTGTAAAGGCAGGGGGAGGACTGAAGAACACTTTTTGCTTATGTCACCCCTTTGCAAGGGCAGCCGGAGCCTGCCTGCTCCTGAGCATGTGTGGAACGACCGCTGCAGTGCTGGGGGTGCTCATGGGAGCAGTTGCATGTACAGATGATGGTTTAGTGTTTGGCTGTGAAGATTCCCCTGAAGAAGCTAACACTGATTACGATCCAAGCTTGATAGCTTTGCTTCTTTGAACACGTCAAGTTAATTTCATGCTGAATAAGGGGAAAACTTATGCTTGTCACAGTACTATATAACAGTCGGGGCTAATAACAAAGGCCTTAAAACCAGGCTGATGAGGTTTGGGACATGGCTTGGCTACAGAAACTGAAATGCAGCTGCCTGTGTGTTTTTTACAGCACAAATGAACTTTGCTTTGGAAGAGAAGGTTGCTAAGGAGGGGTTCCCATTAACATTTAAAATGGCTTTGGATTACGCTCTTCAGCATAGGTCTAAGGAACTCTCAAGGAACAGCTGCTCCACAAGTGTGCTGGTGGGCTGCTTCACTGCACGTACAGCCCCTCTCTCCAGTCTTTCTTGAAACGTATCTGTTTCACATAGTCAACGTAGTAGTACTGAGTGAGCATGAATCTTTGAGGATTTCACTGGTCTTTTATTTGTTTGGTTGCTTATTTTTTTCCTTCCTGACTCCAGACTCTGTTAAGTTTTTTAAATCTTTACTTGCTGTTTGATCTTCTCAGTCTCCCCTAGTTTAGTATTAGAAAATGTAAAAAGAGTCTTTAAAAGAGAAACCAACAAAAACCCCACTGAGTTGTTATTTAAGCAAACAGCTTCTCCTGGACCAAATATTAAAATGAGACGTCAGAAAACCTTCATAAGCTGCACTGTAGGAATGCAATTCCTACCGAAAACAGCGCAATTACAATTGCTAAACTTTAATAGCAGCCCTTTAAACTTCAGAAATATTTCAATTAAATACATCTTAGTTACAGAAACTACACATAAAGAGGAAAGGCCCGAATGTTTTATAAAGCCCATCATAAGGACATTTTATAGACATCTGCATGGCTCATTTTGAGGCTCTTTCAGCTAAGCTAAGCTTTCTGAAAGACATGGCCATTTGTAAACGAAGGCATTGTTTACCACCTAACAACAAAACCTATGTTATTGTTTCCTATTACTTTTTAGGACATGCTTCTTTTGTAAAAGGAAGGAGTGTCCTATAGGTGTTTTACAAGCTATTGGTGATTTGTCTAGTTATGTGGATGTACAAGTGGCTGAAGAGCAAAACCTCTAAGCCTCTCACCAAGACTACCAATTTCATCTGGCGTAAGTCATTAAATTTTTTTCCATATTATGAACAAACTCATAAAAGAATTAATGGCTTTGCATTTGCAGTCAAGATTCCAGAAAAGCTTGATTTTCAACTACCCTTAAAAAACATGCCTAGGGTGGATTACTACACAAAATGTTCAGGAAAGCATAAGTACCAAAAAAACAAACAAACAAAAAAAAAACCAAAAAAACCAAAACCCTACAACAAAAACAAAAACGTCTATTTTGTACTGTGGAGGAATGAAACTTCACTGGAGAAATGCTCCACTGTGTATTTTCTTCAAGGTTAGGTTAATCTTTGAGGGCTAAAAGGTCTATGCAGAAATAAGGGAGAACAGACTGGGTCACCCTCAGCTCCTGACTCCACCAAATGCTTGAAGAATGACTGGCACCGTGGGCAGGGAAAGAGCACTAATCCCACTGTCTGAACTATGGCATATTAATTTGTCAGGACAGACTGCAGAGAATTTCCATGGCTTTGTTCCATGTTTTAGCAGTTGTCATTATGACCTTACATCTAGACTGCAGAAAAGTTTCAGAAAGTATTCAAATTCCTACAGGTTTGCCTATGTATTGGATTGTGACTATCACTAGTCAGTGCTACAAGACATAACTGATAGCTTGGAACTCTTTTTTTCTTTCAGGCAATGCATGGTGATGTTTTAATAACCCAGAGATGGTTGCATGTGCATGTTTTACTTTGTATATTTATTCTTTGATCACGTTAGATATTTAATGCACAGCTGTTTTCCTTAAGCCATCGGCCAGAAACTTGAGCTCAGCTTTTACTGCAGGTCACCAATCTAACCCAAGTCTGGGCTTAATCAGTACTAATCCGCAGCATCCCAAGGCCTATTTGCCATAAAAGCTCAGACATTCTTCCTGTTGTGTGCCCAGAAGGAAGAGGAGGAGAACAGCTGTGGATTCTTCTGCTTTGGTGGAATTTTCAATCAAAAATTAAATGAACTCAGTGACGTCAAAACTCTATTTTCATTCTAACAATGAAATTATATGTTGTTAATTCTATGGCTCCTAATATCAATGAAATGTGGTGAGCAAGAATCAAAATATAATTAGCCTATTACACATGAAAATATACACATCTATCCAAAAGCAGTTTTTCACTTGATTCATTCTAAAATCCTGAAACTCCTCTCCTCAAGTCAAAAATGTTTATCTCCTTAATTTTAATTATTAATAAATGTACACCATTGTCTATTCTCTCATTAAAATATATCATCGCTAACGTTGCATGCTTTCAGGAAAATAACCGACACCTTTCAATGACATCTGGTTTTCTGCAGAATGATCACAAGCACCAGAGATGACATGAGTTTTCCTTTTAACAGCCTTAAAGTTATTTAAAATCCCTTGGTTCTGCACACTCAGCAATATGCCCTCTGTTGTCTCACTGCTAAGTTCCCTCAGCAAACCTGCACACCGACATATTTACTCTTTTTCCTTCCCCCTTCCCACCTCTCTCCTTTTTAGACTTTAAATGTAAGTCTGGAAATGAGTAAGAAAATAATCCAGATTGCTCCTCTAACAGCAGTACACAGATTATTTGGCTAACAGCACATATGTCATCTACCTTTTGCAGTACAGCTTTTCATCCACTGAAGAGGAAAAGCAAAAAGAAAAAAGTTAGCTTAGGAGAAAAATACATCAAATTAGTATCAGAACATCCTTTCATAACACTGATATGCAGGCAGGAGATATTCATGGCTATGTTAAGCCTTATCATTAGAGTTTGATTAGTGCACGAGAGAGAAAAGCAGCAAGCTGCTAAAGCAAGCTGACATAATAAAGTTATAACATTTCTGACTCTAAAAGATGTTAACCACACAGTCCAAAAACAAATTAAAAAAACCCTATCCATTCCACATTATCTCTTAACCTGGAACAAAATGAAGTTCTAGTTTAGGAATGAAATTGGGGTAAATAAGAACTTTCCAATTTGGGAAAAAAAGTGCAGAAATTTCTAGGTTAAAAAAATTTTTTAAGGAGTTCTTTGTCAAATCTCTAGGCAAGTGTAGTCAAACAAGTCTGCCAAAGTTGGATCACAATTTTTAGGAAACATCAGTTCCTTAAAATGCTGAGTGTGCTTTATATGAAACAAACTGAAAATATCAGAAGATTCATAATACAATAATGCAACCAGTATATGAGGAGTTTCCACTAGTCCTGACTGTAGGTTGCTGGAATGATGAAAAATTCTGATGAGCTCCCACTGGATTTGGACAGATCAATGGGAAACACTTCAGCTGACTCAGCTATGTCTGCTGCAGCTGTAATTGATGGTACCTAATTCCTTCTGACCTTCAGTGAGAGTAAGATACTTGATTTCTGCTTCCACAAATCTCCAGTTGTCTTATGATAATTCATTGTATGGGAGATCTGTTTCTCTGGGTGTTCTGGGAATGATACTCTCTTTTCTCATTTCACATTCAGTGGAAGGCTCTACACAGCTGTAAAACTCTACAGTGGTGCCATGATGCAGGCTGACCAAATAAGAAAGAAAATGAGATCTCAATAAGAGCACAAATTGAAATGTATTTTCATTAATTTGGCATTGGGCAAAAAAACCTTCACTATTCACTTCGCCTCAAAGCCACTGAGAGTAAAGCTATAAAAGAAGATTATAAAAAAGTAGGCCATGTGTCTCTGCTTATCATATTCATGTTGCCACTTCTCATTTTCCAGATACAAGGGACTTCAGACTGGATTCATACTGGATGACTGGCACAACACTCTGTGGTGATACATGCCTTCTCCTTAATCTCAGTGCTCGAATTAAATCTTCTCCCCACTAGGGGACAAAGTCAGCTGAAGACAGGGGAGAGTGAAAAAATTTTCATAGCATAGCCTAATGTTGGGTCAAGTTAAAGAAAAGAAAAGAAAAGAAAAGAAAAGAAAAGAAAAGAAAAGAAAAGAAAAGAAAAGAAAAGAAAAGAAAAGA
>JAOWBP010004330.1:2515025-2589266 GCA_028571105.1 Tragopan temminckii
ACTCTCAAAGTAAAGAACTTTCCCCTGACATTCAACTTAAATCTCCTCTCCCTCAACTTAAACCCATTTCCCCTTGTTTGGTTAATTGTAAAGCACAGCAGTTTAATTTAAGGACAAGTAAAAAATATATGGTTAGAGCATCATGTGCTAATATAGCACTCAACCATTAAAGTTACTTGCATCCAAATTTCAGCGCTAGTTAATAGCATCTAAAATGATACTGATAACAAATGACACAGAATGTCTTCCCAGAAGACTAATTCTGATTCATAAAATTGTTTGAAAGAGTAGCTTGACTAATGATATAGTATATGATGGGAATAATACATCTCATTTGTTGATAATTTTCTGCATGTTCCATACGAGATTTTTCTTCAAAGTTGTGCAGAAACTTGGAAAGTAAAGTTCCTCATATAGTCAGTAAATAGTTGTAAACGGTATCTACGATCCACTCCTTTTTTCCCCCCTTGTAGTTGTAAGAACACAAAAGCAAAAACCAAAACAGACCCATCCATAATCCACAAGCTTTTCATGTTTACAACAGTTTTCAATAGAATCCAGACTAAATGAGTCCAAAGCTTGCCTCGTTGCAGCGATCACAGTCCTGCAAGGAGTCCTTTTAACCCTTATCTGCAAAAGTAAGCAGCAATCAAAAGAAACTCTGGCTCACTGGCATGCAACGAGAAAAGGAAGCAGTCAACAAGAACTCAGGTAGTTGCTAATTAGCGAAGTTTTCCCATAGCTCTGAGAGCTTTCAGAAGTAGGCATTCAGCTCATTTACATGTGTTAGAAGGTGAACACTTACTGATGACTCTTGAGAGCAGTAGGGAGGTGCTGAAACTCAAGCACTGAACTGCTTTTTTTATTACTTGTGAAACTTTCCAGTCTCAGAAGTCCATGGAGTAAAACAGGCACAGTTCCTCCAAGGGGTTATATTTTATTTTTTATTTTTTTGCCGCTCTTGCTTCATTCCCCACTAAACGCTTTTGAAGAAGCGGGGTAGAAGTTAAAACTCCTTTCCAGATCTGTCATTAAGATCATGCCACGGAAGGTAAATGCACTCCGGCTGCCCTCTCCGACGGCACCGGTGCTCACTGGATACCTTACACAGACCACGTGCAGCCACTTCGCCCCAATTTTGCAGGCCTTGGGGTCATCAATAAAAGAAGCAATAGTCACAGTACAGATTCCCTTGGTTCACAACAGGAGGGAATACTGCATCTGAAAGAAAGTGCTGTCATTTCAAATGTCACCCAGTATGTCACTAAATGTCACCTTCCCAGATTTTTTCTGTAATGACAGTTTAAAGCTGTATGTGATGTTTGCTGAACCTCCTGCTAGATCATCTATTATGTCCCACTTCAAGATCAGAGGCCAGACCTTGCTGACACCTGGCAAGTGATTGCGCTGTAGTTACAAGGCACGATGAAAAGAAACCCTCACACCTCCCTGCACACACGCACACACATGCTCAGCAAATCATTACTTTTCTAAAACAATTTCTGAACGTCTCCTAATCTACCCTTGCCCTTCAAGATCTCATCAGCACCTTCACCTTTCTGCAATAGATGTGCCTGCTGTTTGTGATATTTAGGAGTTGCCCATTTGAAAAAGTGGGAATTTCTCTAAAAAAAACAGATTACTCACTAGCTTTTCACAAATAAAAATTCCAAAGAGACATACAGGTGTTAGGGGAGTCCAAATTCTGTCTTTTTATTCTAAAGAGATGCTCTTAAAGAAGCACACATGGAAGTGAGCCCTGTGTATGAGCTCGCTCCACTTTGCCACCATTTTTGCTCAGTTTGCACTCATAGAAAGTTCTGTAACGTGTTTCTGAAATGCATGTATTGCTTTTCAGTTTACATTGGCCCATTTCAAATATCCGACAGTAGCAGTAACATCTATAAGATAAGACAAAAGGCAACTTTTGCATATTTTCACAGGGATTCTGGCAATCACTGAACGCATTTCCCAAGCACGAAATAAATTAAAGCCATCGAGTCATGCCCCAGTATCATTCACCCTTCTACGATTTTACATCTTGTGCTCAGAGTTGTCTTATTTCTAGCAATTTCTGCCTCCAACAGTGACCTTCTCTCTTATCCTCCTATACAATCCTCAAACCAATGAAGGGGTATTTTCAATTACGTTCATTTACTTTTTAATTAGCATTGCTTTTAACACACCTGCAAAAGAAGCCGGCAGGTTTATTGATGACACTCTCTGGGCTTATTTCCTGACTGACCCACTGTTTATCAGAGCCTGGTATTTTTCTCCCCTCAACATTCCTCCTGCTCTTTATTCTTAACATTCTTAACGCTAGACTCTACTTCAAAGCCGCCTCTGCTACATTTATTGTCCTGCCAAGTCTGAGGCTCCTCTCTCCTGGCTCTGCGTTTGACACTAAACTCAATGATCAGTTGATCAGTCTAGCCTATCTGTCTGGTTGTTGACATTGAGCCCCTTCAAGCTTCTGTTTTTCTGTTCTATTTTCGTATCATTCAGCAACTTGCGTTTTCCTCTGAGGTCACCCTTAAAGGTCCATGTGTCATGTTTTTCATTTCTGCCTTGTCAGGAAAATCTTGCCACTGCATCTATCAAAGTAATCATCAGGCCTTGATGTAAGAGTATGGTTCCTCTCACATTTTTCATTACCAGATAATTTATTAATATCCTCCTGAGCAAGACTAGATTTATCTTGATAAAACTGCTATCAGTGGCAACACAGCATACAGCACTCAGTGCTCAGCCGGTACGGCAGCCGCTCAGAGAAGGTGTCCTCTAACCTCTCCCACCCTTAATTCCTCAGCAAGCTGAAGCAAGGCTTGGATCCTGCAGCTCTCGCACCGTGCCCCTCAGCGGCTGACTGGGGCAGCCCTGTAGCACCGGCCCCACAGCCTCACTGGCTTTGCACTCTTGATGCACTCTGTTGCGGGTGTGGAATGCAGACACGTTAAATGAAGTCATGTCACGATATATACAGAAGTCAAGTGTTTACAGTTAGGAGTGCCTCCCAAGGACCTACAGACAGTCATTTTACATTTCAGGTTGAACAGCCCCTGACCCAGTGCTGGGTATTTTCTACCCAGAGGGATATCTCTTTCCATCTAATAATTGAACCCTGCCTATGCACCCACCCCCATCTCAATCCATGCTTCCTGTAGCAGCTATTTCTCTTTTACATTATCTTTGCTGGGAGAAAAAAAAAAAAAAAAACAACAAAAAACAACAACATTGTAAGGCCACTCAGCTCCCCACTCTATTATATACTGAAATTAAAGCACAGGAGGCCCTCCACAAAGGCGGCTGGCTAATGACTCTCCTGGTGGACATTAGGCGCGAGATGCATTTGTGACATGAGTGGCAGCTGTGCAGACACCAGTTTATGTGATTCAGCACAGCTATTTCATTAATTGTGTTTCATGGTTCATTTCCTCAGATTACACTCAAAATAAATAAATAAATAGGACCACAAAGCTGCTGTGCTCTCTGAACCATCCACCCAACAAAAAGAAGGAAAAAAACGGCCTTGCTTTAATTGGCTTCCCACATATTTTTCTGTCTTAGGTGCTTTTTAAACTGCAAAGTCAAAAATAAAATAAATTGCAGTTATATTCTGCTGTCTAATTATCTCTTCAGTTTTCCACAGAGACTTGGTGCCTTACAGAGAGCCCTGCTATGTGGAAACACGCTTTAATGAAAATGAAAATTTTGTAGAGGCTTACCTACAAACATCACACATCTCTATCTGCTGATTTACATGCTTGTATTTTATTGCTTAAATTTAACACAGGGAAAGTGCCTGGGCAGTCTCAGGAAGTCAACAGTGTTCTTGTCTGTATAAAAACCGACCCCTCGTGTATCTTTGTAACAATATGCATGCGAAAAAGTATTTACAAGAAGCAACAAAGGATGCAAATGCAGAAGGACAAAAACTGCTTTGATCCTGTCAAGAAGGCAGGTGAGAATTCTAAAAAGACGTCCAACTGATGGCTGGAGAGGCAGTGACAAGAGACTTCTTCAGCACCATGAAAACCTTAGAGAGCAGCCAACACGGTCATGAATTTTTAAGATTATGTGTTACTTTTTTATCAAAAAAATTGCTTGATAAAACAGTGGTTTAATATCAGAAACTGTAATTTTCAGAATATCTTCTGTAAGGAGCTTTTACTAACCCTGAAATTAGTGTGGAGCCCCAGCCCAGTTCCACTGCTATGCCACTGAAAACTTTTTCACTCAAAGCCAAAAATCAGTCTGAATCAGATACAGCAACCTTCTAAAGATTGAAATCTCTATAGATTTTTCAAAAGCCTTTCCTTAGGAAGTTTTTCAGGCCTACCGGGGAAGAGATGCGCCCAGGAATAGCCTTCAGTCTTGCTGTACAGCAATCATGAGGAAATGGAGGTGCAAATCTTCATTTGAAGTTAGAGCACGTTCCAGCTGAGAGCCTTATAAAGCAGAGCACATCTCTTCATGAGAAAACAAACAACATCCCCTCAAAAAGCAACTACTTCTGACAGGGAAAATATTGCATCTTTTTGTTTGTTTTTACAAAAGATGCAAATACTGAAAGCTCCATATTTAAAAAAAAAAAAAAAAACAAAAACTGGAACTGAACGTATTTAGAAAATATGGGGCAGGGAGTCTAGGCAATTGCTGAGTTATAATCATCTATCTACTATAAATATCTGCAGTGTGAAAAGAGCTCTCTCTCCCTTTGTGTTTACTGCTGCTGCTAAGCACAAGGCTTTTTTGTGGTTTCATTTTAGTAATCAGGATCTCTCGTACTTCCCGGACAGATGGCCATTCACACTTCAGTGCTCATTTAAACACATACGTCAATGATGACAGAACATTTCTGCTGAGAACAGGCCAATGTAATCTTCCAAATTCAAGGCTATCTGTCATTTTTGTTGGTTATATAAAACCAGAGTCAAAAGTAGGACTGCTCTTATTTGGAAAGCCAGAAAATGGAAAATTCCACCTGGCTTGCTGTCTCCACAAAACTCAGGCAAGGCTATTGAAAATGATTTGAGAAACTCTGAATGTCTAGCCTCCTCTGATCCATTGGCAGCTCTCTTAGGGCCTGCTAAGAAATGGGAGAAGCTAATATCAGATTAGAGAATGAATGTTGGGCCTTACAGGCTGCTCAGAGCTCCCACAACAGCATTAATTCTATATATCCTCTTCAAATCCATCCCATGTTTATAATGTAATTGTCCTTCATTTGTCTCTTAAGGTATTAGATAAGTACATGCCAGCACCTTGCAGCTGCACTCTGCAATTTACAAAAGCCAAATTGAAAACGGAGGGCAAAGTATCTTCTTGACTCTGGCTCTGATCCCCTGTGTTTTCTCTGAGTGGACGCAGTACTTATGTGGATAAATAGACAAAATTATTTTCCACTGCTGTCAAGCCAGCATTGTAGACAAGAAGGAAAGCATTTAAATTTAATAACATTCTCTTCAGCTTCAGGCTGGACTATGTGTAAGAAATGGAAATCTGAAATATGAAAAAATCTATTCATGACATTTCTGGTTCCTGCCAGTTGCAGGAAGAACATGTATTCTGCCAAGAATGTCTGCCTAGCTGGGGTTATCAGCAAATGATTCTCTTTTTTTTTTTCAGTTCAAACAAACTTTGCAGGCAATCTTTAGGGAACTTTGCCAAGCCTGAACCAAACTATGAGCCCTTTAAAGTTCAATTAATTAGTAATTAGCAGGACAGAATCAACACAGGGGAGCATTTAAAAGAATGTATATGTAATCAGCCAATAATTATCAACACAGCAACAGAAGCGTGACGTGGTATGAGTTTCAAGCATATTCACCTAAGTGTGTAAAGATAATGAGCATAGGAGTGGCTAAATATTTCAGCTTACCATCCACGTGAATCTCCAGTAAGTCTACTTCTGCAATTTTGCACCTAAGCTACTAACCATAAAGCTAAAGAGGCTCAACTGGGAGCAGAAAAATATCCCTAAACTTACAATGCTGTTTAACAGCTGAGACTCAAAACCGTATTTTGCAGGAGAATTGCCAGTAATGGAGACCTTTGTTGTACTGTACTTTTGTCATTTGTGCCTGCAAAGGGAGATTTCTCATCAATAAATGGAGTGCAGCAATAGATCAGCAGTCCAGTCAGACTTGCTAAACAAATGGATCTTAGAAGTGAAAAACAAAGGTCATGAAAATCAGTTTGACCCTGGATGATCCCATCATTCTGAAAGTAAAAGCTATAAAAAGTGCAGTGTTTAGGGAACATTTTACAAATCAGTAAACTGAGATTATTCTGCAGTGACTCCTAGGTCAGGGCAACCAGTGGCAGCCTGCTGGGAAGGTCTCACTGGTGGTACTGGAAAACTCATTCATGCATTGCTAGAATGCACGTGCCGTCCTTAGAAATACACCACAAAGGATCAAGGAGTTATCAGGGCGTTCAGTATTTTTCAGCTAGTCCTGAGATAAAAATTCAGAGACCAATGATTAGGCTAAATGAAAAGCTTTGAGACAGTAGAGGAAGTATAACTAAAACACACCGGTGTCATGTGGTTAGCACTGGAAAAGGCCCCTTAAACACACTTGCCTTGTCAAACACACCGTGAAATAAAAGAAGCTGACCCAGAAGGATTCTTCAAGGCACAACAGAGGAGCAGCTTTACAGATCAACAGTGTTAACAAAGCAGAGGAGCTGACCCAGGACAGGATCAGCTGGAGGAGCAGTTCTGTTGTAAGTACTTAACAGAGCTGGAACAAGACAGAAGATGAGAATAAAATACCTTTTGGCTTCTAACAAAACTCACTGGTAAACTTTCTGGTAGACATGAAAAATTTGAAGGAAGACTACAGTTAATATAATCTTCTTCTGGAAAGTAGTTGGTAATTTATTTTATTTGGAGAAGAAAAAAAAAAAAGGTTTTCTTGTGAAGGAGGCTGAAGGGATATCAGTTGAAAGGACTTCTGTGCCTCACCTTTTTGCTTTAAGATTTTTCTTGAACACAGTGGAAAGATTTGAAGTTGACTGAATGCAGGGAAGAGGGCATGGCAGTCAAGATGCATGTTCTCCTTACAACTTGTGTTTCTGTATTTTGTGATCTGTGGCCCAGGCATTTAATGAGAGCTTTCACATCTGGTTGACATTCCTCTACAGGAGTGTGAGCAAGGCAGAAATTGCTTCTGGATGAACAATAAGTGATTTGCAGTGACTTCTACTGTCAGATGCTGCATTATGCCCATACGAGCTCTGGCAAACTTGGTTAATGGTCTGTGTAGACCTGAGTGCAATATATACCAAATACTACAGATCTCCTTTGAACAGATCAAACTGTGTTAACCACTCAGTATTAGCAAATAACTAGATAAAGGTTTACCAAATGCATAATTTTAATTTCTGGGGTTTGAATTTTTTGTTTGCTTTTTTAGGTACACGCTATTTTACTCTCCTGTATGGTTTATGGTTTATGAGAACTCTGAACGCCATTTTTGGAAGCTGCTGAGTTGCCAGCTATAAACACATATTTTGAAATCTTGGTGCATTAAAGAACCAAAATTACCTAAAGAGACATTACTGCAGAACTTAGATATGCAAACGAGTTTCTTCCAATACTCCTATATTAACAGATTATTAAAGTCGTAAGGGTATTCCAAAACCCGTTGGCTTCAACCGAATTTTCCAATGGTGCCTTTCAGCCAAAGAGAGATGTCTCTTCCTTCAGTAACTTTAGTATAAACGTAACGAGTCATGATGTTTATCTATACACAATCACTCAGTTCACTCCATGTCAACTTATACATTCTCCAATCAGTTACGGGACCTTTTTTAATCTCAGGTTTGTCATATACTTATCGACTGCATAGATACTACTAATGACTGTTAGTTCGGCGTATATTCAGACTTCATTCTCTATTAATAACATCAGTTCCTCACCAGGATACATCAGTATTTATAGTTTTTAATATAGTTTTTTTTTCAGGGAGGCCAATCAGAGGAAAGGGGCAGGTTCTTCAGTATTCAGAGATACTGAAGTTTGTTACTCACCTGCCTGTTGCAGACATTGCATCACCTCAGCTACACAGCCAAAGTAGTTAGGTTTTTTTCAAGCCTGAATCACCATTATGCCTTTTCAAGCCTTCACTTCAGCAGGTCTGTTTTGGCCTAGAGTAGTCAGTGGCATTTAACAACTCAGGAGCTGGAAGAATTTGCTCATCTATCTAATCATTATTAGAGGAACAGATCTTTTCAGTAATATTAATGACTGTATAAATAACAAAATAACTTCTTACAGTTTTGCAAGATGTAATTCTTATTTAATACCCGACCTTGTTTGAAAAGCGAACTTAATGAAATACCTTTTTTAATTATTAAATACTGTAGTTATAAAAAGACAGAGAATACTTAGATTATTGCCTGTGGTTTACATTTCATAAACAGAAATTTCACCATTTGTACGTCAGTTATCAAATATTTTGTTGAACATATGTCTTTCATTTAAAGATGACGGTAGCTGTACTGCCTGAACTTTAAAAAATCAGTGCATAGATATCACCAATGCAGCCTATTTTTCTGCTTTCACTTATCTCATAATGGCTCATTCGGGATATCCAGCTGAAATCTAATTCAGGGTAGAAAAGAAAGGGCAGCTCCATTCATGAAAGCGCTACCGCGTAATGATTACCGGATTCATTTGTATTGTGTTAGTGCCCAGGAGACTTGTTCTTTATAAACATCACTAGCACCAAAAATTGCCACAAAGTCCTGCTGCCAAAGGACTGACAAACTAAAATCTTCAGACTGCATGTTCCTCTAAATTGTCTCATAGCTAAGTGTAGAAACTAAATGTTTCAAAGAACGTTTCTGAGCAAATGGACTCTTCCCTTCCATTTCCTTTCAACGCACATCACACCCCAGAGTCCTGAATGGCAACTCCGTTACATGAACGTGAAGTTAACAGATGAACACTATAACAGCAGAAGATGTGAAATCACTGGCCGTGACTCACTCAGCGAAGACGTACCTATTTCTCTCTAGAGGAAGACGTTCACATGATGTGTCAAAAGAATATCTGTAACCACTAGGCGGAACAAGAAAGATTTCAAGGCCTAATGAATCTATTGGAAAGAAAATGTTTATGCAACAAAGTTGACTGTGCACAAGCTAATGCAGTTGTGAGAAATTCATAAGCTCTAGTTTTTCATAGAATAAGTCACAGACTGTTGACAAACTAACAACTAATACAAGCTTTCTTTGTAATGGGACCAAGAAAGGACTAATTTTAATAAGATAGAGATTGTTAGGAAAATATTACCCAAACTTCAAGAACACTTCTGTCTAATTGGCAGGTATATTTGACTAAACAAATAGAAGAGGAAACTTCAAGTTTTTCTTCCTTCTTGTTTTCTGAAATCGAGTTCCATGTACACAACTGGAATGCCCGAATAACACCTTTTTCCACTTTGCATTCTAAAAAATAGTTTGGAAGGATGTGAAACCCTCTTTTTTTTTTTTTTTTTTTAAATGAAGAAAAGTCTCCTGAAAAGCTAGAATCAATCCAATCTGCAGCTGTCTTAGCTCTTTAAAGCAGATCATTATTTGATTATCAGACACACATGCCAAGTCATAAATTAATATCAAAGGCAGTGATGGGACCTGAACCTTGATCTAGTGGCTTCCCAGGTGAGTGCTCTGCTCTTGAGGTAATAGAGTAATTAGACAGCTTTTCCCTCCAAAGGATAATTGTTAATACATGTTGGCTGTTGGAGATGAAGCCCTCCTGAGGAGCAGATATGGGTTTCCTTTTTCATTAAAAAAGAAACTTAACTTTTTCAGTGGTTAACCTTCAGCATATTAAAATGTTTAGAGCCTGAGTCAGATAGAAGTGTTCCTCTGAGTAACAAACAATTAAACACAGCAGACAAGTGGGAAAATAGCACTGTGCTTCTGAGAAAAACAAACAGTGGCCATTAAATAACAGCTGCCCCATTAACCAGTGTGTGGGCATAGCCCACTGGGCTGAAAACCAAGCACACAACAACTAGAGATATTGACAAAAGTAACAAATTCACATTCTGCACAAGCAGCTCATATGCAGTCTATAGCTAACCTGTGATCATAATTTTTCAGAGAAAGTACATCCCAGAGACTTGTCATTAAGTGTGGATTAATATGGACCATTCGATCTAAATCTAGTACAATCCTAGCAAATCAAGATTACACTGACATAAATGGAAAGATCACAGATTCTAAACCTTAAGCTGTAGATATTCATAAGTTCTCATAAATGTAAGAATTTTACAACTGGTGACTATCAAATCTAAGAAGATATCTGAGGTTCAGTTTGGTCTACTAAAATGTACAAAAGTTTTCATACCAGCATGATTCAAATCAGCTTTATAGTCCAAATTCTTTAGGTTTGATCCTTCTTTGCCTTACAGCTTCTGCGATCATTAAAGTTCTGAAGACGGAATGCCCTGTACGTATGAGATGCTACTGGTATATTTAGTCTCAGAATGTAAACACTATCATTTCCATTTCCTTTTAGGTACTTTTATTTTCCAGGAAGATGTTTTTACTTTCAGAAGTGCATCATAACACGTATTTCAGAATATTAAAATGGGAACATTATATTGCAGAACAAATTCCATGGGCTTCATCATTCTTAATGTTGAATGAGAACAGCAAGAATCCCTTTGATTGGATTTCAGAGCTAACGTGAGATGGATTTGACCAGCAGGGGGTCCTTTGCTTAATTTTGTACTTTCACCTTCTCAGAAAAACTTCCCTTGCCTCTGTTTCCCTCTATATCTTTCAGGGCTGAACTGGCCTTCCTGGAACTCAGCAACTCCCAACTGTCATCAAGAGTTAAGGCCACTTCCAGAAAATCTGAATGATCAGCGTGGTAGCATTAATGCTGCAGGGACAAGTGACATGTCAGCAGTGGTAGACGGAGCCATTTACAAATTATATTAAAAAAAGAGGGTATGATTACTGACCCCTGGAAACAGAATGAAAACCCATTATAGCCTTTTTGGTTATCATCCCAGACTACACTATAATTTTCATACTATAGAATAATAAAATGACCTTCTGTTTTCAATCCTCACCTCCCCCTTGCACTACTTTACAGTCAGCATCAACAGTATGCTTGTTGCTCTCTTCTGGAATAGACAAAAAATCAAAGTTCTGACCGTAACTACTCACTGAAGATTCCTTTATGTTTTTGGCACATTTGGAAACATTAACTTGCATCTTCTATCTAACTACTTGGTTTAAGTATTCAGCCTATAATTACTCTTTGAAAGAGTCTGAAGCTTATCTTCATTACTTTACATAAATAAACACCTGCACATACGTGAACCTTGCATTTCGTTCCCATAATAGAAGACTTAATTCACTTTTTCTCTTTATGTGCTTCCTGCATGGACATTCTACCATGTTTTCTCATAGATAATCCTCTGACATTCATGTACCTGCTCGGAGAGTCAGCATCTTGCAGCACTGCTGTGAGGTAAGGCCATGCCCCTGAATCACAGAGTCATAGGGGTTGGAAGGGACCTCCAGAGATCATCGAGTCCAACCCCCTGCCAAAGCAGGTTCCCTACACCAGGTCGCACAAGTAGGCATCCAGGCGGGTCTTGAATATCTCCAGAGAAGGAGACTCCACAACCTCCCTGGGCAGCCTGTTCCAGTGCTCCGTCACCTCACCGTAAAGAAGTTCTTGCGCACATTTGTGTAGAACTTCCTATGCTGCAGTTTCTGGCCGTTTCCCCTTGTCCTGTCTCCACACACTGCTGAACTCCATCATCAATGGGAATCCGAGAGACGGAACCTCTACAGCCCACAACTTCAAACATACTGATGCATCTGCCTTCATATATCTTAAATACATTCACAGATTTCTAAACAGTGCATGTGTAAGGAAACGGAAAACTGATTGTTTCTGGAATCCTAGACTATTTCCTGCTCCCAAATTCAGCAGGATTCGTATTTGCCAAATTTGAAAATCCTGTGTGGGACCTCAAGTCCAACAGCCCTGATGTTTGCAGAGGAAGGCAGCACACGCACAGACACACAGACTGCAGCAGGGAGTGTGGACTTGGAGTTTTATGGATTAAAAGCTGTGGAGAAGAAAATTTCCATTGCAACAAAAACAAGAGCAGCAGTCAGAACCCTCACTCACTACAGCAGCTTATTGTGAATATATCTCAAGAAACACAATTAATGGAGGGCTCGTGTCACGAGTCCTTTTGCTGCCACCACTGATGCCTGTGGTACTGCCCTAAGAGAGCTGACCAGGAGAACTGTGGCCTCCAAAACTTCATTTTACGCATGGGAAGTTCTTGTCCAGTTAAGTGCCCTTGGAACTCAGTTGGTTTAAAATGAAATTCCGCTTTGGGGCTGGATTGGTTGCCATTGCTAAAATCACAGCAGGAAAGGCTCTGTATCCAGAACGTGAGATGCCCGGGTAAGACTCTGTTTATTAAAAATGTGCGTGAATGTTTTGGAGTGGGAAACTATTTAAGAAATTTACCATCTTTATCTGCTGACAGGTTACAATCCTGTAATTTATTCATCCCTGCATTATCTGCCAAAATCTTTCCAATTTATAGTCTATTAATTGGACGCCAACTGTGTATATTATGAGCATCTGATATTCATCCTGTTGTTTCTGATTCTCTTCTGAGTGAGAACAGTTCTTGGCATCTGACTTCCACTGTGACCACTCAGGCTTCCAAGCTTCAGCTGAAATTCCTTTACACCAATGCACGCAGCACGGGAAATAAGCAGAAGGAGTTGAAAACTGTGGTGCAATTAGAAAACTTTGACCTAATTGCTACTACAGGAACGTGGTGGAACTTAGATACGGGTGGGAGACTGACTTTTTACATGGGCAGATAGTGACAGGGCAAAGGGGAATGACTTTAAATTTAAAAGAGGGGAGATTTTAATTAGATATTAGGCAGAAATTCTTTTCTCGTAGGTTAGTGAAGCACTGGAGCGGGTTGCACAGAGCAGTTGTGGATGCCCCATCCCTGGAGGTGCTTAAGGCCAGGTTGGATGGGGCTCTGGCCAGGTGAGCTGGTGGGGGGCAGCCAGCCCGTGGCAGTGATGATCTTTAAGGTCCTTTCCAACTTAAGCCATTCTGTGATTCTACGATTCTGCATAAACTTTCTAATGTCACTTAAAATTTACTGTTTAGGCAACATTACTTGTTTGAATATTCACAGAAGCCAGCCAATATAAATCCAATATGCCACTGAATATAAATGAGGTTAAAACCCATGTGCATTAATCTTTTTGTTGTTGTTATTTGACTGTGATGAATAATTCTTCAGTATGTCATATTACTGATGTTGAAGTTTGATAATATTCTGGTTAAGCAGGCACTGTTTTCAAGAATTTGCAGTCAATACGTTCTAAGTTACAGCTGGCATGCATGCTTTAGTTTTATTACAGTTCACTTACGAATCTAGATGTGAAGAAACTATTAGTTAACATTAAAACTGACAATAACCATACTCGAATATTTGTTCTTAAACCTGAATTTTCATTTTATATGTGTGCAAGAATTAAATTTTCCCAGTGCCTGGCATCCAAGAGGGAAGTTTAAATAGCATAATTTAGTTGGGTTTGCCGTGATTTGCTTCAGCCATCTGCATTTTCTGACTGCATTATTAAGCACCACGTTTGGCAAGGACATTTTAATCTACCTGGCAGAGAAAAAAAGAGTTTCTTTCTGCCTTTATTTCAGAATTGTTAAAAGTAGTATCTTAATCTATTTCTTCGTACCTATTTAGATTAACTTCATAATTATTAAAGGATGAAGCTATGTTATGTTGCTAGAACATCTTCCTTTTAAATTTACCTGTTTTTTAAAATCTCGAAGATATGCTGATAGAGAAGATACTGTCCACGTGACATAATGACCATCCAGTATTAAAAGAGGCAATTACTAAGCTGATGCGAACAAGGAGTTCAGGATGTCAGAATGATAAGATGAAACAGAATAGGTTCAGCGTGAAGCCAGGGGCTCTGTATGTGCTTTGTGCTGAGTCCATTAATCTGAAATCAGACTCAACAGATCTAGACATCTCTTAGGTTTGCTTAGTGTTGTTATTGAATAGTGAGCACTTATATGTGGACGTGGAGACTGTGGTGAGGTTTGTTCTTCCTGTTTTATTTCAAATTCTTATCTGAGAGATAGCGCAGTGGAAATGAGCCTTTGGGGGACCCAGTTCCCATCCAGTTTTGTTGGCTTTGAAATGGAAAAAACAAACAAACAAAGGAAAAAAACAACTAAACTGATATTTTCTACTCACTGTGACTTTCTGAATCTCATTATTCCTAGAGGGTTGTTCTGGTTTTACACGATTTTGCATTTGCCTACATTTTCTTAAAAGCCTTTAAACGTTATTGTAAATCCCTTCACCCATTTCCAGCCTGGCAAATCAGTTTTCTCTTTGTTTAACCCTAACAGATCTATTTTAAAGGCACTCTTTGCCCCTCATTTTACTTTCTAAGTCATCAGACAAGACCCGGGGGATCACTGAGGATACAAGGAAATTTTTCACAGGAGGAGCCTAATGCCCTGATCACATCAGGGTTGAGTAATTGCATTTCATGCATAGTGCATGAACACGTGCAAGAATCTCCTCTTTGCACTGTCAGCTAGACTCCGCACTATGGATCAGACTGCTGTTTTTCAGATTGCTAAGAATGCTTTATGGAGAGAAATATATATCTGCCAGCAAAGCACTTTCCAAATGAAGACAGAGCATAAAACCACCCTGCAAGTAACACAAACTGGTAATGGTGACATTTTGCAGTATAACTGCATTCTCTAGCACAGTAATAAGAGGTAAAGAGCAAAGTTTTTGTGTGCACGCAATGTCAAGGGAAGTTGACAGCGCAGCACTCTGCTCGCACCAAAAAAATACAGGAGAGGCCTCAGCAGCATCAGGAAGGATTTCTTCCTGACAAACAGAACATCTCCTGGCTTCATCGTTCTGCAGCCCTCCCATTGGTCACAGAGGGGCAGATAAGAGTGTGCCCTCTGCTTGTCAGTCCCACCAGCACAGCTGCAAGCAAACATCCAGATCACAAACAGGAGATCTATTTACAGTCCGGGCCGCTCTCTTCTCCTCCTTTGCAAGCATTTGTCTCACCTCTTCAAGAGGAGAACAGTGAGTTCTACCAGAAGCAGTGTCTCTGAGCTCCTATCAACGCATTGTTTCCTTCTCCCCAGAAAAGAGCAAATAATACCATCAGCGATTCATCAAAAAAATGAATAAAAATGTATGTTTTTTTTTTTTTTAAATAATAAATGCTGCTGAAAGGGAAAGGGAATAAGGGACCTGATTACAATGAATGCTTTACTTTATACTTCAAATGCTTTTAACCACTTATCGTTTTTTCCACGCAACTTTAAAGAAAGGTTACAAATATTTTTAGAGGTGATAGTTTGCCATAGAAGTAAACAGGTGGAAGTCTCTTTATTTCAAATTCTGTATCTCTTCTCATAATTTCATTCTGTGCAGTGGCAAACCACCTCTTTCTAGACATGCTTATTTCACAAAAAATAATATAACAGTTTCCATACAGCACCAAGAAATATTTTTTCCATAGTTAGGAAATAAAATAATTTTAAAATGTTGCAACACTTGGTAACAGAAGCCAAAAAAAGCAAAAAAAAACAAAAAAACAAAAAAACACATGAAATGCAAAAGCACACCAGCACTGTAAGAAAACATGGATTATGTAAATGTGACTCACAGAGGATAACAGGTCTACTTCCATAGACTGAGGACTGAAATGTCGTCTGTCAGAGAGATAGGCCCTCTTCAGAAACCAAGTAGTCTTTAGCCATTTACACAAAATCCAACGTCAGCTGCTAGCAGGATAGGGACAACGTTTTCCTGTTTCTTGTCTTGCCTTCCCATGTTAGCTTGTCCATATTTTTCACTTAAAGGGAAAAATGCAAGAATGCAATCTGATTACACAGTTTTCTAGATCTGAACACTGATGAAATTCAAAGCAGAGTTTTTTTCCCCCAGTTAACTTCCCAGAGCTGTATAGCTGTCCTTGTTTATTTAGTCTTTCCTCATATGGGTATTTTCTATTGAGTTCCCTGTTGATTTCCTATCAACTCCTAATATTCTACTTATTGTTTCGGCAGCAAATTGGTGCTGACCTGATGTCTTAAGAGAACAATTTATATTGACTTCAAGATATTTTTAATGCATGGAAATATTTAATTTGGAGTCCTTAATTACATAAAGTTAGAATTACTTTCTTCTCCATAAACATTACTTTGAACTAATTGTCAAGTAACTCAGTATTAACTAGTCCTCCTTTGACTTTTCCACGTCTGCTGTAGATTGCTGCCCTGCATAAATTTACATCAACCAGACTTCGTCAGAGAAACTTTCTCTAAATACACAGCACAAAGTTTAGCACATAGCCCTGCGAGACCTCATTAATAACATCCTTCCAGCATGAAAATTTAGCATTTATGTCTATCCTTTGTTTCTATTTTTTAACCAGTTATTAGTTTGCAGAGGAAAGTCAACACTCTTTAAGCACCTTGGCTGACAAAATTTTTGGAAACTCAGATTTGTTACATTGCTCAAATGAGCCGTATCCCCATACCATATCTGCTGCTGACATCTGTGGCCCTGCTTAGCTGCTGTGCGTGTGTAACAGGTCTGATGTGTCAATCGTGAGGTGCATGACCTACACCAGAAGTTCACACAGCATCCCACATATTTGCCTGAATGGGGAAAATAATTATTGAGCTCTGGAGAAAACGTATGTATGTAGTCAATCCTTTCATCAGATCAGTTCATCTATAGTCATGAAACAGTCTAACTCAGGGAAAGCTGAGGATATGTACTTTCGTGCTCTTACTGGAGAGGGCTTCAACATCAAGTGATGCTTTGAAAGTATCACAGTTTTTAAGTTTTCACTATCAGGTAGTACCAACAGGAACTGGGCTGAAACAGGGGCTGTCAGAACACAGGAAAGGCCTGTGAGAGATGAGCATGGGACAGGAGCTGGATCCCAGAACAGTGGGACAACCAGGGGGGTGCTGGAGGAAACTGGAAAAGGAGGTTGTAATACAAGAAGAATGCACATGCGAAGTGTGTTTAAAATAGAGGCATGTGGGGTATTTAAGATGCAAAAAAGTGTAGGAAACCAGACTTCATTTTCTGCTGTTTTCAGAAAAACTCAATTCTCTTCTATTTAAGGTCTCCTTATTAACAGTTTTCTTAGATACCAAACAGTTTCAAAGAGTTCATGGTTTCTTCATCAACAGTAGATGATTCTTTCTTACACAGCTAATTGTTAATTCCTAGAGCTCTGGTGAACTTCCAGATTCCGAATTAACCTCTGTCATGCAAAACCATTCACTTTCAGCCTGTAACAATCTCATCATCCCTTGAAGTCACTCATTAAGTTCATTTTATCATAATCTAGAAGGATGCCGAGATCCTGGCTGAAACTTTTGCTGCTTCTTTGTTGAAGTACTTTAATGTACTTGATTTATTTTGGCTTCCTAAATTATTTGTGAACTGTTTTGCAGTGATCTAGAATTCTGGACTCGCTTCTTCTGTATCTTCCCCAATTCTGTCTTATATCAGACTGTACGTAAAAAGCTAATGCTAGCCTCAGTGCAAAAAGCCCATGATGTCACTGAAAATATCTCCCACTCCCACTCACAGTCACCTTCCAAGCCACTGTTAAATCTGGCACTCCACCAAAGGCTGGAAAGCACAGAAAGCTGGTCTAAGTCAAAACATTTCTTCCCCCCCCCCATCATGAATTCCAAAGGGAAAGTCTCGCAAATCCCTTTGCATTGCGCCGTAGGTGACTTCTTTAGTAGAAAATATAACTGTAATGACCATAACGCAATGTGCTCCATGCTTAAATTTCTTTATATCATTCATTATGTGTATAATTACAAATAATGGTCAACATTAAAAAAGACATAAGCAAAAAATATATACATTATTTCTCTAAAAATAAGATCTACTCATCTATCCACATTATTACATGGATGAAGAATCCATTTCAAACCTCATGCTTTGTTTTTTTGAATGTAAATGTGATACAGTCTCAACAGAAGGCAGTTTGATAGCCTTGCATCTGTACAGGTGGCTTATAAAACATGCGTGTCTCTCCTCTAGCTAGTGACTAAGGAGAGCAGGTAATACACAAACCACAATCAATCCTACTGCCTGAAAACGTGGAACAATTAAGATATTTTATTGCGCATCCTTCTTTGCAACTTTGTAACTAAATTGGAATTAAACAATCTGCAGTGTCCGGAAACCTAGGAAAACGCTGGCATACCATTCACCCAAAGAAAAGTGTGCTCTTCAATGATTCTCTTAAGTGGTCTCAAAAATGAACTAAAGTTTTCTTTAACTAACAATAGCCAATTCCAATATTTCAGTTTTCACTGAAAGGGTAATGCAGCAGATTGTAAGAGACAGGAAAAATGACTTGGATTTCATTCTCTCTGATTATTCAAAATACCTCTTCTATTGTAGCCTGCTGAGCAAAGGTGCTTTCCATGAAAGGTCAAAGCAGTGAGGATGAGAATGGGAAGGGGTATAGGCAGTTTGATGAGTAACTTGCTTACTGATTTCAGCTGCTGTGTTGGAGATGAGAAAAATCCAAAACAAAATCACTTCATTTACTAATTATAGTTATTAGTTGCTGCTTTCACTTACTACAAGTCAAATCATTCACTTACAGTCAAGAACAGATAAATTTTTTGTTTAAATACTACAGAAAACAATGTCGAAACAACTTTGCCAACCTTTAAACAACTACATGACGTTTCTGCCTTCTTCCACTCTTGCTATGCAATATCTATTTCTCTCTAATATGATATATGAATATATTTACTGTAAACAGCTCCTTCATTTTGACAAAGACTTGAAGACAGGGACAAAAAAGTGATGGCAAAATCTATACCATAATAGATGACCAAACAACAAGTGTTGACTCCGTCAGAACTGCTGTCTCAGTAGATTCTATTCCTGCAAACACTTGGGCATTGTATATCTAGTCACGTTTTTTGATATCAGGTTCCCCTGTAGCATCTCAGAACATACAAGGCTAACAGGGCCTGCCCACCCTGAAGACCAAAGCCAGACTGACCTAGAGCCTTATGCCTGTGGAAAGCAAGGCCCTCCCATCTGACCAGTGCAGCGTCACAAAACCCAAATTTACTTGAATATTTCTTGATTTTTTCAATTGGCAATCCACATGATTTCACTCCTGGCAATGAACAAGACTGTGAAGCATTCTTGTCTTGCATGCTGTATGTGAAAATAGTGCAATACCACTAAATAAACCCAACCAGATAAACTTCTTTGCCGTCACCCTCTGTAGAATGAAAACTCAGACAGGCCAGAGTCTATACTAGCCTTTAAATCAATGTAATAAATCCTGAAGAAGTAGTTTTCAAAGAGAGACAAATCACAAAGAATGCCAAGAGGCCCATCAACCCATCCAACGCCACGCTGAACACCCCAGAAGAAACTCCTTAACTGAGAGGATAAAAATAAAAAAGACATTTTAAAACAATTAATGGCCACTATAGCATATTCAAATATTCTGATTCCTCGCGTGGGAAGATGTTTAGGCACTGTTGTGAAGGAATTTTTAATGGAACTAAGCAGAAAGTCTGTGCTCTCTGGGCTGAAATAGCATAGCCTGAGGAACACAGCTGTTCTCAGCTTAGTAAGAAAAGTTCTTCTTTTTAGCTTTCTAAATCAATCTAGTAGCTTTTCCTGCTTTGACACAATGTTCTGACCTTAAACAGGGAGGTTTTTTTTTTTATTAGGAGAGGGATGGAGGGCAACAGATTTGCCAAATATTTTGCACAGCGCAAGAGGAGACCTGGCTGCTTTCTGATCATGCTCCCTGAGGCTGAACAGGTTTTTATATAAACAAATGGCAAACCAAGGGAAGGCAGATGACAAATGAAGAGGCTACATCTCAAGTTGTAAGAAGTGAGCAGGGAACACAGCTTTGTTCTGCAGCTACTTTAGCAACCCACAGCAGGTCGACTTGAACTTACGTTCTCATTTGTAATGACTACAAATGAAGTGCCACACAAAAACAAGACTGTTCTGCAGAAGCTCATGCCAAATCTTTTACACTGTCTTAGATTTTTAAAATATGCACTTATGTCCTGTGACTTTTCTAATGCATCATCTCATCCTAGCCTCTCACACTGCCTGAAGTTTAAGACATTAAAGTATGGTGAACGAGATAAACACACAAGTTCTTTTTAATTTTGTGTCTGCATTACTAGAAGGATTTTCATGTAATATTCTCTTTATTAATTGGCACATTACCTTCAGTTTGTGACCCCTACAAACCTGCTCCCCCCACCCTGAAAAAAAAAGACAGGGAGAAAATAACACAGGAAGATGGCAGGTTGAAACAGAGGCAGGGAGATGGCTCACGAAGCACCATTATGAGCTGAACACTCTCAGAAACAGCTGCAGCTCCACAGCCAGTGCCTGGACTCTCACATCCAGAACAGGAGCATAAAGTGGCAGATGTATTTTGCCCCCAGAGAACATACACCAGTTGTAATAGCAACTTTCAAGCATCAGATATCACATAGTTGATTCCATTTAGCTTAAAATGCAGCATGTCAGGAGATGGTCAGGAGAATCTGTCAGCATGAACAATAATTCCAGGACAGGCACTCAGCTACACAAGACTTTGCTATAACTACATGTGTGTTCAATCATACTCAACATTTATACTGTGTGCCCAGTAACATGCAAGAGAACGTCAGGTCATTTAAAAAAAAAAAAAAAAAAAGTAAAAAAAAGCAACCAATGAAAACCAAACCAAAACAAAAACACCAAAACCCTGCTGTTCTTGTCAACAGCATGCCTGTTCAATGTGATATCATGATCTTGCACTGATGATAAGGAAGCTTTATCAATTCAGAAAATAAGTTATGACCTGACTGGCCTTTATCAAATTTTGTTTCATATTTGCACAAGACAAATTCTCTTTTAATGTTTCATGTTGTCATTGAAAGCAACCTGTATCAATGTGAAGTTCAAGGGGAAGGTACTGGAGAGAAATAAAGTAAGTAACTATCAGGAGCCATAAAAGCAAACTGACAGCACACTCAGTCCAAAGAATTGGTGACACTATTGGGCAGCAGATTCATAACTGGTATTCAGAGCAAGAATAAATGAATGAGCAAGCTATAGTTCACATTTTCATCATAAGGACTAGATCTGTAGCTTCAGAAGGGAAAACTGAGGTTGGGGGATGTTGGAACTAAAGAAAACATTTCCCTTGTTTTTGAGCGGTAAAGGGATTGGGAAAGAGGTATTTCACTCTCAGTGCAGAATTATGCTAGCTCAGTAGAGTGCTTTAAAACCTGAGTTCTGTAGATATTAGCAGAGTCAGATACACAGAAAACACTGTGGAGGATTTAAAAGTATGAAAAGCCTAAGGATTATATAGACTCGAACTGTGAATGAGGTTGAAGTGCATTCAAGAAAGCAATAAAGACTAGTGAACCAGAAACGCCCTGCTCACTTATGATAAAATATCTAGTTAATACCAAAGAAAAGCTTGAAACAGACTTGTCTGGTTCTTTAGAAAGTCACTATAAAATAATGCCAGTATTCTTTCTACAAATACTCTCACAAATAAAAAGTCTCTTTTAGAAAGAAGATTGAACTTGGTAAGTAAGCAGCTTAAGCAGTAAGGAAAAGCACATTAAAGTTATTTCTCAACTTGCAGAAATGTTGAATAATGGTCCATGACCATGTTCTATGACAGCGTAACATAGACTGTTCTCAGTGATGCAGCTTCTTATGTTTTCCATATGAGATAGAACACCAAAAGGTTAATTTGATTCAAAATGTGTACACAATTAAGATTATTAACACAAGCACACCTGCTACTTCTACTCAATTTCTTGAGTAGTGGAAAATTCACCAACTACCTACTCTCTTCACCAGTATTCTTTTCACTATTTTTAGTGAAAAGATACAGCAGACTAAGTGGATTAACTTAATATAATTCAGCTAATCAAAATAAGTGATGAAAAGCATGAAATGCTTTCACCTTAATTAGCTCACATTTCATTTCAACAAAGTCAGGCTCAATGTTCTTTGGAGGGGAAAACCAGTAGACACTATAGACCTAAAAGTGCCTTGTTTTGTATATGGGAGATCTTTCTAGAATTATAAGACTCAAGTAAACTGTGCAAGAAATAAAAACACATTCTAGCGTAAGAACCATTATAGACACTAAGGCAAAACTCAGCACTTCTCCATCTGTTACCAATTCAAAACGTGATCCTCATCAATTTTGAATGCGAGACTGATTTTGGTGAATCAGCCATTCTCTTACTGCTGGGTAAAGATCATGATTTTCCTTTCCAGTTAAAGAATTTTAAAATTCAAGACTCTTGTCTACGTAGGGTATACAAAGCATTACTAATCAATTATTGAGATTTCTTAATAAACAAAGTATCCAGGTAGAGTCAGAAATCTTACCTCTCTCAAAACTTGAGGCTTTAAAGTTACACGGGAAAATACGCAGAGAAAAAGATGATAACTAACTTCTCTCTTACAGATGGTATGTCCTTGCTCACCAAAAAAAGCTCTGGATTGTGCATCAACCCCCCAGTACGACCACCTCTTTGTGCCTCCACATTTGCAAAGCCTCATTAGCAACTCATTAGAAACACTACAGATGTGACACACACAAACTTGCTCTGGGAAAGGGAATTAAGAAAATCTGTGCTAGAGAACTACATCAGAAACCTGAAAACACTTTCAGTGATTGTTCAGAGACCACCCTGATCATTATGTAAAAAAAGCCAAAACAAACAAAAAAAACCCAAAAAACTTTTAAAGCAAATGCTGAGTGAAGACAAAGTTACCCCTTTTTAGGGATGGAAGGGTTAAAACAACAGCTGTCTGGGTCAATTCCCAATTTACACTCAGATTTGCAGTAACAACAGAAAAAAATTATATATCTTACTTAGTGCCTTCAGGAAGGACAGGCTTTAAATAAACTCCATCAATGGCTGCTTATGGTAGTGAAAATAATACTTCTTTCTGCTCTGCTGTTAGTATCAACAGCTCCTCAGTAATTCTTGCAGTTTCTTCTTCATATAAAGAAGCTTTCTTATTCGTTTATCATTTTAGAACAAGTGCCAATTAGCAGGTACTTACACCTAGTTCAGTCTAAAAAAAGTCACGGGTTCAGAATGCCCTTAATCCTTCTTAGAGAAATTCACTATAGAATTCTGCCTTAATTCTGTGGTAGCAGCAGACACTCAGTATTATTCACAGTCCTAATCTGGGATCACAAGAGCCTCTAAAGGACAGAATATCTGGAAACATACAGTGGGGAGCTGGGACCTACACTTGCTCAAGGCAGATCCTCCTCAAGTCCATCTGTGATACTTCTGACTGAGAACGTGTGATGGGGATATGTTCAGTGAGTTTCTGATGGGAATAAGCGTAGAGGCAAGAGTAAGTGTAAATTCAAAAGCCTGTCATACTTCGATGCAGCTATGAGTCGTGGTCCTCAAACATAAAAAAAAAAATGAATTGAAGTAGCTCACAGATCTTAATATCTGAGGATTCAGTCGTACTCTGTTACATATTATACTCTTTTTACACCAACATCAGTTGTATAGACAATAAAACTACTGACTTCAGGGGGGCTTATCATAGTGTGAGAAGAAAAAGACTTTAAAAAAAAAACCATAAAATATAAATACAAGCAAATTTACCTCCATATAAATCAAAAATCACTAAAGTGAATTCTGTTCTCTTATCTTTCTGCTCTTCTCCCTTTCCTAAATTATTTGAGCAGGATACATTTAATCAGAATTTTGTCTTTAAAACATTTGGCATGATGAAGCATGCAAATGGAAAATAAGCACTGAAGGGGGAAGAAACTTCTGAGGTTGGAGTTGCTGTTGCTATGGAAACCGCAGCGCTGGGATGCACAGGTTGCACGCTGCCTTTGGCTTCTGGAAGGGCAAGAACCGGCCTTGCATGTGAGGTCAGGAAAAGGGAGATGGGTTAAATCTTACAGAAACGTTCATGTACAAAAATTCAAAAGGTTGTTGGTTAAAATGGACCTGTGAGAGTTCGTCTTAAGCTTGCTCATGCTCAGTGCAATGCGGACATCACAAATTTGTTCACTCCTCTCATTGCAATTTCGTTTCTACTTCTTCTCACAGACAACACTTCCATGCCTTTTACCTTTCAGCAACTCTCTCTTAGTTAATACAGAAGTTACTGTATGTTAAGAAAGGCAGAGATTTATTTTTGGACAAGATCTCACAGGGAACTAAAAGGTAAATTGGGCAAATTAATACAGATAACTGTTTGAACCACCAAAGCAGGTGGCATTGGCTCTTGGTTTCTGCCAGTTAACTTTAGAGTAGACTCTGTTAACTTTAAATAGACTTAGACTTGTCATTAGTACTTGACTTATATAGACGATGTTCTTGGTCAAAAAGTGGTTGAATCACCAATGACAAAAATGACCTTGGAAACTCATTCTTTTTCCCCTAGAAAATATTCAGAAACTTAATGACTAGTTCATATAATCATCAAATGGTTTGGATTGGAAGGGACCTTGAAGATCATCTAGTTCCATCTCCCCTCGCTATAGGCAGGGACACTTCCCTTTAGACCAGATTGCTCAAAGCCCCATCTAGACTGGTTTTGAACGCTTCCAGGGAAGGGGCATTCACAACCTCACTCAAATAGACTTCATGCATGGTCAGCTCATAATTTTGAGTATCCATGGAGCAAACCAGTACTACAATTATTCCTAAATCCCAGGAGGATAAAACAACCAGAAGCATACTGGCTGCACAACTGTATACACAACTGTAAGAGAGCAAAGAAAAAAAACAGTTTAGATTCTTCATGCTTTCACCTTTCCATTAACATCTCCCAGTGCAACAATTTTACATCAAGATAAAAAAACCCAGCCAGCCAACATAAACAGTTAAAATATAAATCTATTCTCAGAAAATCCAGAACCAAGCCTGAAATAAGACAGTCAGTAACAGCTGAAACATGATTGGTAATTCAAGAACCCATCCCAAATAGCAGCCATGTATGAGCAAATAATTGTGCTAAAAGCCCATGCATTCTAACATCAGCTTAGTGTTTAAAAGAAGCCCTAAACACTCAGAGAGAATATAATTTCCATGTCTCTAAATCCAACATCTTACTAAGATGGGGGAAACAATGTTTTTTGTGTAGGTAAGCGCTATCCTAATTATCTTATTTAAGGTTTCTCATACTAGTTTCCAAGTACCTCAACCCAGCCTCACCTGATATAGGGATACCCATCTAACTCAGTGTGGTGACTTTCACTTGTCTAAAGTAATTCTCAGGAATTTTACGAAGGCACATTTAATTTCGTGGTGGTTGTAAATTACATGACACATTTCCCAGAAAAAAAACCTTTGATTATGGAGATTAAAATGTAAAGTTTCTATGTCTTCCCTGGGAAGAGTTGAAGGATGTAAAATATATCCATTTTCTAAAGGTTTTATAAAACTTGTTGTTAAAAAGCTAATAAAAATGCACGTTTTTGTTAACACACATGCTTTACATTATGCTTGTTTCCTTAAATTTAATAAAGCCTTAGAATTATCAAAGTAATTTCAAATCTCCACATTCCTGTCCAGTTTTCATCATTTCACGTGATTCTTTACCCCATATTACAGAAGCTGGCTTTCTTCCCAACTCATAAAGTGACCTGAATTCTTGAGGAGATATTTTCTAGCATTGATTTTCCTTCATTCATAATGTTAATGTCATGACTATTCCTGTCTTTACTTCGTGTACTTTCTTAGCTTTTATTATTTTCATAATCTAACACTAACACACTACTTTTTTTTTTTTTTTATCTAGACCACTTTCATTTCTTTGTAAAAATGCCATAGGCATTTCATTTCCCTTTTAATTTTCCTTCTATCTAAGAAACAGGAAATGCGTCTTTGATGAACTTCTTTTGTTGGGTGAGTTTGGGCTTTTAACTGTTTTTAAAATAATGTCTAACAAGAATATCAAACAATCAAAACTTTTCAATCAATTCTTATTATGTAATCTTGGAGTCTCTTTTCAACACCTGTAATCCATCTGACTAAAATTCCTCTCTGAATGTATTCCAGAAGCTCTTTATGTGGACCATTTTTTGAACAGAGTACTATCAGCCTCATATAAATACGGTTTGTCATACTCTTGTTAGTAGAATTTATGAAATTTATAATATTTTTTCAAACTAGACCTTGGAAGTATACATGTTACAGGATGAATTTCTTATAAAACCTCATCCTTCTTCCTTCAAAGTATTATCATGTTTAATTTCTTTTAATCTCCACTTTTTCTTCTCTATGTTTAGCAATTTTTTATGCATTGTGTCAGTTTTTGTGAAATATCCATTAAAATGTAGAAAAACTTATCCTGCTTTCATCTAGGGACTAAAAATTACAGCATAGCTTCACAGTCCTCTTTCTAGCCACTCTGACTTGGAATCGGACTGGTTTCTCTTGTCCCTGTATGGATATGGCATGGGCATTTCCTCCTCCATGGCCATGTCATGTGCTTACTGCCACCAGACTGAACGGTATGCTGTTCTCCTGCACACAGAGAAGTCCCACCATGCAAGGCCTGTTGCAGATCACTATCAGCCATGGCTCGTCCTAGCCATACAGCTCTTCCTGCGTGCTTTCCTAACAGGAGATTTAACAATCGCAAAAACTCTTTCCAAAAATCAAGGCCTTTGCTTAGGAAAACAAAAATCTTGACTTCCAACATTTTCCAACAATTTCCAACACCTTTCCAAAAAGGGTCAAATTTTCTAATTCCTCTAAAACATTCAGCTTCATTTACAAAAGGCTATATTCTAGTTAAGAAAAAAATGACGACAAAATATCATCTCTGTTAAATTACTTTTTCAATAGCAGATGATTTATAGTTGATTAGGTAATTAAATCAAATACAAGTGGCTGAAAGTAAATCTATTTTTATCATCCCTGTAAATTAAAAGTTCCGCATCATAAAAAATCATGACCATCTTGAAAATGACTAGTGAAGTGCTTTTTATAGGCAAGCAGGATTTATTGTCAATTAACGTATTGAACTGTATAGTCAGCATAACCCTGTGCTCAAGACTTTTTAAATTATTGGCTTCCGCTATCAAGCTGCTCCATATCACAGTAATGAAATGTATCTAGCTATTCACATATTGAACAATTCCTTAGGTTGGGTTTATATCTCACTATAACAACATTTCATTTTATTATTATCTCCGATCCTCTGTAATGAATACAAATATATTCTTTTTTTCCCATCATGAGTTTATCAATTCTCATTGATTTGCCTGTAATGAATGCAGCCAGGATGGGGTGGAGTTAAAATAACTGTAAATTCAATGGCTTTTTTCACCTACAGAAGAATCTGAATACAGTAGATAATTAATTAGAAAGCTAATTAAAGTGAAATAATAGTTAAAGTCTTAATACTTACATAATAACTGTATAACGGAATTTGGGAACTTCTATTTTTATGTATTTGCACTTGTAATTTATTTCCACAGACTTAAAAAAAAAAAAAAGAAGAGAGAGAGAGAGAAATTATCACCATAGTTTTGCATTTCACATAGGTTAATTTGTCATAATGCACCACATATTTCTTTGTCAATAAAGATCAATTTGACTAATGGAAATGCAGCTTATATGCAGTGTGTGATTTGCTTTCCACAAAATATCTTGAACGTGGCTTGGGCCAGCATTCCTTCCCCACTGAAGTTCCCCAGCCCCTAAACTGGCCCTCACTGAAAGCACTTACACTGTTGAAGTGATTGCTAACAGGGCAGACTTCACCATAACCTATGCACTTTATACAGTTTAGGTACTGATATTTTCTTTTTTTTTTTCTTAATGCTGAAACCTTAATAAAGACACATCAGTAGAAAACAAATATAGAACACATCAGTAGAAAACAAATACAGACATCTTGAAATTCACATTCCAACTACGTTAGAAACTTTAACACGGAAAACCAAACTTCTAAATGAAAACACAAAGTGTTCTCAGTTGTGACATTTTATTGTACTATAACCATTGCATCTGCTTGTGTTTGGCAATTATACCATTATGTGACAACATAATTTGATATAAAACGAAGTGATGCAATAACATCCTGGCTTTCGTTCAGGCACAACAAAAATCCATGGAACACATAAGGTCCAGTCTATCCAGGAAAGCAATGCAGGCAGTAGAATCTGACATATTGTATTTATGTGGTACAGCAGATTAGGCCAAAATCGGCTTCATAAAGAGAAAGAAAGAACTGGCAGGCAGAAAATATCTACTCTAGTTAAACATATATACATATACATATACACACATTAATTTTAATAGGTAGAGGACTTCTTTGAAACAAACACACAGATAAGTTTTGGTTGGGTTTCTTTTTGTTTCTTTTTCTTTTTTTTTTTTTTTTGTTTTTCAAATGAGAAAATGCACTTCTAAGTGCCGAGAGGAATCCTATTGAATTCAGAGCCTCAGAAGATCCTAATCAAACACTAAAGCCTGTTTTTCAAAAGAAGTGGGTAAGACCAAGCGTAAAAGCATGCTATAAAAAGAGAAAAACAAAACAAATCAAGACAAAACCAAAAAGGCTGTCAGCCATCAAAACGTAAGTAAGTTATTATTCCTTATATTTCACTCTTGCCCGAGGAGCCAACAACATTAAGCAAACATTAGAACGGGATGTCCAGGGCAATGGCTGAGTCCCCATCCCATTGGATATTTAGGAGATAAGGCACCAAGGGATGTATTCAGACTCTGTAGTTGAGGTTGATGGTTGGATTTAATGATCTTGAAGATTTTTTCAATCTAAATGATTCTGAGATTCCACGTGTAATCTAGTCCCTAACTAGTGTTGTATGTCACACTCTCTTGAACAAAAGATGGAGAAGGTGGAAATAAAAAAAAAAGTCAATTAGTATACAACTAGCAGCTATCAGAAGAAGTGTAGAAAACTAGCAAGTATTGGCATAGCAGTGATTTCCAAGCTGCAGATACCCCAGTCCTGTTAAATAGACAGGCTATCTTCTCAGACAGACAGACAGGAAAGATATGGCTGGTACTATGACTGTATGAATAAACTGAATCAGCAAATGGTGCTTTTCAGAATTACATATTACGCTCAGAAATCTCACTGTCATATGTGCTAACATTATAACGTATTACAAGGCCAATTTATTCTTCAAGGTCTAAAAAAAAAAAAAAAAAAAAAGAGAAGACGCTTAAAAGTAACTCAGGACGTCTTCCTTGTATTGCTAAATTGGGAAATAAGATTAAGATGCACAAAAAAAAGAACATGTGTTAATAAATTTCTCCTTCCTTGTTAAAAGGAAGTTCAGAAACTGTCAGACCAATTCCCTTTAGATCTACTGAATTTTCTTTCTCTTAGTATATATTTAAATTCAATTCTCTAGATCACTGAAACACTGTGAGTCTGCCATCTGACTTGCTGGTGCTGCTTTGAAAACTCTGGCTCAGAGCATTACAAATATGGTTTGAATCAGTTACTTGAGTAAAAGCATTCCTGTCTACTAGCATTTTTAGAACATTCACTGTTACTCTTCTCAGCAAACAAACAATACACTTCATTTCAGCATCTGGGAATGTTTTCTGTTACATGAACAGGTGCTGCTCCGAAAATAATGCCTCCTATTTATTTCCATGGAAACTACAAGAGATGCAAAGAGCTCAATAACACTAGTTGATAAAGCACATTTTTAGCTACAAAACACTATTTTCCAGCACAGTCACCACCAGAAGCTCCGCGTTTTTGCCAGCGATGAACAAGAGCCTGCATGCTGCACTTGTAAAAATCTGCACCTGCAGAGGTGACCTGCTGTCATTGTCACCACTGCTGAAACACAACGACACCGCCTCACTGTGCACACATCCACTGCTTGGTCTCCATCATTGCTCAGCAACTGCTGATGAATGTCAAGGGGTGCCATTTTTCCTGTGTGGAGGAATTCAGTGACACACCCTTGCTCCATCTGCACCTCCATGTCAGATGTCATTTTGTCAGAGAACCCCTCTGCTGCCATCTGTCACACGACAACAACATGCAACGGGTTACTGGTGGGAAGGTTCAACCTCTACTGCCGTCCCACCAACATCTTCTTCTGTCATTGCGGGCCAACATCATAAAACAGGAGGCAATGATTGGGAACAACTCTCCTATAAGCAGATTTATAACTAGAAGGGCAAGAGCAGAGTTAAGGAAAAGTTGCATTACTTTCAGAGCAGCCCATGTAATATCATAAGTCATAGATGTAGCATTTAATACTCAAATAATCACTACATCTAAGGTTTAGTAATATGATATATGGAGAGGTAAATGCTACACATTGAACTCTGTGGGGCTATTTACAACTAGTGCCAGGTGGAAGAGACTTTTAACAGTCTTCAGCTGCAAAAAAAAAAAAAAAAACTTGCAGAATTGAAGAACCTTGGAAGACAATACCTAATTTTGCTTATGCTGTTTAGACTAGCATAATTATTTAAATTATTTAAGACATTGTAGAGATTATAAGCAATAATTACAACAAGGCTCTGCTGCAGATTCAGCATTTCTTAGGAAACTTTAAAGCACGTTACTCTGAAACTAAAGCATGATTTCACTATCGGATGAAAATAAAAATAAAAATGTAATAATCTCTTGGATATTTATGTATTAATGGCAAAGCAATCAGTATTGGCTAATGAAGTATCAAAGTTGAATCTGAAATGTGATGGATTTTGTCACCCCCTTGAAAACATGTAGTATTTTTTAGTGAAAAATAACTTCAATCTTATTTTTGTTTATCACTAATATATTCAAAGTAAATAATCATCCTATATCATAATATTTGCTCCCAACTCCAAGCATTTCCAGCATCAATGGTTTTCAGGACTTTTGTTTGGATATTTTCCTAGAAACTCCTCGTTCCATCTGTCAGAGGCAATTACTAATTGAAGAGGGCATTTAATTTATTCTTTTACTCCCTGTTTGTTATGAAAACTGCTGCTCTGAAGGAGAATGTACTCTGCATATCAGGCTTTGAAATTTTAATGTTCTTCCTTGGAAAATAAAAATTAAGCTAAATAATACAACATGCAGGCTAGAAGTTTGCCCACCAGTTTAATTTCACTGTTTTGGAAAAGGTTTCTTATGACTGCCATCTGTTTCATACCTTTTCAGCCTGTCCTAGCCTCATCAAACACATTTCTCTATGTCTACGAATACTATTAGAATGCTTACTGATTATTACAATCTCCAATGGGGACTAAATCTTCAAGCAGCATGGCAGAAATGAAGTTAGTCAGAAGGAAGCTGGGCATATATGACTTACTGAGCCCACCAGATCTGACTCCTTAAGAAGGTGGTAGGCTTAACAGCTTTGTTAGAACAGAGAGTTTTCATTAATGATGGAATGCTCTAAAAATAAGGTAAGAGACAGGGAAAGTAGTCATCTGGTTACTCATAACCTAGAAGATTCTGATTCAAATCCCAAGTCTGACTAAGAGAAAGAAGAAAAGGGAAGAAAATAGCAGCTCGCTCTTAAATGAATGGGTTATGTTTCTAGCACAATTTTTCAATTTGGCAAAAAGGAGCAACCTTCCCTGCTTCAAGATTATTTACTGCTAGTCTTTGTTAGCAAAGTCATTTATTTTCCTCTTGCTATACTCCCAAATGTTATACTGCGATGCCTTTCCTCTTCCCACTCTGGTTCTAAAAGGGTTGAGGAGTTGAGATTGTTGTTTACCCAGTGTCTCATTAAGACTCCGGACGGACAAAGGAGGCTGAGCCAAGTCGCCCTAACATACAGCACTTGCAGATGAGGGTGGCTTTGTCAAGTACTCCAATGACGCATCATCTGACAGGTTTGCTGCAGAGGTCACAGCTCCTGTTTCACACACACGCCTATAAACCCACCGCTCTCTTTGAAATCCTGAAGATAACTGTCTCCTAAGTGTTATGACATTGTTTGAGGCAGACAACCAAACAAAAATGTGCCAGAGGTGCCTGAAAGAAGCGCACACATAAAATGCTGCATGATGGGTGAGGTGAGTCCACCCTGCAGATACCATCTCCCATGCCTAGCACAGCCTCTCCACCTTCAAATGCTTTACAAGACACCTCAGTGAAAGAACTTCTTCAATCTCTTCATTTAAAAATCGATAACTTTCAAGCTTCCACAGCCTCCTTTGAGACCAAGGTAAATAAAATTGAGGGAAAGCTGGAGGGATTTGAAAAGCAATGGAGTCAATTGAAACTCAAAGAACAAAGAGGAATTCTGTAATAAAAATCACAACAGAGAGAAAACTGTGTTTAAACGTTATACAGTTCCTGAAAGATTCAAGTCTTTAGAAAAATCAACAGCACTGCCACCGTGCTTAATGTTCTGAGCATCTCCACAGAAAGCACCAACACCACTGGAAATTCATGGAAAATTTGTAAGCATATCTAACGACAAAAGCCTCATTAAATGGAGATAAAGTAGCAAGGGCAATACATCTGTATGAATGTTCAAGGCACAAACATTGCAGAGGAAGAACATAATAATCATAGGAAAAGCAAGTAACTGAAAGAAGGATTTCAGCAACAGCCAGAGTTAGAATACAAATGGAGACAGCCATCTTACCACTCCATAAAACCTTGTCAACAGATAGAAAGTTACTTATTTTGGAGAGGGAAAAAAATATAAAATGACCGTGCATCGATCTTCTGTCCTTCCAAATTGAGATTACCAAGCTTACAAGAAGAAATGCAACACTGCTGGGAAACAGAAGCAGAGCACTGTTTCACACAGACATGAAAAAGGGGCATTTGGAGGACATTAGATGGCTAAGTGTATTTAAAAAAAAAAAATCCTCTCCTATCACTGTGTTTTAAAACATTTCCATGGGAGATGTACAAAAGTGTGGTAGTCCTTGAAAAAACTATTTGTCTTCTCATCCATTATGGAATATTGGTGGATTCTTTCACGTGCTGGAATAAAGGAATAAATTCAACGAGAATAATGTGAAAGGTTAATTAGCATCAATTGTTGTAAAGCTGGTAAGTTCCTACTGGCAAACTAATCTCATTCCTAAACTGCACCTTCAGAGGACCTCTTTTTGTATTTCCCTTACGGTAGGATTTGAAAATTGCTGCTCGGACTAAGAGCTTTTACTAAAACATATTGATAATATACCTTGTCAAGTATCTTGACATTATTTATCATCAAAAATCAGTATATATAACATAACAAAAGAACACATGACAATTTCCTGTGATAAAAGATTGCACTTTACTACTGTGAAACAGAAAGAAAAAGGAAAGAGGAATAATGAACCCAGTAATCCAGCTTTCCTGCTCCAAGGAGAACATTAGGATACTTTATTTCTACCTGCTGTCATTGGTTCAAGAAAAACCCACATCTTTGATAACCTAGAGTGAAAATGTCCTTGTGTCTGAGCTAGGTATATTTGTTTCTGCTGAAGTGAGATAAGCTGGTGTATTGCACCCAAAGGGAATGTAGGAAGCATGCATGACAGTGCTGGGAAGGGTGACTGTTCAGGAGAAGACAAGCTCAAAGATGGGTGTTGGCTAAGAGAAAACCTGGAAGACAAACTGATGTGAAACGTAGTAGATTTATATCAAGCAATTCGATCAGGTGATCTCAAATAATCTGATCAAGTGTTGGGGGTCTGAGGACAGATGAGACTCTGAGTGGAACCCTCAGGACTCCTAGCCACATGCTGCTGTGCCCTGGAAAGGGCCAAGATTGAGCTCAAGGCCCCGAGTCTTGTAGCTGTGATGTTGCAGCCCCGCAGCAAGAGAACTGGCATGTGACAAAATGGGTTCTGAATCAGATCACAGCATCCTACAGATTTTCTTTGCTTGGTAGAATGGTTTGTATGCTTTTGCACAATTTATATGACCTAAACATAACGTAGAACAGATGCAACTGAAAATATTTTGAAGCACAGGAATTAAAACAGCTTGTTTCTATCCCAGAAATGTAAATAGAGCATCTTCTTTGAGCACAAATTAAAAACCTCAAAGTACAATTTTCCCTACACATTAAAGATAATCTTTATTTTCTACACCAAAACTAGAAGGGTATGGTTCTACCAATGTCTTTGCTCCAGAACATTGGGGTTGATCAGAAAACTTACAGGAACAGATCTTAAATGTTGCTAATGATTTTGCTGTATAGCACAGGCTCACGTTTTTGAGTTGGCTTGCTCCCAGTTTCTTCACTTGTGCATATATGAAGGCTTCTGTGGCTGGCTGGTTTGTTTGTGGTTCTTTCTTGCAATGTTCCGTTAACCTTCCTTTATGTATTTTTAATGAATACTACAAATAAGAAATGTGTAAACTCATCCTGAGAAGAGGCTATAATGTCTTCCTGTGCTTTTGATTCACTGCCTCATTTGCAAGATTGCTGCTTATTCACAAATTAATTATGCAATGGCGTCTTTAGCTAATAAAGTCTAAACAAAAAACATTTAATCCAATTCATAGTTTTCTCTCAATCAAACCAAGTCTGTCAAACATAATTACATTACACATGCAAAGCAGGAATGAGCCAAGCATGTGCCACACCTGCTTAGCACATCTTCAGGCAGACGATATACAGTAGAAGAGCAGTTGGTAGCACAGATGGCAAAGCAAAGAAGACTTGTGAAAAATTTAGTTATGGAGTGTGGTTTGGTGCCTCTTACTGATGGGAAGGGTCAGATAGTGATCTCAGTTAATGTCAAACCCATCCTTCTGGTAACTTCAGGCTTGACAACTTTAATTTTGGAGACATAAAACACAGGCTTTTTGTGCCTTCCAAAGGAACAGAGCTTTGCAGCAAACAAGGACTCATTGCTGGGTTCCAACCACAGCCACAAACTCTGGGAATGTGTGCTTGCCCACATTTTTTATTTTATTTTTTTTAAATTATGGTATGGAGTCCATACTGTCCTTCAGGGTGAATCTCAACAATCTGTCTCCCCACCGACACCACTGTATATCTACATAAAGTAGATAGTTTGGTAGTAATAAGGACAGTGGTCCTGAACATTTCAGTGCATTTGGGTCACAAACGCAGTAAGAAACCTGGTATTTCACTTTAGATCACCAAAACAAAAGATGAAAAAGAGTGGTGGGTAGATTTCAGTTGTGTTGATCTGCTTAATTGTTAAAAGAGACATACAATTTAACACAAACATGTAATTTTTGGCAACTATATCAAGAGGTTGAGTTTATGGAAGTTGCTTTAGCTAAAAATTCCATTGCATCTCCTGCAAGGTCTTTTTTTTTGTTACCACTGAAACAATCTCAACCTTTCATTTACAAAGTTAACACGTTGCAGGTGTCACAGCACCCAAACCCAACCAGAATCTCACTCCATATTTCCTAAAAGAAATGCTATCTAGCTTTAAGCTTCCTGTGCACATAGAAACAAAAACAAAACAACCAAACCAAAAAAACACACAAACAGAAAAAAAAAAACAAACCACCACCTAAATAAGGAAAACATTTTTTAAAAAATAAAAAGCTAAACTTATTCAAAACACTTTATATTTCATATCTCAGTTACTGTTATTTGCTACTTTTCATCATGAAAAACTTGCCCTCTGCAGAAATCCTTTCACATCTGTTAGGTATATTCTGTATTTTCATCGTGTCGAAGTTACTAAAGCATGGTATAAAAACACTGTAGATAGCTACTTTGACAACATCAACAGATTCCATTCACCACAAAACACATAAATATCCTTATCTTTTTTGTGACTTTCTCTAGCCTTGCCCAGCATTAGGGAAACATTAATTTCACCACATAGGTTTTCTGTCCTCACAGGTAGGAACAACTACTAAAGAAGATCTTAAATTAAAAGCCACAGAGGATGCAACTATGAGAGAACCGTGAGGGAAAAAGGGTAAGTGGGTTTCAGATCCTTTACTAATTTCTACAAAATGTTTTCTCCCATTTCTTTTGTTTGCAGTGGCTAACCAAAAATAATGAATGGTACAAGATCTTACATGCACTTACACCAGCCCACAGCACACTGAAGGACAGGATGGCCTTTTCCATTACACATGCACGTGCCCCTGCAGTACTGCATCTCCTACAGCCCTGCTCTGTGCTGCACCAATCACCTGGTGCTGACTGATGGCAGCTGAGAGAAGAACGTGTGCCCTTCCTCAGGTGAGCAGAATGAACAAAGGCAGTTTGGGGTGCTCCACTTGCCTTCAGCACACGTTGAGCTGCGCCCTACTGGCTCCGAGACTTTAGTAACTGCAACATAATTTACTGGGAAAATTTGCTTATTAAGAAATATTTCTAATAAGCGTTTTAAGATCTAAGATCACTGTTGGCATCCACGCATCAAAGCAGAATATGGCTAAATATCTGCATAATTATTTAGGTGTTGCACAGTAGAAAGAACGGACGTGTTTTGACTGCTGTTTCAAGTATGACATTAGAGGAGCTCCTTTTCCGCTGAAGTCTTCCTCTTGCTTTCAAACTTGTTTCTCACTTACGTGACCAAAATGCTAACAAAGTATTCACACGCTATTTCCCACAGGTGTAGGTACACTAAGTGGAGGCTCTGCAGAATCAAGGACTGGGAAAATGGTATTGAAAACAGTACATCTTCAAATAACTTCTTCAGCAGTCATTCCCCAGACTGCTAAATTTTCAAATCCATTAGCGTACTTCCAAATTCAAAAATATTCCAGTGCAGAATATTTTGTCTGCTTTTCTCCAAGGATGCTTGACCAGAGGGCTGTGAGCTAGAGATGGAAAACTGTCAGTGGAACTAAAAAGATAACAGTAAATAAATAAATAAATCACAAACCTTTTTTGGGGATTGAACGCAAAAATTTTTCAGAGGAAAATACACTGGGATTTAACTTAAACAAAGTTTAAAGAAACTCACAAAGTTTAAATTACTGAGTGAACAACAAATGTCCTGGGAGAATCCTTATGACAGCACAAGTCAGAAATAAATCAGCAGAAAGGAATACGTATGTTTTTCAGGGAAGAGAAATCTCAGTGCCATCATAAGTATTAGAAATAAAAAAAAAAAAAAAAAAATTAACCAGACAATCCTATGCAGAAAGCATATCTGTTCCAAAGCCTCAGCTCTGCTGAAAGACACTGAGATGAACCAGCAAGCAAAGCTATAAAACCAGAATCCCAAACGAATAAATAAAAAGGCCATCTCCTGTTTCAGAAATCAGCAGTCCCATAACACATTGCTCCATAAATTTCTTCCCCACAGACTGGAGAGAGAATGTTCTTGACTAACAGATCTTTCTTGCTGAAATATCACCTGGGAGGTATAGTACTCACTGGCAGGCTTGCACCATCTGCTTACTGAGGCTCTAGTGAAGTAAGCAGCATAAGTGTTTCACGTTTGCATAGCACTGATTTAAAGGAAATTGTGTCTGTTTTTACTTTGCCACAAAGGGGCATTTACAGAAAGCCAAAGTTTACAGCACATTATTGTCTCAACTGTGCGCTATTCCTAATGAAGCTTAGCAAATATTTTCCTAAATACAAGAAATGTTTTTTATCTGATATTTATAATTCAGTCTTAACTAGATCAGAGCCAGCAAAGTATCAATCAATAAATTTTAACGCTCTTCATGGTTGGCCATAGATTACACTGACAGCTGTTTGAAGCGTGGCCATGGGGCTGCAGTTTGGGCACCAAAATCTCTCTTACTTTTCCTTTCTGCTTCCAAGTAGCATAGTCCTGATGTCTTTGGGTATTTCTACTGGGTGCAATGGAGCACAGCACACAGAGCACCAAAATAAGACCATTTAGAGCCAGAAGCAGCTTGAATATGGAGATTTACATCAAGTAAGGACTTAATCGCTTTCCCGAGACAAGATGATTAGCATGGAGTGCAATGGTGCCATGCTGAGGCTGGACTGCTGTAAGAACCCACAGGATATTGGTGCATCTTGCTACAGTGAATTGGGACAGCACTAATAAACCTGAAAACAACCTGGGTAGCATTTCACAGCACTGTGCTGTCAGGCAGACATTGCTGTTGCAGCCAGCTATGCCGTGCTTTTGATAAGAATGCAGCAGAGTGTCAATTTTTAAAAGAATAATCCCAATTTACCCAATCTTCAGCCAGCACTATTCATAACTACACTAAAAAGGCATGAGTTTATTACCTTCTCTGGGTGGAAGGTAAGATATGTTCAAGCTTTTAAGCAAAAAAAAGACCTTCACTATCTGAGCTCACAACCTTTGGATTTCACAGAGGATTTGGGATTTTTCCCAACCAGAAATGGGTACTAAGTGGTGTGATCTTTCACCTTTTAATGTTTTCTCTTACAAAATATGAAGCACTAAAATAACAGACAACTATTCATTCTCCTACCTTTCATACCATATTTTAAATAAAAATGCTCTGGATAGAATGTATGAGATGTAGACTATCCAAATCTGTCATATCTTAACATTTTGTGGCAACAATCACACTTTTGTTTCACTTGAAAGACAGATTCTGTAAGGTTTAGAACTTATAATGAAAGTGTTGTCTCTCAAAGAACAACAGAATATTCACATACACTTAAAATTCAAGAAACATACAAGAAAAGCATCTGCAAGCTTATTTTTTCACTAAGCTTTGTTTTCTTTGTACCTATATAATGGCTTTTTGAATGTCTGAAGTTATGAAGTCATCCCTTGTTGAATGAACAACTGCTTCAGATTTTTATGCATAATTTAAGTATACATCCCCAGTGGTGATGTTTATGTGCACAACCATAATCATGTGTCTAAATATCTGTCAGATAAGTATCTCTTCAATTCCAGACCTGATTTTTAATAGTTGATGTTTTTATTTGGAAACAAGATTGTCGGAAGATGACTCTCCTTAAAGTCACTCTATTTTATAGCCAGGTAAGTGGACCAGGTTTGAAAAATAAATAAATAAATAAAGTGAGACCAGATTGCAACAAAATACAGAACTGGCTATGCAAAGTGTTTTGGTTCTTTTAGTATTTCATATTATTCTAGCAAAAGGCATTTTTGACAGCTTTTTAGGTCAAAATATAGCCAAAAGCAACTTCCATTTGAGCTATCTAGCAATGTTTCCTAAGTAAGGCATGAAATAGATTTTTGCCTGGCCCCACCAAGGGCTAATGTCACTCCTTCTGCATGGCTGAAGGTGGAAAAGTAAGCTGGCTGTCATTCACATCCCAGGCTTCTTCGACCCTCCTACAGATCAGGCTCTTGCACAATCTGGCAGCTCTTCAACAAATGAAAAGAGAAACTTGCATGTGGCTATGTCCTGCTGATGCTCCACTGATGGAAGACATTTAATTGTGCAACTATAGAATTATAATAAATATTGATTGTATCCCTGTCTTGAGAAGACTGCAGATCTTGTCAAACCGAAGTGAGCGCAGGTTAATGCAGGTTTTTATACTGACCCATTTGTCTCTGTACTAAGTCCATTTATTCTCTGTCTATTGGAAAAGCACCAAATGATGCAAACATATTCCAAAGATTCGTAAATTATGAATGCATAATGACATTCACTGGTTGATGTGGAATAAAAATCTCAACAGTCACATACTGCTTTATGACAGGCAGTAAAAAGTTAAGCTAGTAAACATTTCTCAAGATGCAGGAAATGCCAGGGCAGAGGAGAAAAGAAGGGATTTTGTCATTCCTAAACTATATGAAGGGTTTTTCTGAAAGAGCTCTGTCATTTAGGATTTGCGTGCTGCACTCCTGAAATAGAAAGGTAGGCCTACAAAACTGCTCAATAACCTTGTATGCAAAAGGAAGATGGTGACAGCTGAAAACGATGTTTGTACACAGGATTAAGGCCAGTATTTATCTTCTTGGCAAGAGTATCTACATGAAAGACGAGAGTAATGATACCATACTCTACAAACCACTACAAAAACAAGATCAAAGGAATTGCATAAATACACCTATATAACATCCATCACATTAATGAGAAAGTAAAGACAAATGCGATTTGCTGTTACACTTGGCATCTATTGACTATGGAAGAAAGTTAGACACTGTAGAGACAGATGCTACCCTAAAGCCCTTGGAAGACCAAGCATCTGAAATCATTTGCAGTAACATACAAAAGTTCATCCGTCCAACAAAGTAACATCTTTCAGGCTTGGCAACCCACCAAAAGCAAAACTGAATGCTATTATCGTCTTAACTGCAATCTCTTCAGCTTGGTATACAAAGGATGTACTTGGAAAGCTGATCTTGCACAGGAAATGATGCTAGAGTCTCAGAAAATCTCCACTCGTGTAAGATTTAAGTGTCATATCTGAAACTGAGGAAGAGGATAGTGATGGCTGGGCTAAACTAGCAAACTGAAAAGCACCAGTTTAACATCAAATGCAGTGGAAGTAAAATTGTATTGATCTTTTGGATCAATAAATAGACCAAGTTATAGGAAATACTGCTCGGGATGTTTCTGAAGAGATGGAAAGGTAGTAAAGGGAAATCAGCATATACTTTGAAATGGAAAGTATTTCAAATGATAAGATCCAAGCTGGTAGAGAAAGTACCCAGGTACCGTTTAGGTAAACTGAAATGAATTTTTAAATGCAAGTAGCAAGTGTTAATTCCCACTTTCAAGCTTTTATATGCATTACTCTCAACTTTTCCACCTGTAATTATGAATTGTTTTTAAAGGGAAGGTAAAAATCAAAATTCCTATGGAAGTAAGATAGAGCTGCAAGATTACAGGTATTTTTTTTTTCCTTTTTAATTCCAGTGTTCTTTACAGCAAATTTTTCCTCATAAGGCACATCCTGCGGCATTACATTATGCATTTAGTTTTTATTGAATTCTAAAGGTAAACATAAGAATATCACTTTTATGCAGTTTTGGTCAGGGTTGTTAGCAACCACCCATTTTAATTTTTTTATGTGGTGAGCCAAAAATGCTTTTTAGCCAAGAGATGTGTGGAGAGGAGAAATGTTTCGGGTTGTTTTGTTGTTTTTTTTTTCTGCTAAAGTTACAAGACAAAGATGCAAAAGGCCTAGGCTGCATAAGAAGTCCTGAGGAAATGGTTGTTAATGAATGCAGTGGTGAGCACATAGTGATAAAACGTCATGTAAAATGCATGTGTTTTCCCAGAAAACAAACTGAAGGAGATATCAGAGAATGGTAGTATTGCAAAGGGTAGGCAGCAGATGGGTAGGAGTGGGCCTTGAGTCTCACAGATGTGAGTCAAAGTAATGACTGTACAGCCTGCCTCAAGTCAATATCATAAAGACATAAAATACCCACAAAAGGATGAGGCCGTTAAGCACCCGCTTTTGCAGGATAACCCATTCAATGTTTGGCGTGAAGCTGTCTCAGTGTTCTCAGCTTTCTGACTCAGATGAATGCCAAAGGCCTTCTGCATCTGTGTCATATCCTTATGTCAGCAAATGCCTGGCAATATCTGCACTGCCTGAAAAGACTGGAAAAGGCACAGTATGAAAATGTATGCATTTCAAATGTTGCCTTCACATTTTTATTACCAGACCTGAAAACAAACCAGCTCCAATGGCACCAACTCCAGATAAATAAAATGAACCGAAGTTACTGCTCTCCCAGACTGGTGATGGTCGCAGTTCTGCTCCCCAGCCGCAGCTCTGCAGCTGCTTGTTGTCAGGGTGGAAAGCACAAGCCCTGGCATAGCTGCTCTCCCTGTGCTCTGGATGGCTGCTCAGCACATCGAGGTAATTGACTCATCTTGGCTCAGCCATAACCTCAATCAGCTGGACCATCTCATTTTCCCCACAGCCAAGAAATGCTGCCGCTCTAAATATTAGGGCAGCAGCCAACTTGTTTTCAGAGGAAACCTTTCTGCAGAATATCCCTCCGAATCCCTGGGAATTAGCTGGAAGTTTAAATGTTTCTTTTGAGAGAAAATACCTTTTCCAAGAAGGGAAAATAAAGGTCATTTTCTGCTGTCTTTCTGAGAAATCTCCAGAAGAGAAAGCCAAACCCCAAAGCAACAACACTGGGAGCAAGTGAAAGGTAAAAAACAAAACAAAACAAAAACAAAACACTGAGTTAGACTTGAGCCTCATGCTCGGAGAATTTACAGTCAAAATACTTCTGCACTGGATTTGAAATTCACCACAGGTTACTTTCATCCCAGTTCAGAATTGCAAAATGGAAATCTCTGCTTTAGATATTTGCTCATTTGGTGGTATTCGAATTCACAATATCCATGTTGTAGAATCATAAAAGCACTAAGGCTAGAAAAGACCTGCAAGATCATCAAGTCCAACCTACCACCAATATTTCTCCACTAAACTATGTCAATATAAGTGTTAATGTAAATGTTTTGCCTCTCCGGAAAAGTAACATTGTTGATTTTTGTTGTTTTTTTTTCTTTTGTTTTTTTTTTGATGTAACAGTTGTGGTTCTGAATGCAGCCAGCCTTAAATAAACTTTGCTTATTTGTAGGTATTGAAGTGAGCAAGAATTTTTGTAAATTTCAGTCATGACAGTTATTACTCACAGCTGCATCTGGGTTCAGGATTTGTGTGGCACACAGTGAACTCCAGCAAAAAAACACAGACAAACAAAAAAAACCCAGTTAATTTTAGGAATTGATACTGATGCAAAAACTAATATTTAGCTCAAATTCAGACTGTCACAATCCTTACAGAATACTGGAGGCTATTGTTAGCTTGGTCTTTTAGTAAATGCAAGCTTCAAGCATTAAAATGAAGTTCCACTCACATCATTAAGGGCATTTCTTGAAACAACCTTCCAGTTGTCTTACACTGTTTTGACACCTTCAGAGCTCAGATCAGCTAACTCAGAAGATCTACACATTTAAGCATATAACTGTTTTCCTGTAATGCTTCAGACCTCATTCTACCCCCTGAAAAGGCTTTCCTATGCCATCACCAATCTGACTCAGTCCATGGAGGCCACTGTTGTAATTCTCCTGCTGTGCCCATCACTGAGGGCAGGAGACACAAGCTAGGTCCCAGCACGCGTCAGCAGTGCTCCCTCTGTTTGCAGTCAGTGGTGCTGAAGAGTCCCAAACTAACCCAGAAGTTCTGATGAAGCTGATGATAAATGTAAGCCTCTCCTTACATTTCTTTTGTTTCTGATATCAGTAGCAAAGATAGGGCAGTGGGAATCCTGGTTCAACCACTTGTACCAGGGGCTGAGCTTCCAGGAAGAGGGGAATCCCTTCCTTCAAGCAAGGCAAAAGCTTCTGCACTGTGCTTTTCACTTCTCTGACAGGAACTATTGCTCGAGATGTATCTCATTTCTGAGCAGACTGGGCATGTCCTTTCCCTTCCCACAGCTCCTTGGCCAAGCCTCTGTGTTATGGTTCAGCATATCTCATCTTCATTAACCAATTTTCCCTGTTACGCACAGACTAAATGCTGTAAGTTAGATACTCACGCCCACACATCACCTTCCCTGGACAACAGGGTCTCCCAGCCCCACATATCTGGCTCTTGTCTGGTATGGAGTGAGCACAGAGCCTGCCAAACTGCCATCCTGTCACAGCATGTACTGCCAAAACATTTCAGTCAAGCTCTGATATCTTCTATAACACTGGCATAAATAATTACAACTCAGAAAAGAAAAGCAGCTTTTCAGCTGGTGCATTACAAAAAGGAAAATAATATTTTCCTTCAGAGGCTGGAGAAGATTATCTGCCCCCGCTGCTGCTGGCTTTTATTTTTGAGGGTGAAGAAGAAAGTGCTGGTGCTTTAGCAGACTGTGGTGCTCACAGACTGCTACCCACACAGGTTCTGCCCCTGCAGCATTGCCCTCCATGTGAACACAGCACATTTCTTCCTTTTTCTGATTTGCCTCTGGGATTTTAAAGTAATCTGAAATAATCTGCCTTTTTTTTTTTTTTTTTCCCTTCCAGTCTTCTTCTCTCATACAGATCTCAGCAGATGATGCCCCCATAAGCATATGGATTATGTTAACAAAATTTAGCTTCTGAAAACACATTGTGGTGTGTAAATTCATCCTTTGGTTTGGAGAACCTCATTTCTTATTGCAACACACGGAATCTCTCCTTGTAAGTCACCTATGCAATGTGATATGAATGTTCAACTATATCGGAAAAGATTTCTTCAGCTATGGGAATAAAGTTTGCAACCAAGCTTGCAAAGTGGCCACTAAGAGATACTGAAAGCTTGCAACAGGATTATCACTGATACCGAGCGGTATCATTGTTCTGCAACACGCAGCATTTCCCTCTGAGGCATCTCACACTCTATCACAGAAAACACTCACTAAACGATGATTGCTTTCAGTTCAGTTCTGCTAGGAATTCTAACTGGGAAAAAAAATTACTGGAACACTTCTAATAGGTTTTCTAATAGAAAAACACTTCACATGTAAAAATCAAAACATTTTGTAGGCATGTGTTGATTTCAACAAGTTTTTTGATAGGAACTGGGCAGATTTCCAGAAGAAACCTATCTGATGTACTGCCAGCCTCAGTGTCTGTTGTTTAAGCCCAACAGCTATTTATCTGGTGGCCTTCCAGAGCCCAGCTCCTGAGTACCACACATCTTCTGTGCAGGGATCAAGCAACACAGTGTTCCTTATCCGTAAGGAAAGGAAAAAACACTGTTCAATCCCAAAACATGTTGGGCACTTATATGCTGAGACATTTCTTGCCTTTCTCCACACAGCTGCTATGTAGCTGTGCTGAGAAGTGTACAAGTTACACAGCAAGGGACTGCAGCATAAAGGTATGCTCACGCTGCAAAAGAAACGTGATCACAAATTATCATTAACACCTAGCTGCAACTGCCTATTTATTACAGTTAGCACACACACATGAAAACTACTCAAAATAAATACCAGTATTTACACACTTATACATGCATGGATGTAAGCTGAGAGAACGTGTTTCATCCTCTGTTGCATAAGAGTAGGTCTATTTGGTGCAGCCTTGTGAAAACTAGGCAAGAGATGCAGAGCAAAGAAGCTACAGAAGCTGGCATTATTTCCACTTAATCAGTATGAAATCATTATAGCTTTGCTATGAAAATGAAACAACCCTAGTCATATAAGATACATCATGACACAGAAAAATTAGAAAACACTGTGAGCACTGCACAGCAAGATTTGTAAGCCTGCCAACAGAATCACAAACTCGCGCAGCTCTAATTTGTCTAGGAAAAAGGGGTGTTTAATTGCTGTGCATAATAAACACACAAACGTCAGAGAGCAGCCATGGATAACATGTACAAGTAGATTCCAGCTGTACTGCTAAGGAAAAATCAAAGTGATTTATTTTATATCTTGATGTTAAGACCAATAAATCACATTAAAGCAAAATGACCAAATTTCCCTAAGTGCTCAGCACTCAGCAGCTCTTGCTGGCCTCGCTTTTGAGCTCTCTTCAAAATGCATTCATTTCATTTAGGTATCTGCAGGGTACAGCTGCATGCAGCTTTACCTGAGCTGCAGTGGTCTTCACGAGAAATAGATTTTTAGCATGACCAATTAGCCCATACAAAGCTGATCACTAATGTAGCTCTCATGCTTCTAGTGCCTGAACTACTTTAGTGAGAGCTAACTCTGGTCAGTCTTCTCTCTTCTCCATTTGCAAATCCCCCAAGCATCAGCTGATAACTTTCAGAAGTCTGTCTGGTTTTTGTTGCCTAACGAGAGCCTCTGGGGGTTAGCCCTTATACAAATACTTAGTCAGAAATTCATCTTTGTTCTGCTCCTCGCTACTGCCAGTAGAGATCACCAGATGTCTGATGTGTAAACGAATGGGCTTATTTTAACGTTATGTTTGTATCTCAGAGTTTATTTCTTTTCATCACTGAGTGAATTGAGAGAATACAATGGAACCAGTCTACTAGAAAAGGATATGAATTTTGTCACAGGGAGGTCACCAGCCTGCAATTAGCCTAAAATCAATACTCCTCGCAGTTGCTTCTCAAGATAATTTTCATTGATAGCTGGAGAAGACATTTTCACGTAAACCATTCTGGCAGGCAAGGAAGTCTTCTTTTGCTGGGGTACTCTCCAAGCCATGGTTCAGCCCACTGCAACATCTCAGACCATCTCAGTGAATGCTTTAGAGTATGCTGTGCACAAACCAACTTAATCTACTCTGTAAGCAATTTGGGTTTAATTTGTTTTTCTAATCATCTAACCTTACTTTCCTGATAAGATGCCTAAGACTTTATGGACTGTTTAATAAGGAACTTTAAAATCTTGTCAAAGTGCTGATATTTTGTCCTTGACAAAAACAAACCTAAGTTTAACAATCACTTCACTGTTACATTGCCTTCTCTACCAAACTGGCTTCAAGAAAAAAAAAAAAAAAAAGCATTTGTTTCCATACTGAGATTACAAATCACTATCAATGACTCAAGCAGTAGAATGACAAACCACTGTAAGAGGGTATTCTTTGAGACTTCAGACACATTCAGAGCTATCACATTGCACAGAAGTCTGTGTTTGTATGTAACATTCTTACTATCTGCAAATGCCCTTTCTTTACTGCAGAGAATTTCCTGTATTACAGTCAACACAAAAACTCTGCCTGCAATTCCCCTAAAAAGTAATAGGGTGATCAATGAAGTTGAATATCATGATTTTTTTTCTACTTATTTAAAGCATAAGATTTATGTGAGAGTTGGACTGTGTTTATCTGACTCATAAAGGATATTGTTGACTTGCAAAGCCTCCTAAAATAAACATTTCTAAAGCCAATTAGCATGAACTTGAAATTAATAGCAGAAATCAGAATCTGACTTGCTTTCTAGGTTGAGTGTGTAAGACCTATCCTCATCCTCAGTGCCATTTGTAAAAAAGTAAGTAGAATATTTTAGAACTTCCAAGTCCTTCAGAATTTACAGTCTAACCAAGAATAATACCAGGAAATCATGGTAGCCTGTTCACTTTTTTATCTTAATGTCAGTCCCCAGTCTGAATAAAAACTGTGCACAACATGGAGAGTATTTCCCTCCACGATCACAAGGCTGAAAAAAAAGATTTACCCAAATATGAAAAAGAAACTGCCATCATAAATACAGATAATAAATACATTTGTCCTTTGTTCTAGTAGAAGGTGCACAGTTGGAGAAAGGAGAGGCTGGGGACTCAGGATTATTTAGTGCAGGGGACTGTTCAGCCATCTGTCCGTATCTGAACAGATAGCAACCTCTCCCATTTGTGCTGGAATAATCTCTTTGCAACATCTTGCTAGATCAAGGTTGGTAATGAAAAACTGACTGAAAAACTGGGTTATAAAAGTCATGTCGAAGAAAGTTATTAGCAGAAACCTGTAACAGAGAAGACAGTTATAGGAGAGCATATTATGATGCTAAGAATATAGAGACAGATACAAACGGTGCCTCCCCAAACCCTTGCATACTCAGAGGGTAAAATCATATTTATATTAGCTACTGACAGTTGGAAGCTTTTCTTTGAGCACCACAGAGAAAGTACTGCATCTCAAATCAGTTAGCCAGTAGGTAAAACATTCAACAAAGTTGAAATGAAAACACTTTTCAGTATTTTTAAATGTTATCCAAGTGTACACAATAAGACCTAGTAAGAAAAGCTGAGTAAAGTATTTGTCAGAATCACTTGTTAAAAACTTTCATTAGCTGTTTTCACATCACAAAGAACAGTAAGAAAAGGCATAAGTTTTAAACTACTTCTAAGCATACTAAAAAAAATTCAAAATGGAATGTCATTCTATTGCTTTAACAGGAGTTAAGCTGGCATGAGAAATACAAGAAGTACAAAGATATATGTGCTTTTTCTAAAGCAGATCTTTTTGGAAACTTGCAACCTACAATTTCTTGGGAATTGAAAGGTAATTGAGTCATTAGGGTGAGAAGATTGATTCAGGCATTCAAAGCATGAAGCCGGTGTTTAAGCTTATAACCTGTGATTCAACTACAACCTTCTATCTTCCCAGCACTATTTATATGGCAAATAAATCAGTGTTATGGGATTTACATAATTGATCTGTATATAAGCTCCAAGTTAAAATAAAATGTTGCACTTCCTTTGTCAGAAATGGGAAAACATAAACTTCCATTTTGCAATGTAGCGAGCAAACAGATTTAAAGCTTGCATCTCAGAGCATATATGAATCACATCAGGTTGTGTGGTCAAACACATAAAAGGCTTGAAGTCTCCTAATGACTTTACAAGTCATCTTAAAGCCATTCAATTTAGATAACCTTTTCAGAATAATGGCTTCTAAAGCTGCAGTTCAGCACAAATCTGGCAATTTTACTGTACAGCACATCCACATCTTTGAGAAATGATCAAGGAAAGATTAAACCACTTCACAATAGGATAAACTATTGCTTCAACTTGCAGTTTTAAGTGAAGTACTATCAAGATCCTCTTGAAGAGCCCTGCTTTAATATTTAGATTCTCTAGTACCCAGAATGCTGCTTTAGGTTTATCAGATTTACAATAAGAGAGAGAAGGGAGATTTACTAAGTCAATATTGCTTGCTAAACTACATTTCTCAGGCTGAGTTACAAGCACATTATGCTTTATAAATTAAACTGGACTGTCAAGATAAATGCATAGGCAATACAGTGCCATTTGTAAGTAAATGCCTCTTTATGTTTAAACAGGTTCTTATAGACCAAGAGGCTGAATTTCTTTTCCCTAACGACTTTATAAATCTATAAGCCAACGGAATAAAATGAAAAGGAAATGGACCATAGGTCTGTGTGAAGGATTGATGACTCAGACAGTACTAAGTGTACCAGAAATGATTGTTTTTCTTGTCTTTAGTTGGCAATCTTCTAATCATCACGGGGGGGATAGGAGTAGAGATGAGAAAGGAATGCAATAAGCAGTAATTTTAACTTCCTAATTCTTCTTCTAGGAAAGATTGCCTTTGTTACTTGCATATTCTGATATAGAGATGATAGTACTAACTCAGCAGGTTACGTGTTCTGCCGGGTGTGCTGAGCTTACTGTGTTTCACCCTGCCACTTACAGCGGAATGATGCCCTACTGCAGGAGCAGAATGACTACTGATTAAAATTGCAGAAACATTCACCAATTACCACCACTGAGAAGGGAATATCAGTTTGTAAACTACATAGTAACAATCTCTTATCCTAGTCCCAACAGGCTGTGTTCCATCTCCACCTGTTTAGAGAAATGTTTCTGCATTGCCCATAAACATGCAGCAGAAATGCATCAGCAGCACAGATACATCAAATCCTGCAGCCCTTTGTATGGCTGGACTGTGGCACTTCCACTGCAGGATGGTCCTTCTCTGGGTTATAGAGAGAAATCTTTAATTTCTTTCTTAACCTACCAAATTTATGTCTGAAATAGGTATTTCTTTAATCCGTTTTAAAGTGCTGTAGCCATTCCAACAGGCAAACAAAAAATAAGTGCCTTTGCAGCTGTAAAATACATAAAAAGCACTGAAGCCATTGCTCAGCATAAAGCGAAGCCCGAGAAGTATACGTGATTTCAGATTTCATTTTCAAAGATGGTAGACATTGCTTTTAAAGCTAATGATTCCTTCTCTGGCATTTAACATCATTCAAGAACATATCCACGCAATTTGTCTATGCTCTCTGTAGAAAATACAAAAAGATGTATGCAAGCATTTATGAGGACACACTGCTATACACTCGGCAAGTCAATATAGACTCACAGTTTGCAGTGTATAACTCATGAGCTGTAGGCTGGTACGGCACATCCTACATTATGAAGGCTCAGTGCAGGCCCTGAAACCTGTGAAATGAAACAGAGACTGAAATTCAGTGCTGCCACAGAAACAGAGCAAAACTTACTTGGCTGCAGTTGCTCACAGGGCAGCTCTTCAGAACTCTTACAGGGCAAACTATTTAAATAATACATCGAAACTTAATCTGTAAGGCCTTAAATCCTAAGAAAAAAATTTTGCTTACAGGGACCCCCTCCGTACAGCAGACACGCTCTATGCACTCTGTAAACTTTTAATATCAAAGTAGCCAGATGATGTGAAGGCTTATGCCTGCCAAATGAACTGTCCATTGTACAGCTGCCAAGGACAGAAAGGAATTTCAAGATATGACTACGGCTTAATAACTGCATTGGGTTTACGTGTCGTGATGCTGACAGCAGGGTGCAGTGCCTCTGTGAGGAGAGACTGGGACTGTCCCACGCCAAACACAGCCAGTTCCAAGCCCCACCGGGGCACACCACAGAAATGACATTCCTTCTTAACTGCACAGTTTAAATAAAGTGCACTGTTCCCCCCATCCACGTTTTCAGAAGCTTTGTTCAGAAAGGAGCACAGATTAAAAAGTGGAAATCTCCGGTCTTCATGAAGGAAAAGACTAACAGTTTTACTTAGAATACTATGAGAAAGTGAAAGAAAGACTTTACATTTCCAAAGCTTGCTATTTTCCTGACTCTGTAACAGTCAGCCTGAGTTTCCAAGGGAAAATAGTGCAACTTAGTGAGAAGTCAGTGGAGGATGCTGCTAGAACAGTAGTAACTGTAAAAGCCACTGTCGTGTGCGGCCTAGACAGAAAAAATAAGTACTGTGAGAAACTATTGCTTATTGCTGGGAATTAAATACTTTTTTTGTGTGTAGTCTGAAATAAGTGGCATTTGTTGTAGTATGATTTACCTGAGTGAGCTTGCAAAAAAAAAAAAAAAAAAAAAGGGGTATATTATGTTCCAGATTTGTACAGCAAGCAGAGCAGGAGCACACTTCCTCACGTTGTTGCTGCCCCATGTGTCAAAGATCCTTACAAGGCACATTTAACATATTTTAATCAGAATATCTTAACTGAGGAAGCCACCTGCAGAAACTGGTTTTCAGAGTGGAAATGGTATCACAATTAAACCTAGCAGATGCACAGAGGGCACCAATCATGAACTAGAGAAGTAGAAAACCTGATTTTATTTTCCTTCTCTCACATTTATTGAGAGAATTTGGCCTGAGCTAAATATTCAGTACAAACGTTCTTGGTCCTTTGGCACATAAAATACAACATAAGCACTTCCAGGAACTTTTACACTAAGTTAAATTTTGACTGTATGCAAGGTGTTTATCACTCCTGAATGCCAGGTGCTGATTTACCGGAGGAGAACGGGAGAGAAAAAATGCCTGCAAAATTCCCACAGTACAGCATGCTGGGGTGTACGGCTGGAGTTGGAGCTGCAGAGCCCACCATCCACAGACACATCTGATGCAAGGGATGCACTGTCTTCATAAAACATCACACGTACTGCAGCCCGGCAGAAGGGTTTTGCTGCTTTGTTCAAATGAGTCCATAAGTACACAGAAAGCTTCCACAAGGCAGTTAGGAACTGTGGCAGAAGACAATATATAGTAGCCAACTAACTAGAAAAGCCAACAACAGACAAGTAATCCAAGATCAAAATAAAAAGATAGTTAAGCTGGCATTTTCACTTGAAGAGGTGGTAATTTGAAAGAAATTACAGTGAAGTCACTGTAAATGAGAATGGAATTTAGTTGTTATATGAAGATACAAGAAAACGTGAAGTTGAGTATCATAGACAAACTGTCATTATTTACCTTAGAAAGCTGCCACAGGTGGACTTAACAACATTAAATCGACAGAGGTTTGGCTTATGTCCTTTTCTCCCCCAGCTGAATAGAAGTGAGAAAATACACACACTGACTGATATTTTCTGAAATGTTGTCTCTTTTCTAAATAACTGCTTTGACCCAACATTGGATGAATTGCAACACTGAAGCTGAGTAGTTGCATCTGATTGTTCAATTCTAAGGGCAAATATGGGGTGCAGAAATGTTTTGATTTGTGTTGGAACAGAACAGCCATACACAGTAACACCACAAAACAGTTTGTGCATGAGAAGACAAAGCTTTCATTTTTAAAATTTCTTTCTGCACTGTCAAGTATGTATTTGATCTCCTTGTAAGATAAAAAAACATTCTTACTGATGCATGTGCTCAAATAGAACCGAACAATATTTTTTATTACTGCATGGACTATATGGACATTCTAAAAGACAGTATTTCTATGAAGAGTACGTAAGAACAGGTTTGATTTAAATTTTAATTTTGGACAATTCCTCAGGAAATTGAGAATTTTCCTTCTGCTTTTTTGTTTCACTTTATGCGCTTGTTATGATATGCAATTAATACCAAGCATTTCTGCATCCCCTCAGTCTAATTGTGTCTAGATTTCAGTCTGTTTTAATCAAGGCATTTTCACCCAGTACATAACTCCCTCAGTAGCAGTTCTAGTTGCAGAGAGAGGAGATGAGTGGCCCCTTTATACAAGGCTACATTCATAATGATCTGTGGAGATGTCGCTTTTCATCTGCTGCCCTTTGATAAGGAAGCAAAGATTTCCCACTCAGCTGATTAAAACTGAGTGACTGCATAATCTTATAATAATCTCATCTATTACTCAAACAAAATGGTTACCTACTGCATCATAGTGGCTAATAAGAAAAAAGGGCTCCATTCTATGTCGAGGTTTCGTAAATTGTCTGCTCTACCATATTTAGTTCATGGTTAACTTATGCAAGACCTTGTCTCCGCCTCGTGTTTTTCCCTTTAGTAACATGACACATCAATGGGAAACACTTTAAACTGTCTACAGTAGACACTAGAACGCGGTAAACATAAAAGAAAACTTAAGATCACTATAATACTTTAACGTAGCTATGGGTAGCCCACCTTGTACTGCATAATTTCCAGAAGCCTACAGAAAAATCTAAAAAGCACCACTAGCATTTTGTAAAGACACCATGTTATCGCTTTCTTGTGATCAAATTCTCTCACAGAAGTGGAAAAATGTGCAAGGTGGAATATAGGTCAAAAAAAGGTAAGATACGGGGATCAACGAGTGCATAGCAAAAGACGCATTGCTCCAGTTTTCCTCAGTGGCCAGGATGGCATCTAGATCTTCTGGCAGAATATGGCATTGGCCTATAGAAACTTTTATTTTGATAAACTGAAGATGCAACTAACTTTGCTGAGAAAGTCTCTCCATTTCCAGATCCAAACACAGCAAAGGGGTGCCTGTATTTTTTCTGAGTAATCTTCTTTTGTCCAGAATAAAGAAATCTACCTTTCAGCTTTCCTGCCTTAAGTTTCTCATCAGCTTCCCTTTCGTATTTTTGTAACTTGCCATAACTTAGTGCAGCAGCCAAAGTAAGAGCTTCCAGCCTAGAGGAACCAAATAGCAAGGATCACCCTCAGAAAGATGTGCTCATTTGCAGCCTCTTACAAAGCTCATCTTGGTATTATGTCTTTATTTCCTTCAAATTCTGCTTTATCTCATGCTCTAGGTGTAATTTCGACAAAATTCACTTGGTGATTGTAAGACATAATTGCCATCCTTCTCTCCCCAAAATAAAGTGAATTAGCTCAGGTGTTACACATACTGTTAATGAAAAAAAAGCTTCATGTATATGCAGCCATTCCTGGTGTGATGGACTTTCTTAATTGCGGTCCCCTTACTTTTTAGCCAATTTTGAAATATCTGAGCCTAAAAACAATGAGATATGATTAGCATGTGTAAGCAACCACACAGAAAAAGTCTTGTGTGTCAGCGTACCTGGAGTTCTCTGTTTCCTAAAAATGCCCGAGATTCCTCATCCTTAATATTATGATACTCTTCAAGAAGCTTTGAAAGTAAAAATTAATTATGTCATAGTCTTATTGCTCATGCTCTTCAGACAATTTCTAGTAACATGGTAACTAAATTTAAGCCACACTTTCTGTAAGATTCCTGGAAATCAGGAGAATCCTTACTTTCCACTTTGTGTTGTATTAAGATATCAAAATAACTGGAGAAAGGAGAAGAGTTGACCGTATCCTGTCTAGTTCAGATTTAGGCAATAAGTTCTGCAGAGAGAGATAGAGATTCTGTGATAACAAATGCTTTGTACTCATATGAAACACAAGAATATCAGAGCTCCCTGTACAGACACTGAAGTATTTATATAGTTGCCTTTACATCTTATTAGAGTTGCATGTGTAACAAAGCATCCACACTTAAAAAGTGAACATTTCACTTATATGTATATGTATATGTATGTATGTATGTATGTATGGGTAATACACTGCAATCCAGAGATGTAAATTGCTGATTCCTATGGCAGAATTATCTAACACTGGTGTTGAGATGGCAGTTTTACTTCCCGTTAAACTACAAGCCATTTCAAAAGGACAAAAAAATACATAACTCTTGATTAAGTTGAAACGGCTAAACAGTTTTTAACTGTTCAGTTAATAGAAGTAGAAATAGAAGCTATAAAGGAATAGCTATAAATCTACAGTGTGCATCTCAGAGGTGGGAGCTTTCTAACAGTTATCTAAGGTATCTACCTAGAGCAGCCCAAGTCTTCTTTCTAATGGTAGAAGGTGGCTATTCCAAAGTAAATGTTTTACATTCTTAGAGGAATGCATATTTTTAGTACCAGGCTTTTTGCTGGCAGAATGCTTTGTTTCGCTGTCTTTTATCTTTACCTCTTCTTTAAAAATACAATCTTAGTAGGTAGTTATCTTGAGGTAATACAAATAAATCCATTCATTATCTAGTATCAATTTTCAAAAGCTGAATTGATTCACAACAGGAATGCTTGCGATGTACCTGGAAAGGCTAGATCTAAGCCAGGCTCAACTGCAGGACCACTGACATCTCCAGACTGCAGAGATTCTTTACTGTGCAGGCAGCTAAACGTCATTTACAGAAGCACTTACCAACACAGCCTGAACTGTCCTCAGGCCAGGTCTGAAAAATTACAGAAACCCATCCTTTTCTTTCATTCTCATATCTGAATCTTCTACATTAGACAATGATTTGTAATCATTATCCATATATTCTCAAGATCAGTTTAAAATATCAAGTTTTTTCTCTTTTCACTGGAAAATACTGTGCTTTTTTACACTTTACATCTTTTACTCCATGCATTCTGTCAAAATATATGATGTAACAGAATTCTGATTATCTACTATTACAGTCTGAGATTTTCTCATCTCGCGTAAGAATGCTCTTCTGGCTGCTCTGACGATTGTTAAATAAATAGTACTTAAATGTTTCAAGTTTCAAACTTACTTTTCACATGCATGAGATACAGAAATTGTGCAGACGTCTTCTAAACACTGAGATTTAAAACAATGGAATTTGTCTATGCTATACATATACTAAAAGCACACTCACGTTGTTATCCTCTTACTTGGTAGAGTGATGAACTACTCAGTAGAGGTGCAATGATCTTTTAACTACTTTTGTCTTCAAAACACCCTTCTGAGGATAACATTACTTGCATTTGCGTGGAGGTGATCACAGACCTGAAAACATTTTCGTGTTATCTGCTTCTTTAAACTGACAATGATAGGAGCTGTTTACAGTTTCAAAACACTTCACAAGTAAAAACTGGTAAGTGAAACATTCCTTTCTACTGCATAAGTGAACAAATTTTCTTAAAAGAGTAAAGTTCTGAAAAATTAGCTACATAATTTAATCTCAAATAGTTACTGACATTACTCTTCAGTAAAATGAATCACTTAGCCTCAAGCAATACTGATATTGGGGAAATATCATTAGCTAAAGAAAAATTACACTCAGTTTCTGGACTGCAACTCTACTGATAAGAGAAAGAAGAAGGCATTCAGATATTGGCTTAGAAGGATAGGATGCTTAACGGATAACTATGCAGCGTCCCCTTCTGCTGACATTCACCAGGCAGCAAACTAGCTTGATACCAAAGCTCTGTAACCAACTGGGCAGTACTACCACATCTGTCTTTTAGTATCCCCAGAATCACACATTTTTAGAGTAAGAGGTCACCTGAGATTCCAGATGGAGAGAGAAGGGAGGAAAAATTTGCTGCTGTATCTCGTCTCGCACATGATTTTAGCTTTATCTCACTCCATTTTGAGTTGAATATCCATCTGAGTAATAACAGTTTGACAACTCAATCATAACTCACAGATTCATTTAATTAAAATGGGAAATTACCACTCTGTGTATCAAAACATACTGCCTACCTTATCTTTCAAATCAACTATTTAAAAAAGCAATCAACCCTGAAAAAAAGTACTCATCCAAACTTTCTTAGATACCATATGAATAATGATGCAAAACTGCTATTACATAAATTTCATTCAGAGAACCCTAGGTCTTTCTAAGGCTGCCAAGTAAAGCTACAGAAATATCCTAGATAGCAAATAAATTAAAAAAAAAAAAAAACCTGTTTGTCTGATGTTTCAGAGTTTAAATCTATTTTCTTATGCATCTCTTTGCAGAAGAGAATCAGCAGGGAACACACAGTACCTTAATTAGCGCTGTTCTCAAATCTACAAAGATGACAGGTATATTTTTCTAAGGCAGTAGCTTTAGTTAAATAAAAGTACGTCTATAGCTAAAAAATCATGGAATGAAAATATAAATTTTAAGGAATTTTGACAGAGTTTTATGTCTTTTAAATATTTATGGAAAGTTTAAATCGCAGCTAGTATTCATTCAGACCATTACTTGGACTACTGCATAAGTATGTTTGGCCATATAAGTGGCCAAATAATTGGTTCAGAAAACTGAACACAAAGGAATATTTAGTCTGTCGCAATGAAAAATTTTTGCAATGATTTTATTACTTTATTTACAGGTCTGTTATACCTTCAAAAAAAGAAACGAATCAAAGGGAAGGAACAGTGCTGAAAGCATTTAGGAAACAGACCTAAGACTTGGGTTACTACCTCAGGCAAACTTCATCAGGTTGCACCCTCCACAGTCTTTAACATTTGAGGACTGCTATTGAGAAATTTTAGCTTGGGAATATAGTATTTTAGGAGGATCAGACTTCAGCATTAGAGGAAAGTGGTCTTTTTTTAGGATCGAAAAGAAAAATCACCACTCAACCCAGTAGCAACAATAAGGAATCACTCCTTCGTGAAGTCTCGGTTGTCACTGCCTTACGTAAATAGTATCCCTCTAAACTAGAAAATAAACGAGTAGGATCCCATTTCTTCATATCACCTCACTTCCTCATACTGGCAGCCACAATGTCCACTGAACTTAAAAAAAAGAAAAAAAAAGTTCCACCTTGGAATATATGTTACAATACACCGTAGTATTTCTTCTTCCTTTTGTCTTCAAAATTCTGAAAGTAAAACTGCACTGAAAAAGCTTTTTGGCCTTTATAATGTGTGCCATTGGCTCAACTGTTGTCACTGGGAAATGACAACCACTTAATTGAAATGAAAATATTTTATTTGCTGCTTTACTGGATAAAGAACATTGACTTTGAAGCCTTTGTTACATGTAGCTCTGTGTTCACAAAAAACTTTAACACAGAATAAAGCAGCTTTCTGTGTTCAGTGGTGGGAGTTCTGTGTTTGTTCAACATCTTGCTTTTGCAGAAAATTTCTTTCAAGTCCTCTCTAGGAGGTTTCTTCTTAAGAAGGTCCGCTGTCATTCAATTTTCATGAAATTGTCTTTATTTCTTTACTAATTAAAACAAAATTTCAAACGATAGATTAATTTGCACTTTTCCATGACAATTTTATATTAATTAAGTCAAAATTAAATTAGTTCTTGAAAGTAAAAATTTAACATGAATTGTTTCTTGGCGTGTTTCATAAAATAGATCAGGGAACTGTAGAGTGAATGAATAAACTACCCATATTATGTCACATTGCTGTAATGCTGAAAAAAAGTCTGGTAAGAACTTGAGGTTTTTAACCACAGAAGTAGTGATAAAGTTCTTGTGACAGGACGATTTAAGATTTTATTCATGGTCTAAGCAGTTGTGGCTATCTGATCATTAAAATACCAGTAAGAAATCTACTAGATTAAATAGGCTCAGATAAAGTGATGAGGATGTTAAATCTAAAGACTCACTGCATTCTTCCAAGATAGCTCATAAAGTAGATCTAGTTGCTTTCTACCTGTTAGTATGAAGCAAAAGTATACCGGAATTTTCTGTTAGATGGTCCTGCTCTTCAAGCCCTCACATACCCGTCATACCATATGACCAGCATTCCCTAACCATCTTCCTTGCTCCAGTCTTTTCCGGGACCTGGGATTACAAGAGTTGTCCATGCCTAGTTCTTCTGAGGAAGAAAACACAAGGTGGGACTTTGCTCCATATCATAGCTCAGAGCCCCTCACCAGTTCTGCTGGCTAGATGGATAGTTTGTTTAAATGTAGATTAACTATACTACAAATTTTATTACTCTTCCAGAAAATGTATATACATTTGCCCTATGTGACCGGAGGAAGTTATGACTATCCTATTGCAAACTAATCTAGTGCTTCGTACACACTCCTGCAGAGGAAAATAAATCACTGAAGTACAACTTCTATGTAATATAAATGTGCTGCTCTTCTTAAAGATCAGAAGAACAAACACTTCACCTTCTGGGTGACAGAACGATATCCTTAAAAAAGAAAACTGCAGCAGAGGATATCGAACATAACTAAGTATACTGAATGTTAAGTGCTGTTCCATCTAAATACAGGTAAAAAAAAAGGAGCTGCTCGGCAGCGAAAACTTCATTTTAGAAAGGAAACCGAGCTATCATCTGCCACAATTTTTAACATGGTATTTCCTCACCTTTTATGACAAAGAATTTTTCAGAAGCTCAGACATTAGTTTCACTGATATATTTCCTGTCCATCACAGATAAATTTTCCATTTTGCTAGTGTAAAATTGATTACGAATGATGGGTCTCTGACATCTATATATCTGTTACCAAGAATAACAGGCAGCCTCTCATACATGCATTGCAAATGCGATGCTATTATAATCCTTATGCATTAATACAGACAGAGATGCATGTGAAGTTAACAATAAAAAAAAATAGGCTCCCAATAGGTATCGTGAGCATTCCTAACAAATCACATGTTGCACCTAGAACACCAAAAGTCTCATAAAAATTCATAAAAATGCCATCTTCTCCTTTTTGCAAATGCGCCTTTAAATAATCTAGCCACAGAGCCTGCAAATCAGTTCAGCCTTCTAACATTGTATTATTTGGTAAGGGAGGCTGCAAAGGAGCCAGGCTCCCTGCAGCGCTGCCCAGTGCCAGGAGCAGAGGCAGTGGGCACAGCCCGGAGCACAGCAGTTCCCTCTGCCCGTCAGGCAGCACTGCTGTGCTGTGCAGTGCCCGAGCCCTGGCACAGGCTGCCCACAGGCTGTGGGGTCTCCTCCTTGGAGCTCTCCCAAAGCCGCCTGCCCGAGATTATTTTTACTGAGCTTTCTTTCAAAGTGAAAATATGTATTTCTTGGGCTGACTCTGTGCTTGAACTGGTGCTAAGCTGAAAATTACAATTAGGATGCAATCTTTAGTTCTAGGAACAATATGTGATGATCAGACAATTAAAAACTAAAGAAAGTTAAGCTGTGGAAGTTATTTATAAGAGCAGCTCTTAATCTCCCACAGAGATACAGAAAGATTTAGATTGCTCACAAGGTTAAATGTGACAAATTCAGAGGAGCAAGTAGACATGTATACTTTATTTACCAAGTAATCAATAATTGGCACAGGCTATTAGGTACGTGGAAGGTTCTCTGTCATTTAATGTTTTTAAAATCAGATCCGGGTATCATTCTCAAAAATATTCCAACACTTCAAGCCAAATTTAAAGTGATTGGGTTGGTCTCTGACCAAACTGCATCAGAGCTCCAACTAGGACTGCATATCATTTCATCTTAGTCTTCAATTCAATATTCTCAAAGTTCATATGATGAAAGAAGAGTTTCATTAAACAGCCTCTAAGTTATTCTGAGATGCTACAAAGAGAAGATTATCTTTTTTATTGTAAAATTATTTTGTACATTTTATCATGCTGAATGTTAGACTCATGTTTACAGCATGATAAGCTCTGAGCAATAGTTATCAGAAGAAAGTCAGCTCGTGGCACAAATGATACTGAAATCTCCAGAATCATAAGAAACTAAAAGATTATGTTATTTAAACAAGAATCAGGCTTCAAGTTAAGAGTAATATAAAATGGAAAAGGATTTAAGAAAAATAACGATGCACAAAATTTTGGCACATCCGCAGTTCCTTTCCTATTTGACAAATCCTGAAAGGCATAGAGCTCTTAGAATACACTTATTGGCCACAATATAGGATCAGCCTTAAACACAGAAAGAAGCAACTCTGAAATTGTCAGTTTGAGGTCAAAGCAGCTTGATTAAAGACGGTAATTATTACTTCCTCTTATCCTTCAAATAATAGAATTTATCACAGCACTTTGTCATCAATACAAACAATAGGAAATGATTCTATCTATCCATCACTGATAAACAGATGTAGAGGAGATTTTGTCTCGCTCATAATTACAATGCTCAGAACATCCCTCCTATTTGCACGTGCCATTATACCATTTGCCTCACTGAATTCTGTGCTTTGCTTGGAAATTAAATCAGGTCTCAAATTTGAAACCAGGACAATATTGAATCCCAAATCTATCAGAAAGTGCTGTCTCCTTCACTGAGTAGAAATTTCCATTTTCCCCTCAAACTATTAATATTAAGATACAATCACAAGGAAAAAAAAGAAAAAAAACCCTGAGCTTTAGAATATATCTCTTTGCTGAATAAGTGACAAAAAGTTAAAAGCAGTAATTTAGGAAACTTAAATGTGACAGTGTGTGATAGATGTGAGTTGGCAAGGCAAGAAAATGAGAAACATTAAAATCATATATTAGAATAGATCAAGCTCTACATACCAGTTTATGTCAGCAAATTTCTTTTGATATGTCAAGTCCCTATAGGGCTAGAATTCAAGTATACTTTGAAGATATATTTTAAGAAGAATATGTTTATGTTTAGAAACGTAATAAGGTCATGTGTGTATGAAAATCAAAGAAAAATAAAATTGAATGCAGTATTAAGTTCACTGCAAGGTTTCTCACTGTGCAGCATTTCCAGTGTTTTTCATGTTCTTCAGAACATTGCAGATTCTTTTACCGATATAGTCTTCTGCTTTCCGAGGTACAGAGCAGAATGATGTAAAAGGCCATATGGGATTTTATCCCCAGCCATTGCTTATCAAAAATTATACCAAGTCAGTGAAATGCTGCTTGCTTAAAGGACATCAAGTAAATTGAATTCAGGTATGCTCCATCTTCCACAGGACGCTGTCAAAGGCTTTGTCACTACTAGCAGGGGAACAAAACACATATTCTAGTCAATGCTGAGCCATAGCCAGAGGTTCACAAGGAAGCTGAATCCCTACATCTAGATAGAATCCATAATATCACTGAACAGAAGATCACTCAGTTATAAATAAACAGATGTACATTGAATCCTTGCCACCACTCCATTTTAAATATACTATTGACTAGCAATTAGATGTAATAGCAATAATTCTGCATCTGAGATGCTATTGCTAAAATCAGAACAAGGACGTTTTGCCTATTTTCACACAGCAATATTACTGTGTGGTTGCTGCCTTAGTACCAACAATGTGGATAAAATGAAAGGAGCAATGCTTTGTGATCCAAAACTGGATAGTCCAAAGCCTGAAAAAGAAAAGAAGGGCAAAGTGCTGACAGTCTTACTCAGCTTAGTTTCTCCATCACCATCGAGATACGAAAAAAGATTCCTCTGCCAGTAGGGACAACTCCAGGAATCAAGTCACTCAGTACAAATGCAGTGAACGGTCCACGTGTTTACCGCTGCTACTTCCAAGTACATTCCAGGTGCGTGACAAAAGGTGGGCAAATAGGGAAGTAAAACACAGTGAGATAACTATTCCTCCCCCAAGACCTCACAGGATCTTGGTACTTGGATCAGGGAACTCAGCTGTATTGATCCCTAGGGAAGATTTTGCATTTGGGATCATTGCGGAGGGAACTGAGTAATCCAGTGAAAGCTTGGGCACAATCCTCATCCAGCCCTAGCATGATACATATGGGACTCGAGAGGTACAGTGCTGTGGAGGACTGTGCCTCTATGCCACTTGATGGCACTGGCAGTAATGTTAACACTGCAGTTCAGCCTTTTGCATCTTTTAAGTCTGGAACATAATCAAGTATGACTATGCATTATTGCATTTACAGAAAGATTATCAGATTTCCTCTCTTCTTTTTCCCTTTCTAAATTAATGTCTTAATACGTTTGCTTGTACAATGCATCCTGGTGGATAAATAAACTATCTGCTAGCGCATATGAGCACGTTTATAGTTTATATGTACACAAAGTAAATGCATGTAAAATGGCTTTCTTCTTCCTAACTGTGAATGGATCTACATAAAGCCATTTCAAAGACTGATGTTTGACAGCATTATAAAAGGCACAAATGCTTAAATGATTCTGAAGCAAAGGTGAGCCAAAGGTAAATAGCATCTAGAATGACAGGGTGGCCCATATACTCCCTCAGCAGCCACCCAGACCCAGCTGCAGCTCCAAAACCATCAACACAAGTGCCTGCGGACTCTGCCAGGAAGCCAGATGCCATTTTCTGGAAAACTGTGTTCTACAGCTTGGCATCTGGTGATTGCGATGACCAGCCAGTAACCATGACGGGAGGGGAGGGAAATATATTTTCTTCAGTAAATGGTACTCCAGTGAACAGTAAGCAACTGATCTCCCCCACTTAAAATTGCCATTCTAAAGAAAGAAAACAAAAGAAAAAAGAAATAACTCACAGTATTTATCAAAACGTACACACACAAGTAATATTTTCCTGCACTAAGAATGCGATAAACCCAAGCTCTCATTTATGAGAACTCATAAATGATACATTTTTTGAAGGCTTTACTCAAGCATCTGTAGAATTTGTTCAGTTCTTTGTTATTATCCAAATAGTGTACCGGCAATAGGAGGGTGGGTTATGAGGCAGTCCTGCATAGCATTTCATGGACCATCAGCTCTCCCTGCCAAACCCTCTCCAGCTTTATCTAAAAACGTTCAATTCAGCAGACCACTAGGAGGCCTTCCAAACTCCGCAGTTGGATAATAACCAATCATCTATCTTCTGCTGTGTATTGAAATTTTGCACACTTCGGGAGACCAGGAATTTTCTGCAATGTGGCTAGAAATCAGACAACTCCATGCAAAATGCAAAGGAGGTATTTTCTTCTGCAAGAATTTCCTGACTGAAAAATTATCTTGTTTTCAAGCCTGAAATCAGACTTACGGTTACAACAGGTAGTCCTTTACTCTGAATGGAATGTTCCTCAGTGCACCCTACCATTACAGGCTCCCAAGAATTATTTGTCAGATAAAGCATAAAAATTAGGTGATCATAATTTTTTTCTAGTAGCTGATATAGAATACATCCCTTCTTAGCAGTAAAACGCTCGAACAATTAAATACTATATTCTCATGTTTAATCAATAATATTTCTGTGAATTTTAAGAGTTAAAGTGCCAGACTGGCATCATCATTGAGCAACATCAAAGCTCGCCATGCCCCAGGAGCAGACTGTCAACTGGACAGACAATCAGTGACCTAGTTTATTTCCAACTTTGTTCTGTGTTGGAGGAAAGCAAACTGGTCAGCTCTACTTTTGATACATACTGCTTCTCAGATCACCCTCATTTAGTAAAGCACCTGCTTGAAGTGAAATTCAGGGTCAAGTCTCTTCTGTGTGGGCTGGATAGCAAATGGCTTTGGTGCCCCCATGTACCACAAAATTTCTCAGTATCACAGTATAAATCATCTATCTTTATCATCTTTTTTTCTTTTTTTTTAATGCATATTTTAAATCTAGGCTCAAAGCCCAATTACAAATATTTCTGTCTAAACTCTTTTAAAATAAAACCTTAAATCAGTAATACTACCTCTTCATAAATTTATTACAGTGCAATTTTAATTCTATACTTCTTGATTTGAAAAAAAGTGTGCAAATTCTTTTCTGATCTTCCTGTATTTTCTATTTAGTTGATTGTTGTTGTTGTATTGAGAAAGAAATACTTATTTCACTTCTTTAAAATGTAAGAGATTTAAATAAAAGACACAGATGGCCTGTAAGCTGGGACTGTAGTTCTCATGTCATTCCTATATAACCAGGCCCAAATTGTACCCTGTGACACAAGTATTTGAATTTATCAGATTTAAAAGTGTTTTTCTAAAGGCAAGGTCTCATAAAGTGTTCAGAAACAAAAACTGTCTTCACAGTCAACTTTCATACACGTGCCCACAAAATACCGAATATCACCAAACATTTATGCTATCAACAAGGAAAATGCACAGGTTTTATAACATGAAGTTTAGCACAATAGACCAAGTTTAATTCAATTTTTGAAAAACCTAGTAGGATTTAAGCATCCATCTCATGCCAAAAGTAGAAGCTGTAGTTCTGCCATTTGTAATTAAGTTGCCTAACAAGGGATAAAAGATTATTGACAGGAAAAGACAACTACAGTACATTAAAAGCAGATTAAGGTTGCAAGAAAAAACAGTGGCAGGAAGGAAATTCACAGTTAAGGGGAAAAAGCTCCATATGTCTTCTAACACCAAGATACAATAGGGGGCACTGAGGAAGTCATTAAGGAGATACCCCATCGTGTCCCGGAATTACAAGACATATGGCATGTTTTCCCTAAACTGTGGATTTTCCTGATTATCTGCCATCAACATACAACTCTAATGTTTTTGAAGAAGAAATTTTAAAGAGAGAAAACAATAACCTGCAGATACATTTGAAGTAGTTTTCATTTGCAGGAAGTATTATTGCCTGTCTCTGTCCTCCAGACAGACCTAGCATGGGAAGATTTTATAATACAGATCATGTATACAAGCAGTGTGTTCAAGTCACTGCCAAAAACTGAAATAATAGTAGCATATCATTTGCTGTGTTCCATGGTTTGTATCAAAATAGGAGTAACTCCCAAGCTTTAAGGAGGCAAAAATCCTGACTGGTGAAGTTATCGTTGTCCATCCAGTTTTCACTTGAGAAGACACCGTAGTAGCATTGTTATTGCCATCACAAAGATTTGGTAACCTATTAGGAAACTCTGGAGACATCCACCTTCCTCAAATAGTAATGTAACTACTTGAAAAATTAATCCACGCCACAGAGAGTCTTGTTTATTAAATCAATATATAGCCTTTTAGAGCTGTATGAGGTTAAACATGTCATGTTTACTTGATAGATGAATTAATTATTCAATCCAGAATAATCATCAGTAAATACAATAGACTTTACACTATCCTATGTTTTATATCATGAATCCTTTCAAAAGCATTTATCTTTTTATACTAATTTTGGCAAAATCTGGTTTCATATATTCCACTAGTATTGCATTAATAATGTTTTATTACCATTTAATTTTTAAGCAATTTTACATAATGAACTACACTTCAAAACTACTCACAATTTCATTAAGATATTTCAGTTTAGTATTAGATCCATAATAACTCTACCAAAAAAATCTATTAGCAAAGATGTTGTACTGTCTGGCATGTTTTCACTGCTGCTGCTAACCACACTGAAGCCAATGGTTCAACCTAACAAAATCTGTGAGTCACTCTACAGAGCCCAAGTATGAAATACAATATTACAGACTATAAAACAGACACATAAAAATTTGTGGCACAGAAGCCTTGAAATATTGGCGAGGCCTCCCACATCCCATTTCAGGCTTTTCCAAGGCAGTCACACCACCAGAATGAGTTTAGCTCCTCAGCATAGGAGTTGAAATGCTGATTAAACTATTTTTTTGCTCTATGTCTAATGCCAAGTTGGCTCCTAGAGAAGCAGGGCTGATACAGCCAGAATGATCATATTTTAACTGAAATTGATCTAAATTACTTCTGCTTTGAAAAATTGTCTCCATAAGGGATTTTTTAAATTTTTTTAGGTTTTTTTTGCTTTTCCTCTTAGGAGGTCTAGGGCAGGAAGTTGGGGCACTATGTATACTTTCTTTTTAATCTCTTATTCGAGCTTAGTCGAAATGTTCATTTAAGGTGATCTGAGAAGATGGTTGAAATTTTCAGACATCTTTGGAGGCCAAAGAAGGCCATAAAAAACTTTTTAGCATTGCAAGTAGGCACACATCCAACCTTCAAAAATGTCAAGTTCATTATGAAGTTTTTCATGGTTTTGCAGAGGACATTTTGAAGATCTCAGATCTAGTTAACAAGAACTTTCTCTAGGTTTAGACGAAAGGCAGCTTTACCCGATTTGAAAATGCATAAAATAGCCTACTTCCTCTAAAGTGACTCTATACCACCTCATTTTAAATAGCTCAATAACAGAAATCAAGAAAGTTTCTGATATTATAATCTTAACAGAAATTATCTTCTTAAACTAAACTTAAACCGGACTCAGTTTTCAGTCACTGAAATCTCACAGTTCCACATATTCTTTACATATAGCCATTTTCAAGGATTAATGCAATGAGACATTGCAATTTATAAACAAAGCAAATTCAAAATAGAAACATTCCATATACTCCACGAATCTACGATATTATGAGAGAACAAAAGAAATCAATGCCTCCCCCTCTCTTTCTTGCAAATGCAGATCTCAAGAACAGCGATAAGCCTGAATAAAAATTACTCTTCTGAAAAACCCTGCAACTTGGTTGGAGATTTGATTTGGATTCACACATCTGTGAAGTCATCAGGCTCTTGAAAACACTGCATATAATTTGCTGAATTTTAAGCGGCTTAAACTCCACACCCACGGAATCATTCCCAGTCTTTACATGTATCAAACAATGCAAGTATCAAATCACAGGAGATCACAAACTCTTTGGAAGTAGCTACGCTATCTTACAAAAGGAAATCTTACAGGAACATAAGAATAAAAGGAAGATACTGTTTGTTTGGTTACCTAAAGGACCATGGATAGGAAAAAAAAAAGAAAAAAAAAGAAAAAAAAAAAAAAAAAGTTATACGAAAAGATTGAGGATAATTACCCAGAGAAAATATCTGTAAGGAACACCGATCAAGGGGGGAAATTACAAACACAAAACAAACTACTCAATGGTTGTGATAACTTGTTTTTGTAATTTTGTCATTTAAATAATGTTTAATTTTTTTATGTAAATAGTATTCTCATAAGCAACTTTAACTGAGAACTTGAACTTCAGCAAAAACATATGGTCTTTCCTTCACTGCTTACTCATCCAGACTCACTTTCTCCCGCTAGTACACAACAGTAAGACTCTTGAAGGCTTACTTTCCCTTTTTATTCTCTTTTTGCTAAAAGTACGTTGACATGAAAACTAATTTCTTTGTTAATTTTAAAACATCTTAGATAAAACAACAATAATAATAATAATCAGTGACAATATATCAAACTAGCAAGGTGATTTTAAAATCCATCTTCTATAAAGAATTACTTTAAAATAAAATCTTATTTATCTAAACTAATTAAAAACTTTTAAAATGCACCATTTTGAGGCAAAACATTTTTTATGAGCTTAATATGATTCTCTTCCTTTTTCTTCTCCCCTTTTCGCAAATTAAAAACAAAGGAAGCAAAACAATATTTACAGCCAATCAAAAAATCACATTTGACTCTAATTTGAACCTCTTATCTTTCTATTAACGTTTTAGCTTTCTCAATTACATTATTTAAAATATATATTCATCTGGAACTTTCAAACTACTTTCATTCCTCATTTCCTGTCCTGCTCTTCTTCTGGCCAGATGTTGCCATTTCTGAGAAAAGAGATCTATCTGAGGTATGCATAAACCAGCTCCGTGACTGCTGCAGTTTTCAGCCAACTGCAGGAAGACAAACTAAATCTGTGACAGACAAGGTGAGAGCAGTAACCATTTCAGGCACCAGTTGCAATCTGCTGCCAAATGTCTGTCAGAGCCCAAAGGCATGTTAGCTCTGAGATACCAGTACCATTTCTTAGCAAAAGCATCTGTCTCAGCTAAGACACCTTTTTAAAGGGCTGATAAAATAGACTTCGACACTTATAAACCTAGCATATGTATTAATACCTAAAGTTCAAAAGAAAAAACAGCAAGCTTGCCACACTGGAAGGACAACGTATAGTTATACTTATTGTAACAGGAAAGAAAGAGCAACAGATCACGAGTATGTGTGTGGCTATTGACTAGTTGACAAAAGAGGCTAAAAATCAATAGCATTTTCTATGAGAAGTTAGATAACTTCCCAATAACACAGAAGAGTCTGCTGAGGAACAGCTGTCACTTCTGCTGATGGCTTCACTACAAATACTTCATTCATTTATTTTTGCTTCTTGAAGAGCTCACCAAGTTTGGTCCTGATACTATGCTCAAGGGAATAAAAGAAAACAGTGCTCAAGTACGAAAGGAAAAGGGAGGTTTCAGGTCACGAGCAGTGCTGAACACCCAGTGCTCTGCTTCCTGTAAATACCAGAAGTATTTCCTTAACTCGCTGAGAAACATTTACTGGTGAAAAATTGATCTGAAGAAGTAAGGAGAGCAGGCTCACAGAGTCAAACATTTGCTGTTTCCCATAGGACATAAATCCATTACGCTTCATCTCTTGTCATGGGCAAAATGGAAAGCACCTTACAAGCTACTGATAAAAATATGGCTATTATCATTAATTGAAATACAATTATCTCAACATTTACTGTCCAAATTTCTACAGAGAAGAATCACCAACAGTAACACACTTCAGATCATTACACACTAGCATCACTAACCTTTGGTTGTGCTCTCCACTGTGCTGCTCAGGTCTCTTTACCTGCTGGCTCCCCAGCCATCAGTGGGACAGTGCAGACAGAGGGTTGGGATGGCTGGCAGCGGCTCCAGCCCCTCTCCAGAAGGAGCCAGGTGCTCACAGGGGTTCTTCCCCAGGCCTGTTCCGCTGTGGCATCTTGCTTACTAGTAAATTATGCTAAAAACAATGAGTCAAAGCTTCTAGGAACACCAACAGACTCTTACGAAAAAGAAATCCACCGAAAAACAGCTTTCGGAGATTCAGATGAGCTCAGTCCATCTCCTCATTGTACAAATTACCATCTGCAAAGACAACAGATCTGAATTCACTGGCTGTTCTTTGCTGAACAACACTTTCTGATAAGCTCTTTTTAACATAAAAAACCATAACACTAAGCAATGTAACACAAGCTGCCAGGCTTAATCTCTATCAGCCAGAGATCAGGTGGCCCTGCAAGCCCCACTTCTTGCAGAATGAACCCCACTATAACACCCCAGCACTGCCCACACGGCAGACCTGGCTTCCCAGCCACCAAGACCCTACACAGCAAGGCACGCCTGGAGGTTCACAAGCTCCCGCTTGTCTTAAGTGGCTTTAGATATTTTGTAAGATAAAGGCATTAAGGCAGAGCTCCCTCAATATGTGATTTTTGCACTTAGTCCTTTCATGCTAACGGAAGATGACAAGAGATAACTTTACACTAGGCATGACGGCTCAAAGGAATTGCTCTTGAAGCAGAAGGAATAAGTCTCACGGACCACAACATGTACTCACTGTACCTTAACTCTGGACCAGATTCTTAGGGCACATGCACATGAAAAAAAGCTGACCTAGAGTTAGATACACCTCTTTGCCAAGCTTTCAATTCTGTAAATTTCATGGTGTTTTTCACTCTAATTCGTGGATGAACAAGTATAAATTATGTAAAAGTCTCCAGAACTGTTAACGCTCACTTTGTTTCCCTTACAAGGTAATAGGCATTTCTGGGTGTCCAAATCTTCCTGAGAACAGAGAAATAGCACTGGTGCTGCTTTCTTAGCAATCCACCGTTCTGGAGCTGCTCCAGTTCTGCATGACCAACTGAAAACTTCTAAAACCTTCACCAGTCTTGCTGCCACTGCTCTCAGCTGCAGAGTCCCTAGCAAAATAGGGTGTCTTCATGTACAAAGGTGGATGGGCGCCATGTATATTTTAAATATGCAGCCATTTGGTTCTTAACTGGCCTGATAAGTGCAGTTCTTTCTATATCAGCAATAAAATGCAGCTTCCATACGTTTGGGTATCTAGGTTAGCCAGCATCAAAACTGAGCCAGGCCAAGCCCTCTGCCATTGCTGCTCAGAACTACTGAAGTGATAGCACCCTTATGGGTCTTACACACACATTCTAACTGTAGCTTACACTACTGTTAGCTTATAGCATTTCCACTTTACTATTTTGTTTGTACAAAATGCATCAATCTCTTATAATGCATCCACATCTCTGAACAGAACAGCAATAAAACTTGAGAATAACTTGAAGAGAAAAAAAAAAACAATAGAAAAGGATTTCAAAAAACAATCTCTGATGTAATGAAGGGTTAGGTGGTGTTTCTGCTGCAAGTGGACCAAAAATATTAGTCAGGTGCACTTTTTTATTTTCAAATGACCAACTAGAATATCTCACGTAGTCAAATGTATCCATACAGTCAAATGCAGGTCACCTTATCAAAACAGATGACAGAATTTTTTTTTTCCCAGCATTAAATTGGCGCTTGGGGTTTTAGGGGTCATTTGAAAAATTACAATACTTCCTCTTCCCACTTAAATCCTTTGTACGGCGCTTCTTTGTCAACAGTCATTATCATAGTTATACTAAGAAAAACTTGACAATTATTTTTAAGAAGAAATCATTTCTTATCAGCATATGTTTTACTCTTTGCATAGGATTAATTTGAATATGTCTGCAAAGTTAAAAACATCTTATATTTTACTGGGGAAAAAAGTAATTCAATCAGTTTTGTATTTGTGGAGCTCCTTTAAAGTATTAAAGAGTAACTCGATCCCCAATGAACTTAAAATTTTAATTCATTTTACCTTATGCTGGCTGTGGAAGAAGTCAAATTTTTAAATGCAATATGACATATGGCTGTTCATTATTTATACATTCTGTAGCAGACTATAAATTTTACTTTGGACGTATATCGAAGCACTGAAACCATTTCAGTTGCAAACACATAAATCATAGTTACAGTTATTAGTCTAAATGTAATGCCACCCAGGTTCTAGATCAAAACCTTTAAAATCCATTATAATTGACATCTGCTGCATAACTTATGTCTGATTTTATTAAAGGAGCTCATTATTATTTATACCTTTGAAGTGTTATATTCCTAGCTGTGTAACCTGTTAAATGTGAAAGATTTGAGGAAGGGGGGGGGAACAAGAGGAGGGAACAATAGTCTACCAATGAGGAAGAATAAGACCGTAGTAGAGGACAAAATGTTCTGAAACTAAATTACCTAATTCAAGGTATGAATTAGCCACGCTCTACTAGCAACCAATGTTTGTTTGGAATAAATAAAGGGATACAGTATTGGCTAAATTATAAATCACTGAAAACACTGCAAAACAAACTGCATTCCTCCGTGCTCTACATTGACCACTACCTTACAAAATGGGGAGCAGGAGGAAAGGTTTTACACAGCTGCCTGAAAAATCACTGAAACAAAATGGAAAAGGCTGAGAGGTCTTTATAGATTTATTAGAAGGCTTTTTGCTGATGAGCTGTTTTGTTTGTGTTGCCAGGATGCAAAGTGCACTCTGGGATAGGCATCCTATAAACATGAGCAAGTCCTTTGCTTTTATTCTCCTGTCAAAGTAGCTCAGCCTCAAAGGCAGAAACACATCTTCTCTGGATCACAGAGACTTTATCATCCCCTTCCCTCTTTTCCTTTTGTGCTCAAGTATAGCTTTTATTCAGCTCTAAAGTGTAGCCAGAAGAAATAAATGAGCGAGAAGCTATGTCACTTAAAGGTCTACTGAAGACCTGATACATCTGTCTTTAAAATCAATGACAAAATTTCAAAAGACACAGGATCAGACTTTCATGTGTTTTAGAAGATTTGTTGATGGAAATGAATCTGTGAAATACTAAATTACTTACAAGTGAGTTACTAACACCTCTGCTGGTGTTAAGATCTCAGGCATATGCCTCCTGTTGGCCCAGCCTGGGTGGACACCGAGAACACTTAATTACTGATTTGCTTGGAGAAATATAATGCTTTATCCCCTTATTTCACCTCAACTTTACATATATTTTAGCTACATTTATCATATCTATATATTATGCTTATATTACTTGTAAGTTATACATGAGCAACATTTTGACTCCATTTTACCTTCTTCACGTTAGCTGAAGAGAAAAATATTGAAGAAAAAGTATATTAGGCTCTTCATCTTGCTTCAGTTTAGCAATAACACATAAGCTAAGGTGATAGGACAAATGAGAAAAAGGCTAGATTTGAGTATATTGGAGCTCGCAATACTGCTTCCTTCGGCATCTTCCTTCTGGAGTTAAATTTTTAGTTTCTGTCATATATATACACTCAATAAATATACTCCATATATCTGCAATACAATATGATTTCTTGACAGTTTGATGATTGAAGAAATATGCAAAATATTTCATTTCCATTTTAATTATACAGTAATATTTTCTTTTACTTGAAGTTGCATAACTGTGCCTGGAAGAATACTCAGTCTTTGTGTTGCTTAGGTGTATAAGTGAGGAGCAAAAAAAAAAAAAAAAAGCAAACAGATTTTTGTGGTTTTTAACGGATGAACAGATTTGTGGTATTGTTGATTTCTAAAGAGTATACAGTCAGTATACATTAGCACCAATAATTAAATGGTATATACAACAGCATATGAAATGCTTGTCTTCTATTGCAAATATAAGCTACTTATTCAAGATACTCAACCGTGTATGAACGCTATCCAAGTCCCATATGTACACACATACACGACAGGCAGAGAAATATCCTTCTAATGAGTGTAGCCCAAATTCCACACTTGAGTCAAATAATGACTATTGTCTAGGGTATGAGTTTTTCTTCAGGGAGACCTATAGAAAATTTACATTTCTGGAAATCAAGCAGCATCCCATGAACAGCAGAAAATAATCAAATCAGCTGCAGTTACTGTAAAAATGCAAATAAAGAACACATTTAAATTTTCATTTTAAATGTAAAACGAAAGAAAAAGTTTGTTAATACAGCCATAGTCAGTATTAAAAGCTTAAAAAAAAAAAAATCCAGAACCAACAGAAAAGTTCTTAACTTCAAAGGAAGTAAGGTAAACGTTTTCTTCCTCACGATGAATGTGATCATACTGAATTTATTAATGAATATCACACCTCCCCTCCTAATTCAAAAGTACACCTCTTGCAGACTTCTTCCCACAGAACATATCACCCACTCTCACGTCTTACACCAAGTTCTTCTACATGTTTCTTTATCCCAAAATGTAAAGAGTTTGCTTCTATTCAAATAAACTTCACATTTCAGATAAAGTTCAAGCAATGACAAACAGTACAGGAAGAACTGGCCACCTAGAACTTGAATTTTTAACTTGTATATCTGCTTGTATATGAGCTAGCAGTAATTCTAAAACCTCATTAATCATGTAAGGCTGAGTTGCATGCTACACTACAATTGCCCTGTAGCATTTTTTTGCTGTGGGGACAATATGCCTCATAAACTCAAATTAGTGTGCTGCAAAAGCTAATTGAATGTATGTGCGATACTTTGCCTAGGGACAACACACCCAGGAGTCAAATGGTCTTGCAGCTTTTATTACTTGGTTAGAAACACCTGACAGGCTTCTGTGCAATGCACTAAGTCAGTTTATAAATTATTTGATTTTCTGTTTCCTTTCTATAAACTGCCTCATTTTTTTAAATTTGAATATGCAAATTGACAACCAAGAAGAAAAAGAATCCATTGGTTATTAGCAATGCTAAACCTCAGCGTGATTTTATAAATCAGACAGACTCTGCACCCAGTTCTGCAGCCAGTTTTCCCCAGATTCTCTTTTCAGAGCCAAAGAGGATGGGATAGGTACCTAGTTAGGTTTCTTGACTTCATTCCACACAGGGAGATTTTCTTCTGGATAAGGTGTAGATGTCAAAGCTTTGGCTGTAGCAGGGTCTTGGGGCCTCTGTGAGAACAGGTAGGGGCTCTCCTGGCTCCAGGAACCACCAGGGTACAGCTCAGCCTCTCAGTGCCGCAGGGAAGCTGATTTCAGGAAGGGCTGCAGTGAGGGAAGAGGTGTGAGCAGCAACCCTGTGAACACACATGGAGGAGGATGGTGCTCCCGATGTGGAGAGAACCCATGCTGGAGCAGGGAAAAGGGGACAGGACAAGGGGAAACGGCCGAAAACTGCAGCACAGGAAGTTCCGCACAAATGTGCCCAAGAACTTCTTTACGGTGAGGTGATGGAGCACTGGAACAGGCTGCCCAGAGAGGTTGTGGAGTCTCCTTCTCTGGAGATATTCAAGACCCGCCTGGATGCCTACTTGT